>JAOTBB010000321.1:97380-171633 GCA_025629985.1 Chamaetylas fuelleborni
ATCTGCCTTCTATGTTTTTATCCTTGCTATTATTTAGTTTATTCAGTGGGAGAGCTACACCATTATTTTCTGTTGCTTTATAAATATAGATGAGAAACAGTTCTGTTGATACATTTAAATAAGGTAAGCTGCAAAAGAAATTCAGCTCAGAGAACATTGCCACATCAAACAGGCAAATCAGACTTTTGTAAGGAAATGCATCTGAACTGGTGCAGCTTCTTGCTGCTCTTCTGGAAATCTGCAAAAATAGTTGTGGGAAAAAAATAGTCAGAGTATTCAGACTGGAGAACTGTTGCCAATATTTCAGCTCAAATTCTCTCAAAGTCTTCTCTTGTATGTATTGAGTGAAAACCTGATGATACTCTCTATTTCAAGTAAACCATAACAAATCAGCAGGCCTAACAGTTTCTATCATGAGCATTTTATTAATAAAATACTGATGTGTAGGACTCTCTAAATTAGTTTGACTTGACTATTTTAAAAAAATTGCAGGAAACATTTTTGTTTTTGACAGTGAAAATGTGAGAAGCAAGTGTATACACTGAGAATGCTGAAGAGCTAGTGAAATGAAATGTGATCTGGACCCTCCTTTGTCTGAAGATCAGTCTGCTCTCTGTTTGGGGAGTTTTTTGTGGGCTTTCTCTGCTGGGAACACCTGGGTCCATGAGATGCTCACACCTATTGATGACAGATTGCTACAGTAAAGAAATTTTGAGAACAGCCTCTAAATTAACTCATGAGAAACACCAAGAAAAGCCCAGTCTCGTGAAATAACCCCTTCCAGCAGTCAGATCACAAGGACTACTTTGATGTCCTTCTGCTGTAGTATTTATTTTGTGCCATTTACACTGCTCATTGCTCACCCTTTTGGAGGCTAAAATCTCTCTGAGGCTGGAGGACTAATGATGAATTACCAAATTGCCCAAATCAAGCAGCAACAAACACAACAGGAAATAAGCATGAGGCATTACAAAATATTTTCTGTTCACTTTTTACTGCAGTAACGTGGCTAAAGTGGTTTCTGATGGTGCAATGCCACCAGTGTCCCTGATGTACACTGAGCAGCACCTGTGGGGCTGAGCTCAGGTTTACAGAGGTGGATGCAGCTTGTGCTGAGGCAAAAGGATGTTTTTGCAGTCAGATTGATGGAATACTTTAATCACACTTTTTAGGATTGGTGTGTGTGGGTAGATAATTTCAGAGAACTTTAGAAGGAAGGGGTAGTTATAACATCAATGTCTGTCTATTTTTGTCCTGCTTAGAGCTCTTCCCAGTGTTTCTGAGAGAGAGCCAGATTGTTTGAGGGCACATGAGCCTTTTGAGAGGATGTGTGTTATTTAGTGTGATCTGGGTCCTGCAAAAAGAGCCACCCTGAGCTTTCTGCTGTATGACTAGACCACTTTGGTTCTGTTAGGCCAATTGGGATGTACACTGAAGGATTTCTAAAGGGCTTTTTAAAATGCTTTGACCTGGGAGATTATTGTGGTTTGTATTAATAGTAAGTAACCAAATAGATATCTTCATATGATATACTTTATGCAGGAAAGATGGCTTCAATAAAGACAGTCAATGACACCTGAAATTGCTCTTGGGTTTAGCTTGCTGAACACTTTGAGGCTGGTTTTCAGGTCAGTTCAGACCAGAGCAGCACTCTCTTAAACTGTGTGCCCACAGCTCGTGTCTGTTAAATGGAATGTGAAATGCACTTAGACACCACACCAAACTTTCCTGCCTCTTTTGTAACAGCAGCACTTCTGTGGCAGCAAAGGAATTGATTCTCTTGTCTGGATTAATATTGTTCTACCTTATAGGAAAAAAAGAAGAGAAAATTATCTATTCAGGAAAGCAAAGCAGTCTTAGAAGAAAATTCAGCTTCAGATAAATAAATACATGGTCTGTGAAGATATTTAAAGTGCTTAAGTGGAACAAAAATACCCAATTCACAAGAAAACAAGAACCTGTGGAAAACATTTGAAGGCAGAGAGAAGACTAAATATAAAAATGGAAATGTTGATTTTATATGATCCAAGTGTAACCAGATCTGCACAGGCAAATCAACCAAGGCTAATAATAGCAGCCATTTCCATGTAATTATTTAGGGAGCTCAGCTCAAGACTGGGCACTGCTTGATGCAAGCAAAGGTTGCTGGGACTATAATTAAATCATTTGTCTTCACTTAAATAACATGATCACTTTGTTTCCTCAAAGAGCCAAACTCTTCTTTCTTGGTCTCTAAGGTGAGGTTTTCACTTAGTCTGATTTTCTGTGTATTATGGAGATACACAGACCCTCCTACCAATAAATGCTTTTCTCCACTGCCAAGGGCTTGAACATCCTGGGCAGAGGAGCAGCTCCAAAGGTGTGAGTAATCTGATGAAGTTTTTATTTTGAAAAGCATTGCCTGCCTTCTTGTGAATTTCCAATGAGCTGATGCAGATTCCTAAATTCCTTTGAACCCTCTCAGCAAAAAAGCATTACAATCAAATGAATGAAATAGATTTGACTTGTGAAGTATAATGGGCATTTCCTGTGGTCCTTCCAGAAATGGGTTAAAATACAAAGAATTATGGGAGATTTTTTGGTGGTTGTTTTGTTTTGTGGTTTGGTTTTGTTTTGTTTGGCTTTTTGTGGTTTTTGGTGGTTTTTTTTTCTTAATGCTACTTTTTTCTCTTTCCTTGCTGGCACACTGTATTTCTTTTGATAAATCTGTATAGCCTAGCACAGATGCCAGCAGATTTTCTTGTGCTTTCTCTTCCAGCTTGATGGTAAAGTCCTGTATTGATTTAAAGATCTGTCAGTGGAGGGAAAAAGAGTTCTACCTCCAGAAAGAACCAGCTTAGAGCATACATCATTGATACGTGTCCTGTGCTCAACCATGCCAAAACACTGAGCAATAGCAGGACTGCAAAACACATCAAATAAAGTCCAGGATATTCCAGAATAAAACCAGAAAAGGACCCACCACTGGAAGCTTGTTCTAGAGCTGTTTGTCTTAGCACCAGCTTCTCAAAAATAACGTGTGCATTTGGAAAACCAGTTAGCTGAGTTAAGTGGAGGTTTTAAGCTTGTAGAAATCCTGTTATCCCCTGAGTGTGATAAGCTGTGAAATCATGTGTAAGTCACCAGTTAAGCTCATCTGTTTTTTTAATGGGTAAGAAAAAGATCAGATATATTTGAATCACATTCAAGCCAATGATGTTCCTTCCAAACAAATGAACTGAAGCAATTAATGGATCTGACTTTGCCCAAGGCTTTTAGCTACCAAATCCACCTCCCTTTGGTTGTTTCCCTACAGCATCCCAAAGGTTTAATGTTTCCTTACTGCTCTTATCACATTTTCATGTGCTTTGGGCCACACAGAAAAGATGACATAGTTTTGTGTCAGTTTGTATGAGTCTAATGAGAGGGATGTAGTAAATAGGAAATCTTCTCCAGTCTGAAGTTTTTGGTGAAATCATTATGGATAGAGATGCTAAATATTCCATAAAATTGCAAAAGGTGTCTTTTCCAGGCTGTGTTTGATTTCAAAAGTGCTGGCTCTCATTCCATGGGAGTTGAATTGAATGGATGAAGAACTACAGGCAGAAGTTGGTGTCTGTGATATTCTCCTCAGTGAATGGAAGTTGTTACTATTGCCTGAATTGATACAGGGCCAAAGGTGTAGGAGGAAGACAGGAAATGCAAAACTTCCTTCTCCCCCCCCAGAGTCTGGAATTACTCATTGTGATGTGTCATTTCAGATGAACTGGCAGCAGTTTGTTTCCCACTCCCTACTCAGACACATTTCAAACTGTTAGATCTTGATTTTCATTTCTCTGTGGCTGACTGAAAGCTCTCAAACACTGAGTAATGGTGCTTTAACTCCAGAGCTCTGCAGCTCTCTCTGAATAGGGAGAAGAGGCATTCTCAAATGTGTTCTGCATCTTTTCAGAAGAGTTCTGCTTGGGAGGCAGATTTGCAGATTAATCTGTCATGCATGCCATCGTATTTATAAATTGTAAAACTGAGAGCATGATAAGCCAATTATGGTATTTAATATGTTACTGTTGAAGGATTGCTCTGTAACTCCTCTTCTGTACTAGAAGCAGCACTTGGTAGAGAAGTAGGTTGTATCTCAATGATCAAGTATTGCAGGTTAATTAATCTGATGAACTATCAACAAATTAACTTCTGTCATGTCTTACCAAGGGTACAGTGTGAAGGCAAATCGATGGAAACAACCTGTAAACCATTTATTGATGTTACATTTATGTAGGCAATTGAATGTTAAAAAAAATAATTTGCTGCTCAATCTTGAAATGTGAAAATATTTTGGGAGCACCTGAAAATATTTCAAGTGGCACACATTTAGTCTTTGCCCAGCAATGCAATGTCTAATGCAGGACCAAATTTTGCTCTTGAATTTTCACATAGGCAAGTTTTGATAGTATCTCATGGGCAGAGTGGCTTGGAGACTTACCAAAGGAATGCAACTGGACAAATCCAGAAGCAACTATTCTCAGACCTAGCTGATATATACATGATATATGCTGTTAAAAAACTTTCAGAATATTTTTGACCTTGGGGTTGACGTTTTGATGGAGATTTGGAATAATAATAATAATAATAATAATAATAATAATAATAATTATTATTATTATTACTACTATTATTATTTTGGTATTTATCTAACTTGGTTAGAATTGTTTTGTGAGTAAGTGTATCACTCAGCTCCCATCTGCAGCAGGAAGGATGTGCCTCCCTGCTCTTTGTTATTTTAGTGTAAAAAATTACAGCTGAGGGTGTGAGTGACACCATAACTTTCCAGACAAGGTGAGTAGCAGATTATCTGCCAGGATCATGACAAGTAAGCAGCTTTCAGTAGGACAGATGAATCAATCTTCCAGAAGGTTATGATGATATAACACTTATGCATGAGTGAGAACAGGAACAGTAGAGAGCAACGAGGGTCTTTGAAATCCTTGGTGGGGGATACCACTCATGTCTTGGTTGAATATTCCCTTCTCCTAGACCTGGCTCACGTTTTTGGATGCCCTGAGTGTGTTTAGAGCTAAAAGGTGTAGCAGAGAATTCTGAGTAATGCTGTCCTGTGGGGCAGATTATACAACCAGGTGCTATTTTAACTCCACTGACCAATTTATTTTCAGTAGGGAAGAAATATATATATATACTGCACTGCCAAAACATATTCCATCTGAACCATGTGCATGTTGGATACTACTGCAGGAATAAGACACTGGATTCTCTCTGCATTAATCAGCAGTGAATAGTTGAACTTGCTTCACTTGGTAGAACATGCATAAAGTTAGCAAATAACTCCAAGGTCCTGGAAAGAATCCAGGGAATGAGCACAGAGATGGGTAAGAGATTGGAGCTTTGATCAGGTGAGGAGAGGCTGGGGGAGCTGGGATTGTCTCCTCAAGCCTGTGCTTGGATATAATCAGGAAAATCCTCCCTGGAAGCACCAGCCCATAAAACTTGTTCTTCTATAATGAGAGTGAAGTCCCAGCAGGTAGTTTAGAGCCCTGTTTTTCTCAGATAACCCACTCAGCTGCCTCTTCCCCAGAGGGATTCCTGATGAAACTCCCACGTGCTTGGTAGCTCTGGACAGGTTATTCATCACTCATGGGGTGTGATTAAAGCACTTGACAGCCTGTCAGATTTGCCCCCTGAGATGGTAGACATCTAACATACTCCATTTATCCTAAAAATGAGTTATTTAAAATTATCTTCTTTTTAAAAGGAGTGCAGTTGCACCTGTACACAATGCTAAGATTTGCAAATTTATGAAAATAATTAAGGATGACCAGTGAATTTGAATTAACATTTAGCATTTTTTGCTTGCTGTACAGTTGAACAATTAGCACCATCATTATTACAGATGCATCCCTATTCTTTGTTGGCATTGTGTATTAACATGGGTCCATAAGTCTTTCTTTTGTTAATGAAAATTTATTAAAGGATCTTTCTTCTGACTTTACATAATATTTGCCACCTCTCTGCCCTTTGGGTGTCTGTGTATCCTGTGTTAGTATTGTCAAACACACACATAAGTTCCTTCTTTTCCCCAAGATTATTTTTTTGAAGTTATTTGCCAGATCATCTCTATTAGGTGATCTGGTAAATAGCTCAAAACATTGCTTTGATACTAAGGTCTCCTCTCATTTAGCTTGAATATGATTTGGTACATAAAGTTGTAGATGAGAACTTGGCTGGGTTTTCAAAAGCAGAACTTCAAATCTTGAGGTGCAGACAGTCTTGGAGGACCTTGTCCAGAATTTCTTGTAGCTGCCCAGGATGTGTGGAAGCACTCCAAACTCCAGAATGCTCTGCCTGCTGGTTAAATGACCTTTCCATTTCCAGGGCCAATTTTTGAGGAAGTTGCAATATAAAGTACTGTTGGCACAAACTGTAATCCGTGTGATCGCTTGGCTCATATTTCCAGTAAAGCAACCAGACTATTATTAATAGCAAGCATATGCTTCTAATAAAATAATTAGCTTTATAACTCTGGTAGAAGGCTGGCATGGATATTATTCAGACTTCAAAATTACTCAGATTGTGCCTTCCAATATCAAGACATCTTTAAGAAGACAAGTTATATATATTTCCTGTTTTAAGAACGAGCTTTAGTTGGTGAAAAATCCTGGCTGAAATAAATGAAAGAGCCCAGTGGCACAGACTGGGGAGGGAGCATCTCCCAGCTCTGCTGCAGACCAGGAGCATCTTTGAACCAGCTCCAGTGGTGGTTTTGGTGTGCAGGTGTTTTTGCATTTGACTGTGTTTACAGTGAATCAGAGCACACTTCCTCTGCCTGTCCAAACTGCTCCCACCCTAAAGCAATACAGAGCAATGCATTGCTTCAAAATAATTTCATAGCTTTCTTTTTAGAGTTGCCACTGAGAAATATTTCTGGTTATGACTTCAGAAAGTTAGTCCTGTGGACTGTCACTGTGTTCCCACTCTTCCAGGTAATTACTTGCCTTAAGATGCTGTAAAGCAAAGGGAAAAAATCCAGTGTCTTATTTTTAAACACCTGCAAAATTAACTCTTAGAGTTGTGGTGAGCCTGTTACATTTCCAATGTCAAACTGTGAGGAAATGCTGCAGACACTGTGTGAGTTATCCCACTCTGAGCTGGGATTGCTGTGGTGCAGGAACAGACCCAGCCCTGCTGGAGCCAGGTGCAGAGAACTCCATTGCTGCTGTTTCTACAATCCCCAGCTTGCAATCTTCCATGCTGGAATAAACTGATCTGCTTCAGGCACAGATTTGCTTCTTAATGAAAAAAGTTTAATTAAGAAGATTTGCGTTAGTTTAAAGTCACTAAAACTCCCATAGCATTTTGTTATAGATTTATTAATACTGGAAAGCTTGTTCTGCACTCAAGCCTGCAATCTTGAATAGTGACCTATGAACCTTTGCTATGTTTGATTCTGTGACATCAAAAATGTGCAGTAGAGAGGAAACTTGGCCAGTGTTTATTCTGATGGAGCTGGCCTCAATCTTTGCTGTTTCTTTGCTGTTTTAATGACTGCAAGTTTAATCCAAAATGTAGAGAGGGTTTGTGTATTTATTTTTAACAGTGTGGCTTTCACTTCAGTTGAGTTTAAAATATTGCCCATGTGTTTAATGGAGGTGGATAACTACAGAAAAAAATAATCATATTCATAATAGCTGTAAATTTGCTTTGTTCCACTGAAATCTAGACAGTAATCCCAATTTCACTCCTTTTGAGGATATGAACTAGTATTTTATATGCACCAAAACATTCATTAAAGACAGTGATAAAGGCAGCTGGGTTTTCAGATGAGCAGGTAAGGGAGGTGGGCATTTCTGGAGGCTCACAGTGCTATAGGTACAAACTATTTTCCTGTGATTTTTATTCTGCTATCAGATGGGGTCTGCATGGACACTTGGAACTTTTTTAGAAGTGACAAATTATGACATCCTTAGAAATTAAATGTGGTGTTTAAGAAAGTTCCTGAGTGTTCATTTGTCTTTTATGTACCAGGTTTCATTCTGAAGCAATTCAGGAAAATAACAGAGGAAGCAATAAACATTTTGTGAATATTAGGAAGAAGTTCCAGAAGAACTAATGAGTATGTAATTTGAAACACAAATTTGCATAGAAATTTGAGCATGATATTTCAAAGCTTGCAAACATCAAAGTGTATTAAAATGACAAGCTACCCATGCTAATGTACATTTTTTATTTTAAATTGGTAAAAGAATAAAACATAAAGGTTTTACTTGTGAGATGGCTAATTATGTCAGATTGCTTTAGGCAAAAGGCAACATCAAGTCATCATGACATGCATTTGCTTGGCTTTTTTTTTTTTTTTTTTTTTTTTGTGTTCTTGTGTGCAATTTCTGTGTCCCTTAGGGGCCAGGGAAGTGAAACATGTGTCAGGCATATTAAGATAATAGAGAGTCACAGCTTTCCATCTAGCAGATAATAGTGGCATCTCTCCCTGCACCTTTGAACTCCAGGCAAATGCAGTGTAGTGATCCTCTGCATTGGGTTTGTGGGGCACAGCAGGAACCAGCTGGGCTCTGCTTTGCTGAGCTGGGACTGCAGCAGCTGCCCTGGCCATGAGTGATGGTTATGTTAAGCTTAAGATAGCTAATTTCATCCCAGAGCTAGGATCAAAGCAGGTGTTTAGAGTTCAGGTCAGGTGAGTCTGGCTACTCAAGCCAAACCATGCTGGAAAGCAGCAGCAGGAATCATGTCAGGTGGTGTTTGCAGGGTGGAACCTGATAGTGTTCAAAGCTTTTCACAGGGCTATGCACAAATGAGCAGCTGTGTTTGCTTTTTATTAATACTTGGTTTGCAAATAAGAAGAAACATAACCCCAAAATGAATTGACTTAACCCCCAGACCTTGGTGTAAGCAAAAAAGCTGCACAAAGCTGCAGAGGTTCATTTCTTGTTTTTCTCTGGGGAGGGGCAGGCTGATGCCTTTCAGATCTCCCCCTGGACCCAGAGCTGTTTGCAAAGGGGGAGTTTCAGTTTTGCTGATGAATGGTCCAGCTGAAACGTCCCATAGGTTCACTCTGGATGTCTTGTTTGAATTCTGCACACAAACTGGCCCTAATCCTTTTCCAAAGGTTTTCCTGGAACTTCTAAGGAGGAAAAGATTTGATGTGGGGTTTGTGAGCTCTGTGGTTTTCTGTGTGTGATGTTCTTCTGTTCCTCCAAAGCAGGAAAGTTTCTTTTGCACCTAAGTTAATATTGATGTCAAACGTTACCTATAGCCCATTTTTTACTTTTTTAGTGAAACTGTTGCTAGGATGTCTGATGGAGATTGTTGTCTTCCTTTTCTGTGGATGACTACTATCACCTACTTTAAAAAATTAAGATGAAAGCTTTTAAAAATAACAACTATTACAAAATGCAGGAGGTGTCAGTAAACCAGTCACCTGTGAGGATCATTGAAAACAGATGGTGAAGAAAGTTTAGCCAAAAAGTAAAAACCAAGGCCTGATGCTGGAAAATATTGCCTAAAGTTTGCTATTACAGTAGTTCTGACCCCCCAGGTTATTTGTGCACTCACTTCTGCCCATTCATTATGCAGAGGTGCTTTATGGCAAACCACCAACCTCCAGGGAAAGGTTTGTTTTCCTTTAATAAGGTATTTTCCAAAGAGTAAATAATGCTTCAGAAAAACAGTTGTGGTCATGTTGGCAGTGATCTGCACAATGAGCATGAGTTGAAGGGGATTTGGCACCTCAGCAAAACAATTCTTTTAAATCAGTTTCCTGTTGATGGATTATCTCATTAGTATAATTTTGAAATGTCAGAGGAAAAATGGACATTCCATGCTTTTTTTTGATACTCGGTCAACAGATGACTGATCAAAAAACCCTGTTTGCAAGAGGTGCTGCTCCACTGGTTGTTTTTGGGACATCTGATAAAATATTTGTTTATCCTTGTTCTGAATATATTGTCTGATGCATGAGGACTACCATTACAATGAATTCTGAAATTCATGAGCTAATGAAGTTTGAAAAATCTATTAATAGATTTTGACTGTCTTTTATTTGCTGTATTTACCTTGTCTATTAACCTGGAAACATAAATAAGCACAAATATGCATTGGCAGTATGAAAGTATAAGGTGGAATTAACATTTACTTTTGAATTCTGCCAAAAAACTTCAGCTTTCATTTCCACTGGAATAATAATCATATATTGAGGAAATAACTATGAAAATGAAAATGTTCATGAAGAAGATAAAACTGTGGGTGAGAATATGTTCCTGTTTAATGTGTCCTGAATTGTTGCACAATTCCTTGCCTGCAGAAAACCCAAACCAGCTCTTTGTGAGGTGCTGTCAATCATACACTTGTCAGACCATGGTGCTGAATTAGGACTGGAATTCTCCTCTGCCAAATAAATGGACAATGAATGCTCCTGTTAGCTCATCAAGGGGTAGCATTCACAGATAAAAAGCACTGCCTCATCTCTTTGCCACCATCCAAGTGTTGCAACCAGAACAGAGCAGCTCAGACCTGCAATCTAGAGCTAATAATGTGATTTGGCTGTTAGAAATGGAGATAAATGTGCCATTGGGTGTAGAGAGTAAAGAATGGGGGAAGAATAAATAGGCAAAAAGGTTGTTTATAGATAGAAAGACAGAAGTTGCAATAATAAAACTTAATGCAGAAGTTATCCCTCCCAGCCACCTTGTCCTCTCCTGCTCGGTGGTTTAAATGGCACAGCACCTCTCAGCCATTGTGAAACATCCTGGGGTTTAATGCATTTTTTAAAAATTCAGCATTAGGACAACTTGGAGCCCTATGAATCCACTGGAGAAGAGCAACTCCCAGAGCTGGATCTCAGTGACTTGTCTCCTGGACTCCCAGCTGGAGACAGGTCTAAGCTCACACCTGCTTGTGTCATGGCCAGATCCCTAGAGGAACAGCCCAGATCTTCCTTGGTCCATCATTTCAGAACACACTCTGTGGCAAGTCTCCACGCATTTTCCAGAGAGGTGTTTGTTCCTGTCTGTGGAGAGTGAAACCAGGAATGTGAGTTTCAAATTTCAATTCAAAGTGAATGAAGTGTTTTGAGAATGGCATCACCCAAGCAACAATCCTTCCTGAGCTCATGACTTCCAGGTACCAACACTAATATTTGTTACTGGGAGACTGAAAACTGTACTGTGACTTTTTGTTTCCAAGGTGCCACGAAATTATCACTGTTATTTGAGGCAGAAATAGAAATATGTGTTGAGGGTGAGTGAAACAGGCCTATTTAAATATTCTTGAAATAATTTATTTTAATCCTGTGGCCCTCCTGGTTATGTAAGTATTTTTCACATGCTATTTCCCATGTATAGTTCAAAAACCAGCTTCAGCCCAAATTGGCATGCTTGTTTCCACAGGGAGACATTACTTCTTGGGTGTACAGGCTGTTTTGCCTGTGAGGATGGTAGATTTTAGCCTTAGCTCTGATTAGCAAACACATTCCTATTCTAGCATACCATCATTTTGACTTGCAGTGAAAACTTAGTGCTGTAAAAGTAATATTTTCTGAATTAATTAAAAAAGTAAAACAACACCTACTTTAAATGTCTTGCAGCAGCTTACTTAGGGTGGATTATCATCTTATATTTCACCTTTATATCATCTTAATGTTATTTCTGTGCTAGGCACTGTAATAAGCTACTCCATTTAAATAAGCTCATTGCTAGAATATTGGAAAGAAAATGGAGTAAAAAGTCATTTAAAAAGTCAAGTTTAGGGCTGTCCACACTTGCCCTTATATGTATCTGGCCTGAGACAATGAAACTGGATTATTAGTATCATCATTACATCATTACATCAAAAATATCAAAAATCATTTGTATCAAAAAATTTTTTCATAATGAGAGCTATTCCTGTAGAATGGAAATTCCAGTTCCTGCCAGTGAAAGAGAGAAGTGATCCAAGCCCCTTGTGGCTTTTTTTGTGGTGCAGTATGTTTACCAGCTCCACCTACTCCATGTTTCTTGAATTAGGAGAGTCAGTGCTTGAGCAATCCTCTCTTCAGGGAATTATTCTGTCAAGAGGGAGCAAATAGTTGAATGCCACAATAAAATCAGCTGATAACTGAAAAGGATATTTTCCCTCTAGATTATTTTTAGGGTCACTTGTAGTAAAAGGAAGATGGAAATGTTCTTCCTGAGCTGGATGTGTTTTGCAGAGTGTGACTGAATATTTCATATACCCCTGGAGGGACTTCTGTCAGTGCAGAGGGTTGTGGGTGAGCTGTGGAATTACAGTCCTGGGAAAGCCTCTCAGGAGGTTTTTCCCTTTGAAGTCTGAGCCTTTCAGCCAGGAATACCCATTTGGTGTCTCCCTGAACCTGCTGAGGAGCTCCAAAGTGCTCCAGCTCTTCCACAGGAGAGAGTCAGTGGTCATTCCATGAGAACTTGTGCTAGTCACCCTCAGACATATGCTTTAATAAATGAATTTCCAGCTGTTAAAGAAATCCTTTAATTGTCTTCAGCTTGCTTCAATCTCGTGTCATTCTCAGCCTCTGAGCAGCTTCTCAATTGACTGATATTTTATATAATAATTGTTCCTGGAAGATGATAACACAACAAGGTGGCTCGAGTTGTGCAGTTACAGACACAAATTCCAGGGAAATCACCCCTGTGAGTGCCCCTCTCTCATTTTCACAATCAGGCTGAATTTGGTTGGGCTGCACTGATCATGAGCTAGACCAAGCTCCATGACTATTAACATTCCATTTGGGATACACACTGAGTGATGGTGTGGCTGAGTTGTAAGTTTGACACAGAGTGCAGCTGCTGGGTGTGTAGCAGATCTGTCTTGTGTCCCTCACAATTAGGATTCACAATCAGGAGTCTGAGTGTACATGTGCAGCCCCAAATCTCTGTGCACCTACAAAACCCCCAGCATTGAAAAGGAAAATGTCTCATTTTGTTCAAAAGGGACTTCCAGGATGAATGTTGCCATCTGGCAGCTGGACTGGCCCCTCAGCTCCTGAGGCTGAGCCTTGCAGCATGGTCTGACAGAGCAGAGCCTCCAGGCTGGGTCTCCCATCTCTCAGATCCCTTTGCTCCTGGCCACAGTCACTACTGTGTACAAGGGACACAGCAAATTGTACAAACTGGTGCCTCTGTGCAAAAAACTGTCTTTGAAAAGAGTCCCAACACTCTAAACATTATCACAAACTTTTGCAGAGAACTCCCTTCAAAACTGAGTGCTTTGTCCCATTTAAGCTGTTCCTTGTAAAAAGGGTTTAGAAGAAATATGATTCAGATTGGTATTTTCCATTCCATCAGAGGGACAGATGGGAGCAAGGAAGTGTTTGTGACTCAGAAAACGTTCTGTTTATCAGCATGATCTCAGCTCTTTGGTCCAAAACCTCTCCTGTTTGACATGGTGTTAAGTGTGCCCTGCCAGAGGTTGCTGTCCCAGGCAGGGAGTGGCAGGGGCTGTGGGGTCAGGGGGGAAAGCTGGAAGAGCAAGAGGAGCCACTGAGGTGTGCTGGCTACAGCTATTGCTGCTTTTATGGGAAAATGAAGGAAGGGATTGCAATGATGAAGTAGCATTCAAGCATGTAGAGTGAGTGTGAGGAGACAGTGAAGCCACCCAGGAAAATGCAGCTGATAAAGTCCTAGAATCATTTGTGTTGGGAGTGACATCCTCTGGTCAGACTGTCAAAGATCAAAGCAGGGCCAGCTTTGAAGGGAGGCACATGGTCACACTGTGCACTCCAAATGGTGCAGCCCAGGGTCTTGAATTGCTTCTTGCAGCTGCCAGTGTGTCCAGAGACCCAGCAGGACCTGCAGCAGGGGCACAGTCTCTGAGCAGGGGTTTGCTGCAGCTCAGGCTCTGGTGATGTGAGCTTGGCTGGCGTGGCAGATGGCCTAAAGCAAGACCACAAGCCAGATCTCACCACTAGGAAAACCACCTACAAACCACCTTCCTGTTCTAATTCAACCCCCAAGCTCCTACTGACATGACTTCTCTCCTTTCTTTTTGTTTGTTTTTTTCTTCTTCAAAGTGCTTTGGGCCCTCCTGCATATGCCCCTGTGGTCTTCTCACCATTGCAGGTTGCACAGAGGGGAGAAGCATTTACTCCAGCTCCCTTCTAAAGCTCTGGCAATGCAATGCAATGCCATGGGCCACCCCAGCCATGGGTTCTGATGGGTTCACCGATGCTTTGGGCAGTGCTGGGATGCACAGGGCACAAGGAGCCCTGCAGCAGCTCCTGCCCAGGCTCTCTCAGCCAATGAGCTCTCCCTGAGGCACATTCCTGCTGCTCTTGTTTGCACCTCGGTAAGTTCCAAGGCAGTAAATTGAATTATGGCTGGGGGCAAGAGGCCAGAACAGATTACATTTCACTCTTTTCCCCCTAGGCATCTCCTTTTTTCTTATTATTTAATTTAGAACAGGATTAGAATTCTTCTTTAAGCTGCTTTTCTATCCATCTATATTATTTGTTTTTCATTTGTTTGCTGCCAATACATAATATTTTCTTTCTTAATGACTTGCTAGCATGGTGATTTTTCTTAAAATGTATTCAGATCACAACAATTTTCTGGCAAAGAAAAGCATGAAATTCACTCTCCTTGAAATCTGCATCTGTATGGAGGAAAATAAACCCTTTCATATTTCACTGTCAGAAAAGAACAGCAGCCACAGAGTTCTACTTGGATGTTGAACCTTGCAATATTCAAAAGAGAAGCAAAATCGTATATAAAGGGTACTGGTTTTTCTGTCACTTATGAGGCATGTAGATTATCTGAGTGCTCATGACCAGATAACAGTTTGGTGTTGGTGGCACTGAGCAGACTGTCACCACTGTCCCTGTGGCACTGCTCAGCACAGCCTGCCCTCTAGAAGGCTGCAGAAAAAGCAGGTCACATTTCCAAGCCCATTTCCATTCCTTTGCCCTGAATGCTAATCCTGGTTTAAGGTGGAAAACAACTTGAAATACTCCATAAATAGAAATGCTCAGCACCTACTTCTGTTCTTCAGGCTGTTCTTCTGTCATTCCCACATGTTACATGGGAGTAGAAATTCAGAAATTGTGTGGGCATCAGGCTCATGAAGAGAATCTGTGGATCCTGTGGTTGTTGTTTAATTTACCCACTTGGGAACAGCAGGATAGAGCCCAGAGCTTGTTGATTTATGTGAACAAGACCTTCAGGTTTTCTCTGCTGCCTCTTGACTTGGGGAATACAAACTTCATACAAGCTGGGGAACAACTGTTCCTGAGCAGAAAATGGACTGAGAACTAAATCTGTTGGTTTCTATAAACAAGCTTTCTGAATGTTGAATCTTTGTAATTTTATTTAGTGTTATGAAATAGGGTCTGTTAGTATATTATTTATTGGCAGTATTACAATGTCAAGAGGAAATACCCAAGCCAGTTTCCTCATTCATAAATGGCAGAATGTGTGAGATTATCTTGTATGTTTTCTAACCAATGGAATTTTTCAGTGCCTTACACGAGCAAAATTGCCCCAATCACTGTTTTTATTTCTCTTTAAGTAAGGCTGCTTGCATATAGAAACATCCTTATTTCATTTTTAACTTGGTTTTTGCCTGTCATGCACATTTTTTATGGCAATTGGATCTGAAATGTTTTACTTTCACAGAATTCCTTCCTTGCTCAAAATAGGTTCCCTTGGAGATGTCTCAGGGCATACCAAGGCAAACTGGGTCCAGTGAGCACTTGGAGGACAGAGGGAAGACAGGACTATATCAGATATTTACTATTTCCCTTTACTGTAGTCATGCACAAATTGCTTCTGTGTCCTTTTTTGGAATCCAGCATTGCCTGAGGAGCCTTTTGGCTGAAAGTTGCCAGGTGCTGATTTCTTCTCCATCTGAATATCAGGGATCTAGAAGAAAATCCTTTCAGCCAAAGTTGTTCATGCAATACATGAATTTATTGCTCTGCAGATGGACTCCTGCTGCACTTTATAGCTCCTTGAGCTGAAAGGTGTACAAATTTTCCCTTGTATAAAATTAAAACATTGGCTACCTTATCATCCACTGCTGGACAATTATTATTAAGTATACATTTTCCTCAGTTTTTTCCCCTTAAATATTTAACTAGAGGATTGTCTGATTGACATTAACCTGCCATAGGGCAGCTGTTCTCAGAGTATTATCTCATTGCTGATATCTCTGAGGAAACTGGATGTTCATGGAGAACACCTATGTGATGTCTGTGTCCTCTCTGCTGACTCCAATATGTTGTTGTATCTCAGGAGAATCCCTGTTCTTTTTTCAAACACACAGCCTTTCCTTTGCAGGAAGGTGGGTCTAGTTTGTTCAGTGATGGAGGGGATGGTGATGCCCATGTTGTTTTGCTCTTTGTTTCACAGGGACCATGTAGACCCCAGGGTGACTGTGCCGTTCTGTGTTACATGTCTCTAAGGTCAGAAAACGTGATTCTATTGATGCTGCCAGTCTTGTGACTGCTCTCCTGTCACCAGTCCCTGCTCTCTGCCCTTCTGGAGCATCCTGCTGTCACAGTGAGGATGTGGGCCCACTGCTCAGTGTAGAGACAGAGCTAGTCCTGGGCAGTGTCAGTCTTGGTGCTCTGTCCTTTCCTGCATTTTGGCTCTCAGCATTAGCCAGTGCCCCCAGGCACAGCAGTTTGCCTCTTTCCCTTCTCTGACCACCAGATTGATGCAAGCAGCAGGTTAGCAGATGGCAGATATTCTGTTCCTGTCAAACAGATAGCCTGAAGAGATTGTCAGCTTCTATGAACAAAGGGCTGGAAGCCCAGTCTTGGCTGTAATTTATCAAAGTGTGTCTCATCTCTGTTCACACCAGGTATACCCCAATCTTCCATGGCTGTGCCCTGCACAGTCACTGTGTGATTGCAGGCCAGATGACAGGCTGGCAGTTTCCTGGGCTGCTTTACTTTTCTTTGAAGAAAAGGATAATCACCATTTATCTGAGGAAAGTCAGTGAGGCAGTGTCCATGGAATGTGCCAGCAGCTGCCCAGGCAGCCTGTGTTTCTCTGGTGTGGAGAGGGGCAGAGAGCCCAGAGGCACTGGAAAGGTCAAAACAGCTTTTGCTTTTTATCCAGGTTCTATTGTACCTGGATATTGCTCACTGGGGAAATGCTTAAGAGATAGGTGGGAAAGCAGGTGTTTTGTTATGATGTTTCAGACAGACAAGTCAATCCTGCTTCAGGTAAGCAGCAAATCTAATTGGCTGCATTCACTGCAGTGGGAGCTGTATGGCAGAAATACAATATGCACATTTGACTCTCCTTTTCTCTCTCTCTTTTTTTTTTTTTTTTTTTTTTTTTTTTTAGGATGTTTTAGTGCTTCACTGAAAAATGCACACATTTCAATAGCTTTCTTTTGATTGTTGTCAATTTAGATAAACATGCCTGAAAAGTACTGTAAATACAGCATTTTGCTTGAGGTGTTTGCACAGGGATTTCCATTAAATGTGTACAGCCAGAGGATCAGATTAATCTGAAATTAATAATGTAGGGCTGTGCAAGAAGACTTAGCAAGCTTGCTACAAAAATGGGATCCAAGATCTCACCCAACTAAATTTTTAGCATTGTACTCAGAATGTGTAGTCAGAATGAGTGAGCAAACATTAGATATTCAAGAAATGTTTGCCAAGTCTGCTGCAAGAAGTGTAGACAGCTAAAAGATGTCAGCAGGGAATATTGTCACAGCACTAAGAATAATGTGTTATCTGGTGCTTAACACTGAACACCATGTAAACAATTAATCACAGAATAGGAACTACCAAATGCAAGCAGTAACAGGAGAGTGGTATTCACAGCCTTACACTAATCAAGAAAGTTGTGTTTATGGCTTCTGATGGATAAATCATTTTAACCTTTTTGGTTTTTTTACATGATATGTCAGCATCCTAAACACCTGCATCACCCTGATGTTTGTAAGATCTTATTTCTGGAGGAGACTGAATGCAAATGTTTATTTTTCTGCAGTGGGATGAGCCTTGTAAAGAGACAAGAATAATGAGAAATATGATTGCTAAACCTTAGGGTGCAGTGCTGGTGTTCATAATACACAGTCTCATATGCACACATATAAAATAGTCATGAGGCAAAGGCAGGCATTTTGCTTGACAGCTTTATCACCATCTCCCACGCCCAGTGCCATGTTCTGAAGCTGCAGGTATTTCATGAAGTGCCAAGGCATTGTTGTTTCACTTGTGGTGCAAGAACTGGTGGTGGGGGGTTCCAGTGCCCCAGTGCTGTGGAGAGAACTCCTAGTACAGTCTCACAGTGTCATCACACAAACACTGTGCATTTTACACCATGCCATGGGTAAGAATGGTATTTTTATCAGAGCTGGGGTTACCAGGTGTCACTCCTGATTTTCACCCCATGCACAAGCTGTCAGCCTTCCAAAAACTGACCTCTTCCTCCATCCGTGGAAATGAAGTGTGTCATAAATTAATCTAATGGGAACAGGACTCTCTCATTGCTATAGACTAATCAGAAGTGACCTCTTGCATGCAGAGGACTGTCCTCTAAACTTCTGGGATCAAAGCAGGTCTCAGATAGAGAAGCAAGTTTGAGTATTCTCTGAAAATCTCACCTAAAGAGACAGTTATGACAATTATTATTTCCTTTGTTACTGAAACTTTATCTTTTTGTTGGTGTTAAATAGCTTAACAATAAGGTATTATCTTTTTACTCTGGGCAAAAGTTGTTTCCATTTTGATATATGTCTCATCACAAAGGTTAATATGTAAACTAGTTATCTTACACACATTTGGAACTCAAAGGGAAGTCGAACCTATCTTCATTTTGTCTAAAAATTTCTCAGAGGCATGAAAGATTAATCTGTTATTAACATTTGCCTGCGGCTATTTCTAAAATGCATTAATTGGTTCCTGGGAAATTAATTAATTCTGAAGGAATGATCAAGTGTTCTTAGCTTTGTGGGTTTTATACAGGACTAGCCTCTTACCAAAAGTCACAGTATCTCAACAGTGAGGCATTAAAAGGGGCAAGTTCAGAGCAGTGCAACTTGACCTTTTCATCTCCCCAGCTCTGTAGAACTCCTGAAAGACTAATTTTCATAAGTCACAAAGTGACTATTACACCATAAAGAGCAGCAGTAAATGTGCTAATATTTTTGTTATTTAAACGGGTTTCTCATGTTAAAATATCCTCTTGGGAAGTCCCCACAGTGGTTGGATACCAAGGGAGTCAGGCCAGGCTGCAGGACCCTTTTGTGCCTGCTCTGGCTCAGTGTTCTCTAGTCAGGCAGGTCTGTCCCTGCCAAAGACACGTTTTTAATGCAGTTCTGTTGAGACCTCACCCTTCAGACCTGTTCAGAATTACAGACTATGGCTCTAGAGGCACTGAGGTCTCTGCCCCAATACTGTGGATCCCTTCTCAGGGTGTAACAGTCGTTGTCAGTCCCTGTCTGTGGCATTCCCCTGGAATTCCATAGAATAACTTCACTGGGGCTGTGCTCAGGGCAGGGATCACCAGGAGAGCACTGCTGCTGTCTGCTGCTGCTCTGCAGGCTCCAGACTCTGAGAAGTGTGAATTGAAGACCTGTACTAATGGGTTTGAGTGCTAGCACAAAGGGATGAGTTCATCACCCCCTGCACAGGGCTGTGACATGAAGCACCACACCTAACAGAGGAGTGGAGGAACTGTGCCAAGGAAAACTGAGAACTTGCAAAGTAGGTGGAAGAAATGTGCTGCAATAGGAAACACTCAAACACCTTTCAGTCCTAAAACCAAAATAATGAATAGCACAAATAGCTGTTACTGCACTGATCTGAAGATGGTAAGTGGTCCATGGTGTTTGGAGCTATAGAAGATGAGAAGGATTGAGTCTGTGCTTCCAGCTCTATGTTAGTGGAAAGGATGGACACCTGCATTAATTTGGGGTGTGCTGGTCATCAGAGCTGCAGGAGGGCAGGGAATTCAGCTTTCCCATGGATTGCTGCCTGCCTGGCTGCCTGGAGAGCCTGTTGGTCACCCAGAGAAGCCTGCAGCAGGATTTCTGTGCAGCCAGCCTCTGGCCTGGCTTTACACTAAAAACATGGATTTTGGCATGCAGCTAATGCTGAATTATTTCCTGTGCTCTTGCAGCACCAGTGATGCGCAGCTAATTTCATTATTTACACTGTGTTGGCTCTGTGGCAGGAACAGGCTTTTGTTCTGAGTTTGCACAGCACCCAGCACAATGGAGCTGCACAGCAGCACCACAAACAGCAGCAGTAATGGCACAGAGGGGCTTGCTCCACCAGGGAGGCTTTTCTGGGGTTTTCCTGTGGCTCTGTATGTTGTACATGCAATGACAGCACAGAGAAAGAGCAATCTCTGAGCAAGCCTGTCAGACTGACAGCTTCTTACTTCTACTCACTGCAGGGCACTCACATGCCAAACGCTAAAAACAGTGTTTTAAAAACACCAAAATGAGCAATAACATCTGTAAGGCACCAAAAGCAAAGGCAGTAAACAAAGCACAGCAAAACAGAGCACATCAAGGGTGGCAGGTTTTAGTGTCTGCTCCCCTCAAGGTATAGAACATTCCATAGATGATTGGCACACAGGATTGAATTAAGAGGAAAAGCTTCCTTATTTGCATCCTTTGAAAACTGCTGTCCCTACACAAGCCTGGGAAAGTTGTATAACTGTCATCCAGAGTTGTACATTCAAGGAGTTGTCAAGGCAGTTTAGCAAAATGATGTTTCCTAATGCTTCTCCAAGTACTTCACAGTGCTATGAAAAGGCAACCAGCCTTTGTACACTTCAAGAGCATAAATGTTTACCTCTGATGTCTACCAAAAAAACAAGTCACAATTAATTTTCTTGTAGTTCAACTCTTGTGGGGTTTTTTTTTGCCTTCTCTGCTACCTTTTATTTCAATTTGATACGAGTTTGATTCAATTTCTTCATGCACCTTAAGTTTCTTAATTTCAGTTCATTTTAACTTCTTCCCCTATTTTAGGTTACATACATTAGGCATTTGAGACTGAAATTTCCTAGAGTACTCTAAATAACAAATTAATAACATTTATTGGAGCTGCTTTAGATGGTTTGCTGAATCCAGGCTCAAAGGAAATTAAATACTCCTAAACACTGAAGCAGGGCTGAAGATGAGAATTTACATTTGTAAATCTGGGTGTTGTTTGTGCAATGCTTGTTTTATTTCCAGGACTTGTTTACATCTAACAGACGAATGCTGGATGAATTTTCAAATGGGGAAAAATGTGCTGTTTCAAGTGAGCAAAACCAAACAAGAAACATACCTTTGAGCTAGCCTCTCAAGTTTAATCTAAACATTTCTGCATCCAACAATTTTATGTTGTAGAAGCAGAGTTCCTGAAGAGCAAAGACAGGCAATTTGGTAAATCTATTGTCTGTAGAATACAGTTTGTGGGACTAAGGCAAGAATAATGCTTTAATCTAATAATGAATTTATTTCTGTGTAAAGACCATTCCAAAATTTTAATTTTTGAAACTTTTGGATTAGTTATATCAAAATGTATTACAAAAAAGTTTAAACAAACTTCATCTATTTCCTCACTGTGTCTACTCTGGTATAATTAAAGTACAAATTAATTAAGTTTTAAGTGAGGGAGTAACTGTAATAGCAGTTGAATTTAAAAAGTAGTGGAAGAAACTAAGTTGTACGTCAAATCTTTTTAGGCCTTAAGTTACTAATATTGAAAATCCTGTAGGTCACGTTTACTTCTATAAAATCACTGTGCAAAAACATCAGTAGGCAAAATGCAATCTGCATAATTGAAGCAAGTGAAGTGATATGAAGAATGCCTTGGACAACTAGCTACGAGGGACATGCACTTACACATAACCATCAGTGCAACTCTATGAGTCTGCTTGGACTTAATTCCAGAGCTGCAGGGCTGCAGAGGAGCTGGGGCTGTGAAAGGGACACTTTGCATATTGCTGCAGGGGCCAGTGTGTTTATGCAAGGCACTGACATGGCTTTGCTCCCAAAAGTGAAACGATGGGCTTTGGCTCCAGGGGCAGTGTGGGGAGCAAGCAGAGCAGTGGCAGAGCCACAGGACAGCTCAGCACTCAGGGCTGTCACCAGGCTGGTGGGCACATGTCACAGCTAAAGCATCCTGCCTCCTGTTCAGGCTTTTAATTCGATGGGACACACACACCCCCAACCCAGAATCTCATCAGAATATTTTAATTTCGCCACAAATTAAACACTGCACGATCCTGTCAGCAAGGCTGGAAAAAAACAGCAATGAGCTGGTGCTACCCCAAGACACCTAGCCAGGAAAGAGAGCTTGACATTGATATCATAGCCAGGAAAGAGTTAGAGCTTGACATTGATATCACCTAGATTAACAAAAATCTTAAGAGATTTTGGTCACTCTGGTGAAGAGGTGGTCTGGTACCAAAATTGGGTCTACAGTTTATCAAACTCACTAAAGACAGGGCAGTATTGCAAATAGTGGAGTAAATATTTTAAAAAAAATTATTAGTGTAGAAGAAGTCAGGACTGTGAAGTCCAGGGAGATGAAAAAAACTGACTTTGTACAAAATGATTAAGCACCTCAAGAAGATGAAGAGCATCTTTCATAACAAAAACATGCTATCACTACACTGACCTGAAAATTTACATTATACTGGATACCTGACATCTTGTAGAGAGGGGAAGAAAAGCACTGATTTTTTTTTCCCACTATATTATCATAGGAGTTCTGACTTTTCAGTCTTAAGGTAATATTAGTGATTTGAAAGGAAAGCATTCTGGGAGAGCACTAAGAAGGAGTTGTCTCTAAAAACTAAGATCAAGTTTTCTTAATCTAGAAAGAATCAAGAAACAGACAAAGAATAAATTAAAGCCTTTTGTGTTGGATAACCATATCTAAAATATTTGAAAAGACATTTTAAACAAATGCTCTCCACTGCCTGCTATAAATCCTCTGTCTGTGTGGATTGCAAAATCTTCCTGTGATTGCTAGATTGGAAAATAATACGAATAATGCCAAGACACTGAGTGATGTTAAAATTTAATCACAAACCAATATCAGCACTGTAATAAATTTTAGAAGGATGTTATTCGATTTCTATATCTTATTTCATTGTACTGCTGTAAGGAATGATGTTATTTAATGAGAAGAACTTTATGAAGAGCATGAATTCAGCTCTGGAGTGCCAGTGTTGGATTAGAGCACATGGGATAAATGGCTGCTCCACAGGCACACCCAGATTTTGTGGAGAGCTTCTCCCAGAACAGTGAGGCCATGCCCCAAAGAACCTTGTGTAGAGCTGAAGGAGGCAGTGAAGTGCACTGCTAACAAATTCTGCTGTCAAACACAATTCCTTCATGCATGTACAGCTGCACACCCTGTACTAATATTTCTGGGGTTTCTGACGGGGGAATTTTAAACTCTCCTGGTTTTTGGTATTACTTGTCGTGGCCCCAAGCCTCCATGCTTAATCTTTCCAGGTGTTTTTAAGACCTTTCAAGTATTAATCCATGTATTTCTGCCAGGTGCATGTTCAGGAAGTGTGCACAGTGCTTGCAGGATTTTTACAAACTTTTTCAAATGTTATTTATACAAGGAAGCACAAGTTTTATGGGCTCCTAATTAGATCTCACATGTGTTTGCAATTTGGGAGGCTGCAAATGGCTGCTGGGAGGTCCTGGCTGCTCTTTGTTTCTTTCTGGCTAGAGGAACCAAATTCACTCAGGAATAAATTCCATGGATTTTAGGAGGCCTGGGAAAGCAATTAGTGTGTTCTGATTTATTCATGACACTTGTCAGACATTTGTGCAGTGTGAAATCAGATGGGTGTGGTGTGTGTCAGATCTGGGTTGCACGCTCTAGTTACACAAAATTATTTACTCCACACACAACCAAAGCCTTCAGTGCAGCACTGACTGTAGGAGCAGACAAAACTGAAGGGGGAAATTTCCAACCTTTCTTAATTCTGACCAGAGAAAGTCGTTTTGTGAAATGTTAAGAGTCAAGCTCTTCTGTTTTACATTGGATATATTCATTACTGTTTTCCAAAAAGCTTAGATTTATTTCTCCAAATAGAGTTTAATAGGATGAATGGAGATTTTCATCAGGATGTTTTTTTGGCAATAAATCACTCCTCCAAAAATATGTAATTGCTCTTTTATCCTAAGATAAAACGTGTTATTTGTTCACAGTTATATTAAAGATCATCAGTAACTGATGTCATAGAGGTTCAGTCAAGATGTGAAGTGTCACTAGCAAAATCCACAGGCTAATCTTTATGGGACACATTAGCATTTCAAAGTTTTACAGCAATACTTCAGGCTGTGAGTGACTGAGCTTGCCCTGAGCTTACCCATCCTGCTGAGGACATGCAGATGTTTAAAATTCAGACTGGCCCTGGCCCTGAGCATCCTGCTTTGAGCAGGGTGCTGGGTTTGCCAGTTTCCAGAGGTGCCTTCCATGTCAGCCACTCTTTGATTCTGCACATTATCAAAACTTGCCCTTCTGCTGCCATTCTCTCCTTGTAAGAAAGGTCTCCTGGCAAGTTATATAAATTTGAATTTGGAAAGCCTCCATTTAACCTATTTTCAGCAAATGACTTGAACTGAATCTTAAGTTTCTTTTGGAGGATATGCTATAGCTACCTATGTAGTGGTTTTGTTAATTAAAAATGTAATCTTCCATGAAGGTTCTTGAATTGCAGTCATCTTAAAGGGAATATTCTATATGCAGTAGCATCCAAGTGATCTTGCCAAAGCTGGACAGCAATTTTTCTTGCTGATGGAGCATCATGAGAGCAAGGAGACAAATTCTGCCCTGTTCTGCACCTGGCAGAACTCCACTGGCTTCATTAGGGGGATTTATCCCAAGTGTTGTGGATTCCCAGATGTTACAGGAATATGACACAGAGGTGAAAAATTAAAATACAAACAGCTGCTAGGTCTGGCCCTCTAAAAACAAAGTGGTCGTGCTGTGGATTTATATTCTGGTTGTAGGAGGCTGAATTTACTAAATTAACCCCAAGCATGGATTAGAGTAGTAAGAATTTTGGAATTATTTTTGGAGTGACAATGGTTTTGAAATTAGTTGCAACAAGGAAATTTTTTAATTACATTTTGAGAAAGTGCAGTTTGTCTGCTATCAGGGAGGATACTAGTTTATTGTAGTTTTGTTCAGTTTCCCAATAGACCCAAAAAAACCCCTAATAAACCCTAGGGTGGAAAGTTTGAACCACTTTCTTGCCCCCTCCAGGACTGGCATGACCTGCATTGCCTGGTGCCATGTGCTCTGCCTGACAGGCTGGCAGCATCTTCAGAGGGACAATGAGATTTTGGGAACTCCAGCAGCAGGTCCTGGGGAGCAGCTGAAGGGCTGGTTCTCTGTGATATCTGTCACAACGTGCCCTGTGCCTGTGGGCCCACAGAAAATGACCCTCAAATGCCCTTCCTTCCTTCCACTTGGATCCAGGGAAAAGAGACAAAGTGGAAATAGGGAAGAGGGAAGAATAGACACACACAGGGGAAAATATCAGATGCAGAAAAAGCAGGAAAAAAGGTCAAATGGTTATCCAGAGAAGAAACAGGCAGCTGCAAAGAGCCTAAGGAAAAGGGGCTTGCAAAGGATTTTCCTTTCAGGGTTTTTTGAAGGTTATTGTTAGTCCGGTTTTCCCATAGAGGAGTGTGGTTTCCACACTGTGTGCACACATCCCCTCTCCCTGTAACAATTGTTGAATTCCCTGAGCAGTGTACAGATGCAATCCCTGCAGGTTTCATCAAGGTGAAGGACACTGCAGGAGAGCAAAATCTCTTTCTTTTTGGGAGTGGAGGGGAGGATGCAGCACAAACACATCCTATGTTACACTGCAAAGAGAGGTGCTGAGCACCAAAACCTTGGAGAAGCTTCAGAACGGGTTTACACATCAGCCTAAAACTGTGAAATCCAGGTAAACACAGAACAAGGTTTTGTTATTCCTGAAAGTTTTGGGTTGCCATAAGTGGTTTATTTTAGACAAAAACTAACTGGAGAATGAGATGGACTGTGAGATGATCTCTAAGGTACTTTTCAAACCAAACCATTCTATGATTCTGTGGAATATAGAAAAGTAGATTTAAAGATCACTCAAGGGAAAAGGAAAGAAAGAAAGAAAGAACTAAAACAAAAAAAACCAACCAAACAAAAAAAACCCAAAAAAAAAGAAAAAAAAAAGGGTTCTCTAAGTAGGCTGTTCCAAAAAATAAATGTGTACTTCTGAGGGTTTGGGGTCTGTGCATGGAAAAAGTGCAACTTTGTTGGAGACTGGAGTTTTACTGGCTTATTCACCTTACACCAAGGAATTTTTTAACTCACAGTTGCAGTTTCCACAGGAAACCTGATGCTTTGAAGTGCAGCTTCAACATCTTCCATTTTTAACACCCAAGACATTTTGTGAAGGTAGCCCCCATTGTCTGGTTGGATTGCTTTGTGAAAATAGCATGTTCCTTCCCTAGCCAAGTAACTTGAAATTATTTTCAACATCTGAGGCGTGCAGACTGAGCCTTACAGAAATGATTGGTGAACATCACCTCCCACTATTTTCTATAAATACTTTTTTCCATTTAACAGAATTTTGATTGTCATATTTATTTTAATGTCAAGGCTCATATAATCATGTATTCCTGATCATACATTTGAAAGTAGACAAAGAGAGAAAGCATCCAGACCAGACTAGATACAATTTCTTAAATATTTTTCTTATGGGGTTCCTCAGCTTGTTTATACTGGCACAGCCACATTGACCTCAGTGGAACTGGGTATATTCAGCCAAAATGAAAATCTGGTCCACAAAATTCCCTCTTCCTCTCTCTTGTGGCTGTGCAAGCTATTTATTTTATTACAGCAGCCTCTTCTTTTCTTATGTGGAATTCAAATGCATTATCATTTTCTTCTCAAGCATCTCATCTTGAGATTTTTTAGACTTTTTAGACTAATACTTGCACCACTAAAACCTTTCACCTTATTAGATCAATATAAGGAATAAATATTATCCAACAGCCCTCTATTTTCTACCTCATGGGCTATTTGAAACACTTGACAAAGTGCTTATAAGCACTGTGTATGCCCACAAGAACTTTATGGAATACATTGTGTGAAAAACATGTTCTTATTGAGATTTGACCATGTAATGGCAAGCCTGACTGCTGTGGAATTTACAGGATGTCTCACAGCTATTTAATATGGAAAACCAGAAATATTTTATTTCATGTTATGTGGGACTTTGTGCAGAAAGTTTGTCTAAGCAGAAGTAGTTTACAATTCACTGTAAAACCAATTTTTTCACAGTAGCCAGCATTCCAAAATAAATGCATTGCAGTTGTAGAATATTACAATTTTTTTTTTTTTTTTGCTTCATGCATCATTAACAAAATAGCCTGTTTGTCTCTTCTACTAGACTCCACACTGTAGGTGCTAACTTAAAGAACAAGAAGAGGGGTTCAGAGAGAGATTTAGCCATTATGTAGTGTGCAAGCCTAAAGATTAGAAAAATTATGGTTTGACTCTTTTGCTGAGTATTATTGATATCTCCATTAGGAAAATAATTGAATCAAATCTTCTGCTGAGGTATTTTGTCAAGGAAGCCACACATAAAAAAAAATTGATTTAGATAATTGTAGGACTCTGTTCACATTTCTCCCTCAGCAATCTTAAATTCTGACCCTGTGCATGATGGAAGCGAGTTGATACTGAAGAAGGTGATATAGGGTAGAGACTGTAAACTTTATTTATTTTCTAACTATTGCAGCAGAAGAAAGTAGCTGTAATCACTGTGCTCTGCAGCAGATCCTCAGAACATCACAGTATCCTGGCTCTGTGCTTTAGAATAATGCCTATAAAAGATGACCAATTACCAAGCAGAGCATTTCACAAGACATAAAAAACAGCTGAAGAGTATTTTTCCACTTAGTTATGTCTGGCATTCCAAGTGACTGGAGAAATGGTCAGAATGTGATTTGTTATCTCCACACACTTGCTTTGAGCCACAGTGACAGTGCTTTACTTTGGAAACTGGGAATAACACCAATGCTAGAAGCGTGCTCTCACTTTGATTAAGCCATAATTTTATTACAGCAAACTTTAGATGTATGATAGTTAAGGCTGAACTGATTTCAGCTTGCTTGTACAGTTTATGCTGCTGTTCATTGTTGCATCAGTTTTGGGCTGGGACTTTCAAACAGACCTAAGGGAGCAAAGTGTCTAAACCTGACTGAAACTCAGTGGGAAATGGAGATTCACTTACCTGGGACACCTTAGAGATTCCTGGCTGCAAACTTGCCACTTCCTCAGGTTTGATTCCTCATGAATGCAGGTGATGTTTGCTGGTGTTTAAGGCAGAATGGGATGGTTCATTACTAAAGAACAAAAAAATGGGTCTCACCATGAGCTGAAGGTGCTAATCTGGGGGAAAAGGCACCTGGGGACCAGGACCTTGGACAATGTGCCCACACCATTATCTTGTGGGTGTTTGTTAGTGGTGTTTTCTCGTGGTAATGATGTTGATATTGGTCCCAGGGTGCTTGTCTTTCAAATAAGAATCATAAAAATTACTATTACAAATGTCAGAGGCTGTGTTACCTGCTAGAGGAACAAAGCTACTGGCAGAGGATTAATTCTGGAGGTAATTAAAATGTTTACACGTTTGATGAACTGTTTCACTGTCAGTGTTCTGCAGGCTGAAAGCATTAATGTGTTCAGCTTGTTCAAATCAAGAGTCTCAGGTGGTATGCTGGTAAATTAACCCTCTAGGAATCTCCAAATACTATCATGCTTTGAATGATAACCTAGATGCTTGCATGTTTTTTTCTGGCTACATGAGACCTTTTTCTCCCCTAACAATCCCTCTGTCTTAGTACCCAGCTCCCTGGCAGCTTTCCTACTTTGTTTTCCAAAATATAGATGAGATTATGAATGATGTCATTTATTTTCTTGTCCATGGTCAGTGTTGGAGGTGTGGAGTAATCAGATTAAAAGATGGTGCCTTTCATGCTTTGCTCAACTTTGTAATTATCTGCTCATAAGTTAAGAAGTTCTTCTGAATGTTAGGATTCCTTACACACCCACCCATCCCAAAGATCATGACACTTGAAAATAACATGATCTTGTCACATCTTCAGTGAGAAAAAATAATGCTAATTTTCAATTTATTTTTCTCAAATTATTTTTGGCATTTTGCTATGCTGTCAGGATGTATCAGTCATATCTTGGGCACACACAGCAGTGTGATGGACAGGACTGGAGAGCACAGCAGCTCCAGCCCTTCTCTTTCTGAGCAGGATGCATTCAAGGAGATGGGATGCTCCTGCGTCTCATTTTCAAATGAGGCTTCTCATGTTTTTAAATCTTACCCCTCCATGCATAACCCACACTTTTACATCTTGCTCAGCTCCTTGGCTCAAGGATGAAGTGGTATTAGCAAAATAGATGTGATAAATGTATCTAGAATAGTGTGCTGTGTTTGTAACCCCGTGTGAGATGTTACACAGTGATTCGTGTCATTATAATCAGTATTAACAAGAATACTGAATCCAAAGTAAAGCATAAACATAAGACACAAGAAAATCCAATTTCATGATATTTGCTTAAATCACTTTGCTATAAATTGTTGATTTTTCTTTGTTTTTTATGTATTTTTATTATTTTGTCACTATAATCATAAATTGCATCCACTCAGTTGCAAACCCACTATAATGTGCAGAGTTTGAGTTGTACTGAAATGGACTCCCTGAATTTTCAGGCAGAGTTTGAAGAAGGGGATCTGGCAAAGTCAAACATATGGATGCAGGCTGTAGGGGGAATTTGGAGAGAGGCAAAGGCCAATTTCTGAATGGTCTTTGTTGATTGAAATGGAGCACCAGTGGTTTGTATCCACTGAGGACTTGGCCTGACCTGTTGAGAGGTAAAACACATGTTTGATCTGAAATCCTCCTGAAATATTTTCCCTTTTCAATTTTCTTGCAACCATATTTTTTGTCCATGAAAAGAAGTCACTTCCAAAAAAGCTCTTTTTCAAACGTGCCTCTCTCTGTGGCATTGGTGTTAAGAAATACCTTTAGTATCCTGGCAGTTTCACATTGCATAGAATATTGAAAACCAAATGAACAGCAACCAAGAGGAAAAAAATGTAAATTAATGTATTGCTTTCCACTAATTAAACCTATTTGGAGTGCTTGATCAATGGGATATTAGCAGAAGTCATTGAGAGAGCAGAATGGGACCCAGATGTTGTGCTTCACTGGAAAGGGAGGGAAAACCACTCAAAACTCAATTTTTCTTTACTATCTTGTCCTTTGTTTAACAGTGTGGAAGATACTTGGTTGGGATGGATGGCACTTGTCACTTGGATTTTTCATCTAGACACTTTTAAATTAAGTTGGTGTTCAGGGTTTTGAGTCGTGTTTTGCACGTCTCATGAAATGCTGCCTCTCCTACCACCTCTAATAAAAATATCTCACAGAGTGGTGTAATTGTTCTCTGCCTAGTCTGACCATTCACCTTTTATAGTTTTTACAGAATGATGATGAAATGCTAGAATTTCTTCTTGATTATGGGCAGGGATCAGTGGGTGCTTTGCAGCAGTCATGTAAGGTGCTGAGATTTGAGTTATATTGTGTTATAGATACATATGTATATATATATAAAAATATATACAGGGGTAGCTCTCCTGCTCTGGGTTCTTCCACTGAAATCCTGGGATATAAAATCAAGTTCAGGGTTGCTCTGGAGATCTGGCAACTCAATCTGCTGTTTTAGGCACTCTGTAATACACAAATAGAGAGTTTTTAGACCCAGTTCATGAAATTGCTTTGGTGCTTGGTTAAATTGGCTATTTGGAGTGATTCAAACCTAGGTTAAAGCCAATAGTGCTTTTGGGTGCTAATCCAGTGGAACTTCAGAGTGTTCTTAAGCTTCTGTAGCAGAGCAGCTTTTCTAAATTCTGAGTGAATCCAGCTGCTGCAGATGGATGTGCCTGTGCCTGTTGACCTGTAACATGCAGGAGCCATTCTGTCCTGCAATGGTGAGCAAATACCATCTGATCCTCTTTTCTTGTAGAGAACAGCAGCAGATGTCAGATCACAATGTCTGGGTTGATACAGGCTCTGGCTTGTCAAAGCTTGAGGAAAAATAGCAAAGAACAAGGACACTTTTACTTAAAAAAAAAAAAAAAACAAAAAAAAAGTGAGAGAAATCTCTATGGTCAAGGTAATTCCTGTACAGAGCCCACACAGCCTTTCTGTAGTGGTCAGGAACCATTTATCTTCTCTGTGAAGAATAAGGTTTTCCACTCTTCAAATACAATCTGTGTATGAGTTTTCACACCCAAGATAAGTGAATTTTTTTGTTGCTGTTTTTATAAAACATTTACTCTGTATGGAATCCCAGTGGAGTAAGGAATGAGCTCTAAACTTCATCAGGTAAGTCTAATATAGAAATACAAGCAGTGGTCTCCTGCAGCTCCACTTCAGTAAGAACTATGTATATTCAATCCTTGACAAGATACTGGCTGGGAATTAGCTTTATCCATATGGGATCAGCTGCTGTCAGCCCCATTGTGCTCCACACAGTCACTGTCTGCTCCAAACTCCCACTGCATTGCATGAACATCACGTTTTACCAACAGGAATGTTGGATTTCTGGCATCAAAAGCAAATGGGAAACGAGGTCACCTAGGTGGAGGTTGCCATGATTAATTTCCTGTACATGATGCAGAAACATCACCATGCTTGATAAAACAACAAATGAAGTGATTTTACTTTTCTTGCATCTGCAGTGATTTTCTAAAGGATGCTTTGTATATAAATTTATTTTTTTGCTTTGGGCCTTGACCTTCCAAATATTCATGCTTGTAGAACAACTTCTTGCCTAGATGATCTTAGTGGAAAAATTACCATAGGATCAAATATTTTTTCAGAAAGCAATCTCTTGTGTACTTCACAGTTTAAGAGTAAGGCTTTGTGATGCAAAAAAGACCATTTACTATCATAATCTCTATCTGAGAAACTATTAACTGCAGATAATTTAATTCAGTATGAAAGAAATCAACTATCAAGCATAACTTCTACTGTAGGAAATAAAGGACTTTTGAAATAATTGCTTTGAATTTTCTGAGTTTATTTCACCCTTGGTTCTTCCATGTTTTTAGGTAAACTGTCCTTTTTACTGGGATAGAAACTTTCTCTTATGGGTTTGTTTGAAAAAACCTGTATTTGGGAAAAAACAGTGATGTTACTTGGGAGACAGAATGGAAATAGGTAGAAACAGGTGTTATTTTTATTTCTCTCTACTCGAAAGCTTTTAAAATTAAAAGCAAACCATCTGAAGAGAATATGTAGATGGATATTTAAGACAGGGAATTACTGGACAGAAGTGAAGTAGGCTGAGATGATGATTTAATGGGCAAAGGGTTCCTTAGCTTTTGTGACTCAAAGGCTGTGAAATCAGGGAACTAAGAGAAATGCATGAGAGAATATTTTTCGGTGTTTTTATTCTTTCTGGACTGTAATTATAAATGTAATCCTGTGAATTTTTTGAAACAGTTTTTGTCAGTTATGTTTTAAAGGTTTTGAGGGCCAGAGCCTTCACTGGACAATCCTGGCCCAGCTATGGTGCAGAACAGAATAGTCTGGGTAGAATACCCGTTATTTCTTTATTTACAGCTCAATTCTTACAATGCTAATGTTTATCCAGTAGTAGAGGGCTTACCTACTCTACTCTGATCTTTGAAACCCACCTGAGGCAGGTTCTGTATGTCTAAGGAGTGGTTTATCTCATCATGTCTGCACCATGTGCTCTCTCCTGGCAGTGGGAGGGTGAAAGGGTAAAGGGTAAATGGTAAAAATGTCCCAGCCTGCCCAAGAGGCACAGGGACAGGAACAAGGGCTGCTGCTCAGTGCTGGGGGCAGCTGGCTGCCTAGAAAAATGGGGGGCACAGCCCAGAAGAGCCTCTGCATCTGGGGAAAAATGGAAATCCTGTGCCTTAGGTGAGAGGGGAATGACCCAGCAGAGAGGTGGAAGGAGGCATCAGTGCCACCTCCATCCGAATCACCACTGGTCTCCTGTTGAGTCCTCTTCCCACCTAATTTAGGGGTTTGCCCTCATGCAAACCTGATCATGTGTTCCAGAGTTTGATTTTCTTGCTTTCAGACTTTTCCTTCTTCTTCCCAGGAGCTACTCTCTGGCCACCTCCTCAAGTCTGTGTATTACCTACCTACAGTTCCAGAAAGGTGCTGCTGTGCTTCTATTACCTCTTTTTCAAATGGTCCAGGAGCATGAAGACAAGGAACAAAATTCCTAATAAATTAGAATTGCATGATTTTGAATAATGCAAACATATTCTGCAATAAAATGGTGCAGATTTACCAGCTTGATCACAGTGTGCCTTTGGCCAAAGTATTTGTGAAACTAAACCCCCAAAAGTCACTTAACATTCTCTAACCTGTCAGGTCTGCAATGCCAAAAAGTAACAGGATTTTACTGCACTTCTCACTTTTTCACTGAGAAGTCATTGAAAGTAATATGATGAAATCAAATTGTCCTGTTGTTTTTTTTTTTTTTTTTTTTAGTTCTCTGGGAAGAGTTGATACAGCATTTAATTCTGAATTTTTAAAGAATAGGTTGTTTCACTTAAAATCTCATGTTGTCTTGCCCTCATCACGTCCCTGCAATTTCCCCACATGTATCTGCTAAAGGTAAGGGAATCTCATTGTTTCTGAAATTAAAGAAGATTTGCTTTTCTGCAGGCTCTGCTCATCTGAGTGAAAAGAGAGAACATGACAATGAAGGATCTGTCAACTGCTTTGTTCCAAACAGAGCTTCTGCCTCCAAATAACAATACTTAATTTGTAAGCAGGTCTTAAACAAGGTTCTGTATAAAATAATTTGGGGGTTTTACCTGAAAGAACATCCACTTGAAGCACAAGCTGCATGAATGTGCTTAAATGTGCATGTGTCTGGTTTTAGGTGGAGAAGTGCCTTGCTTCCCATGGCTTGCAAATAGAAAGATGCCTTTTTTAAATTTTTTTTTTTTCCTTTTCCTTGATACCAAGCATAAATACTTTAAAAAAATGTGGGTGGGGCAGATGGAGTGGAGGTCTGACTGACTGTATCTAGAGTCCAGAAAGGTGCTCTGTAGTGAAGATCTGTTGAAAGGCATTGATTGTGACAAGTAGCAGAATATTTCTTGGAGTTTTTCAACAGCTTTTGCTGGGGTTATTCTCATGCCTTTCTGCTATCCAGCATTTGTTTAGATTAAAATTGCAAAGATGACATGAACAATGCTATTTTAGCCAAAATGCTTTTAACTGGCCAAAAAGTGTATTCAAGTCACAGTTTGAAGTAATATCTTTGAGATCCTGACCTTACTGTGGTTGTTCAATGAGTTCAGGTGATTTTATTTGTTCCCTGGAACCAAGACCTACTGTATTTCTGATTTTGGTAAGTTCTGTTATTGCACTGATTCTGTGTATTGCATTGTGCTCTACACAGAGGAAAGCTGTCTTTTTTAAAAAAAGAAATATGCCTGACTTTTCTTACATGCAATAATCCCCAAAACATTAATTCTGTTCATGATGAAATAATGCTAAGCCCTGAAAACAGGATTTTAGTTCACTCATGGATGTCTTCTGCAGACCTGTACATTCTCTGTCTTGGTGTCTTGTTAACCTTGTTTCTGAAGTTCAGTTGGGACACTGTGAACAGTTGGTGATGGTGGCATTAAATAAACTTTCAAAGTTGCTGGGACTGATTAAATATGGATTAGATTTGCAATAACCTGATAGAAAGATCTTCTATTTTCTGACATGTTTAAGTTTATGAGGATGTTATGTCACATTGTGTCTTATCACATTATGTTAATTTAGCACTGGGTAGGATTTTGATGTGATGTGCTTTACCTCATAACATTTTCCAACTTCAGAGAAGTTAGTTACCAAGATGCTCAAGACTTTGGTCATTTGATAAAATTTGAGTTGTTGGAACCAGAATGACTCTGTGTTAAATTGACAGGCATCTTGCAGGAATGGCCTTGGGAGCCAGTCCTTATTTGTTTAGTTTGAGCTAATAGCCCTGTGTATGCACAGCTTAAGAAAAACAACAGTAATTTAAGTGACAGAAAAGGGGAATTAATTCAGAGCCTGAAGCAAGAACAGTCCTTTGATTATGGTTCTGGTGTCTAAATCTGAATCCAGCATGCCCTGGATCTTTATTAGTGTGCTGTCAGACATCTCAGGGTGAAATTCATCTCCCTTCCTATTACAGTACCAGCAAAAAGCCCAGCTAGGAGAAAGATACTGTATAAAAAAGGAATTATTCTATCTTTAGTCTTCCTTTGTGGTATAAACTCAGCTCTCTCTACCTCTTCTTTCTGCAAAATCTCTCCCCTCCTCCTTCATTTTCTGTTGTGTTTTTCCTGCCTGCAATCTCTCTTGAGACTTGAGCAGTCGTGTTCCCTCGTGGAGTGTGGAGCTGCATGCTGCAAAAAGCAGAAAATCCTGCAGCAAAAGAGCAGGTTTGTGGGAGACAGTAGTCAGAAGGAAGGTTATTTTGTTATTATTGTTATTTTGTGTGCTGGGCAATGCCATTGTAGGAATGAAGGAAGAGTGGGTGCTGTCCTGAGGGACAGATGCTCAGTGGTGTTTCCAGGGCTGCAGCACAAGGACAGAGTGTCCATGGATAGGAAGCACCCAATTTATTTCAGGAACCCCAGCAGGCACTTCACAGCACTTAACTAAAAAATTGCAAGATGAGTAAGTAAAAGAGACTTTATTGCAAAACAGCATCAGTGGAACTTGGATGGGACTGACACTGTGAAACGTTTGTGCAGAGCAGAATCTCTGAACGGGTGTTGCTTTTATTTTGGCTGCTATTATTTTTATATTTGTAATCAGCTGCTGTGGATTAAAGATCAGCTTTGCTGCCTTGCCTGCAGACTGTAGGATTACTGGGAGGGAAAAGTTGCACAGGTTGTAAAGTAACTTGTGATGGTTTCAGGTGGATGGGACTGCAATGAAAGGATGAAATCTGTTGCTCAGAAAAGTGAACTGCCAGCAGAGGTTCCCTTTTAGTGAGATTTAAGCACTTTAAGCCAACAAACAGGAGTGTGTGTGTCTTCTCTGCCAGGGGCAGAACTCCTTAGCCAGTGAAAATGAGGGTTGTGTTAGTTAACACATTAGTGTTGAGCACTGGCTGAGCTGAATCTGCCCAGCAAGACTTGAGGATAGGCAAGTGTGTGTTTTTGAGATCTGTGTGCTTTCTGAAAGTACTGCCTTACACAATCATGGTTTATTGAGATGCTTCCTGAGAAGGTTGCAATATTATATCAAGAAAATATAAGCTAAAAAAATGAATTGTAATTATCACCATAAACACAGATCACTTGAACACTGAGAATCAATTTTAGAACTTTATCCCTTCCTACCCTCAACACGTTTGCTTCATGCCCATTATCTTGCTCATCCCAGATATTTTCCTTCACCTTTTAGAGAAAATGACAATAAAGACTATTTTGCTAGCTTTTTTATTTTGTTGTGCTGTCCTTCTCGGTTTGCTCATATCATTATTTTCTCTGTGAGGCAGTTGAGCTCAGAGGGCACTCACAGTGCACGATTAAAGGCAAATTATCTGTCAGCACAAGCAAGTCTGGAGTCAGTAACAACCAGGGGAAAAAGAATCTGGGTATCTACAGGCAAACAGAAGTTATTCAGTACTCAATTGCTGGTCAATGCCAGGAGCAGCCAGTAAAAGGTGATACTAAAATATTTGACACAAAAAACCCTATTTAAATATAATCTAAATTAGTTGAAATTGTGTCATGGAAACATGATGCACTGCTGGGCTGAGTTCCATGTTCTGCTATCTAATAGATACTTCTTCTTCTCACCTGAATTCAGCTCCTCTCAGGTGAACCTGCCCACGTTTTTGAAGGATGAAAGTGAAATTCCCTCCCTGAGTCAGACATTTGCAGCTGTGACCAGCTGGAAGGGAAAGGCAGACTTTATGTTTTTTATGGCTGTGGGCTTAGGACCCTTCTGAGCATGACAGGAAAGCTGAACACAAATATTTGTTCAGGAAATGGAGGTGATGGTGAGCAGCTCTGTGTGTAGCTGGAGACCCTGAGAACTCCCTGTACCACAGAACAGTTGGTTATATGGTAAGCCAGAGCCCTGTGTTACTTGAGGACAAGGATAGTACAAGATGAGTTTCCAGAAATTTAAAAAGCAACAATGGAGTTCACTTCTTCGTTTTTCAGATGTAGTTACTGAATTTGGCAAGTCCCTGTATTTTGCATTCTACTTCCTCTGCTTTTTTTTTTTTTCCCCCAGTGAAAACACCAAGGGAAAAATTGACATAAAGCAATTGAGGATGACCACTATAATTTTTTTTCTACAGTGCAAGTTGTGAAAATGTGTGCTTGACATACTGTGATTTTTACTTTACATTCTTCCATACACTGAGTAAAGAAAAAAAGGGGAAATATCAGGGAGAGACAGTATTTTCTTTTTTTTTTTTTGAAACTTCAGAGGGAGGAAACAAGTCAATAAATGGGAAGTATTTTGCAGGTTGCATTTTTCACTTCAAAAAAGTGCAAAACCAGTTGATAATGGATATTTTTTTTTTTTTTTACCTGGCATTTGTGTTAGAGTTGCATTTATTACGATTTCTGAAAATGTTAAATGAATATACTGTTATGAAAACCTTTCTTCAGGAGGGTTTGAGTTTTTAAAGAAAGTTATTACTCAAAATTTAATACTTAATAGTGGCTCTCTCTAAAATTGATTTAGATGGAATGAAAATTTGGTTTAACAAAAGCCTATCTGAGCTGTAAAAACCTGTTGGAAATCTGAGTGCTCAATAAACCCTCTGAATTAATTAAATCACTCTAGCAAAGATTTTTGAATTTAAATTCACTTTCTATGTTCATTTTTTTTCTTATTGAGTCTGTTTAAGAGTAAATTTTGAGTCAGATTGGTTTAGCAGCATAGTGCAGTCTTTTAAAATAAATCTTTCCATGGGGATGGATGTTTCCCAAGATGCCACTGAAATATTCATCCAATGCAGCAATGTCAGTTCATTTGTTTTTCTGCTATCACTGCCTTTACTGATGTGAGGAAGGGCATTGCTGTGCCATTTACAGTTCCTAAATTAATGTTTTTGTTGCCTAGGATTATTTCATTGACTTGAATTCTCTCCTTTTTCGGTTAGTCCTGCTCTACCATATAACACTTTAAATATCTCTACTATTTGTGATGCATTCCTCTTTATGAAAAATACAGGGGCTGTCTTGATGTCCCTGGGTGCACTGCAGCTGAAGGGGACACATGCCATCAGCTCTTCTGCTGGAACTGGTGGCATCAGCCAAGTAGTCTGGCTTGCAAGGTCATTTCCAGGAAATCCTGCAGGAGAGGAACAGCACATTTTAAATGTCATTACCTTTTGGTGCATTGCCATTATCTGGTGACAAAACTAATTGTTCTTGGAAAACATTGTTTATTTAAGCAGTAATTCTTTAGTACCTCACACTGAGAATATTCTCAGTGGGATCAAATAATTCCTTACAATATTAATCAGTAAGGAGAATGAAATCATCCTCAAGAGCAAAATTATTGGTACTGTGAAAGTATGCAGCATAAATTACTGTCAGGTGCAGACAGGTATGGGTGTCTTCAGAGGGCATCATTAAGCCAGCAGGTGAAGCTGAAATTTATGATCTTGGTATAGTGACTTTGAACTGGAAGTGGTGAAGTCACTGAGCAGTAGAACAATCTGTCTGGACACACAACAAACACGTTTCAGATACTTTTTGAACTTTTTAAATATACTTTATATATTTTTATAGATACTTTTATCATGCCTTCATGATAATCTGTCAGCTGGGTGCTGAAACTGCTGGAATTTGCACGTAGCAGGGTAAGCACCTTCCCAGTTAAGGCAAAAAGCTGTTTTAAGGATGTTTTTAACAGTTCTTCGCTCAGGATTAAACTCTTAGTTTTTTAATAGGAAGACAAGAATCCAGCTGCATCAAGCTTAATGCAGAAATTGCTGTATATTTTTATGACCTGCATTATTCAGCAAGCCTGACAAGATGATTCTAATGCTCTCTTCTGATCATAAATTCTGTAAGATGCTTAGAAACACATGATTATAATGTTGGCATAAATATGCTGATGGATACAGTCAAAATTAATTTTTAGATGTTTCTTGCAATTATCCCAGCAATAGATGTCTAAATTTGTCGATATCTGCTGGAGGAAATGTCCCACTCTATTACAGCTTGTTGTAAAATTGAATGGCTGCAGAGTCTGAAGCTGTGGTTCTGCTGTTGCAGTTTTGGTCCATAGGTGTGTGATTTTTATGTTGTGCTGTCAAAAATACCTTTGGAGATGCAGGGGATAAAAGCTGGTCAATTTATCTGACTGCCACACGGTGGGTTAATTATTTCCATTTTTTAAAGCATGGAAAAATCTGATTATTCTATGAAAGGAGTTTTGCATAAGCATCATGCAAGGAATGCATCTTTCTCTTCTTCCCTTCAACCAAAAGGACTTGAAATTTGCCACTTTAAGTGAAAATTTGAGTACTGAAGCATTAAGTTGATGGAGATTAGCAAAGCAGTAAGTGTTAGAAAAATCATGTACTCTTCAGTGTGCAGTCTTTGTCAAAGCTTTCTCTGTCAATAAAATGCTGTGTCCAAAGATGCACTTACCTTGGAATTTGGAAAAAAACCACTGATTTTTGCATTTGAACAACTGGTAAGCCTTAAGAGAAAAACACTTGCTCATCTTTCTTTCTGATGCTTACCTTCATAGGTGAGTATTTATAACCTCACTGTTCTAATAATCTTAAACAACTAACCCTGAGAATAACTGAAGCGTGACTTTGTTGCAATTTATTCTTCTTGCTGAAAGGGATTAAATAAGATAAATCATTATTTGCCACAAAGAAAAATTTGGTGGTGGGGTTTTTTTTTGGTTGGTTGGTTATTGATTGATTTTTTGTGGGGTTTTGTCATTGGTTCTTTGTGCATGGCTGTTTTTTTGGGTTTTTTTTTCTTCAAAAGTAGGTATCAGAGTAATTATGGAGATGAGATTTAATGCAAACCAACTTAAAAAAGACAAATGCCACAAGGACCTTAGAATTCTGTCGTAATCAAAATCTGTTTTCAATGTTTGTTTGAAGGAGTTTCTAATACTGCAAAACAAACTGCACAGGGTGTTTAGCTTGCTATAGCTGTGCTCTGAAACCTGACTCCAGCCAGAATCTGCAGTTCTTGTTAGGATGCACACCTGCATCCCCATCCTACTTGTTTTAAAACAGAAGACTCCAGAAACCAGCAGTTCTTTGGAGTTTTCAAAGCTTAGAGTGTGCTGTTAGTTACCTGCTGGAGGGCTGTGCTTTTTCCATCCCCCAGTTTATCAGGATTTTGTGTTGAGATGAGTCTCTGTGCTCTTGCAGCAGCTCAGGCAGGAGCAGCCCCACTCATGTGCTGCATTTCTTCCTGCATGTCCCTGCTCCACACTGGGGTACAGCATCTCTCAGGAAGCCAGAGGCTGCTCCAACACATGCCTGTTGATGATTTCTCCTCCACAGCACAGCCTGTGTTTTTCTGTGGTTGTGCACACAGGCTCTGCACCAGGAGGTTTTGCTGGTTTGGGCTGGTTTGCTGTTGAACTCTCCAGTTACTTACACAGTTTGGATTGCTCTTGCTAAAATGTAAAATAAAGGTTTTCTGAAGTTTGACATCAGGCTGACTCATGCTCTTTTGCCAGTCATTCTGTATTTCAGGGATTGTAGATTTTTTTTTCTTGGTGAAGAGTACTTTATTAAAAATAAAGGCTGTGTGCATTTTTCATTTGTCACATCTTGAAACTTGAATTTGGGTTGGAGGAAGAGATGTTATTTTCATGCATTTTAAGGGATAAAATAGTTGTCTTTTTCAAGTATTTTTTTTTTTCTCAGTAAAGGAACGTGATCTTATTGGTTTTTAAAAATTCATTGTCCTAAATGTACACATATGTAGGAATTCTTAGGTTTACTAGGGAACCTGGCTAAGGCCTGACAGAGAATAAAGTGTACCCCATGAAATGCTGGTCAGTGCAAACTGCAGAGCTATAAACGATATATATTTGTTAATTACTAAAAATACACACGTGCAGTGTGAGCTTATGTCTTTGCAATTATCTAGAAATGCACAAGAAAATAAGTTTAATTAAACAAGTGTACGAAAATTGATTAAAAAATAGTTGTGTGACTATTTATAGTACAACTCCTTCCTGCAGGAACAATTTAATCAGGAAGGTTAGTTATGGGTTTGCAGTTTCCTTTTTGTTTGATAATTTTTAATAGAGAAGTTGTTCCAAGTATCAGGCACTGGCTCTCTGCTTCCAAGTCAGGATATCTGTGCAGTGGCTTGGCAGGTAATACATGAGATTAACCCCATCTAACCTCAATGCCATCTTTTCAAAATGTGCAGGAATTGTTCTCAGCAGAATCTGAGTGAGGATGTCTGCAGCTGGAGCTGTGGAAATAGTCTGCACCATTTACCATCCTGCCCTGCAGACAGGAAGCAGAAAAGCTCTGAAGAATCTTTAAAAGGATATCTTCAAACTAAAGTGCCTTTCATGTGATTTTAGAGTGTTTCTTTTTTTTCTCCAACAGGAGTAGCCACAACGTGGAACTCCAAGTTGTGTGAAAATAGCTGCATGTGACCAGCAGCTGAACCTGGATAACTCCCTAGGCAGCTTAAGAAACTAATTATTTTGTTAGAACTACTTCCTTGGAAAATTTGGCTGTGATAAAGATTGTGCAATGCCTTTGCAGTTCAAAACAGAAGACAATTTTTCTTCCACCATTTGGTGTGCTTTAGCTCTGGAAATTGTTTACATTAATTTGCAAATACATTATATTTTCAACCTCTTGTCAATGAAGAAACAGTTCTCTTGGCCTGAAAGAAAAAGCATGTTTTGTTTTGTTTTGTTTTGGTTTTTTTTGTTTTTTTTTTTATGGGCCATATAGTTGAAATAGTATGTTTTCTACTTTATGCAAAGTTTCACAAGAGTCTTTGTTAATGTCCTGTCATTAGGAACTTGATAAATTTTTGGGATACATACTTGGTGTGCACGTGCACAGCTGTTCCTAAACATAGAACAAGTGGGAGTTAAAAGCCCTGGGCTGACATGTTTGATGCACTACTGGTTTGGGATTTCCTCTGTGTTATTTGGAAGGTGTAACTTGAGCAGCAATTACAAGATTCTTCCCTTTCCTTTCTCTGCATGGCCAGTGAACAAGTTCCTGCATTTTGAGACTGGAGATGCAGCTTTTCCCAACTTGTGTTGAGGTTGTTGAGTGGTTATTTTTCAGATAATGTTCTAAAAACAGTGATTTTGTGTCCTCCTTACATATGAGTGCCATAGGCTGCTAAACTTTCAGCTAAAAGATCTGTATTTTGATAGTGTTCATATTTATTTAATTTCTTCATGTGCTTTTTGTCACTTTGCTTTTGCAGAGGCAGAAAGCGAATCTGTCAGCTGTATCTGTACTAATTATGTTACTTCAAATGTAGACTCAACAATCTAGTTTTAACAAATGCCTTTTTTAACCATGTACCACCTTTCTGTGGCTTTAAACCATATTCCAATTACCAAATCAAGCTGTTATTTTTCAGTAAAGAAAATAAATGGAATGCACATCCTGCCTTGTAAGTGAGGAGATAGGGAAGGGAAAGAAATGTCCAGAGCAATGAAGTCTTCTCCTGGTTAAGACCATTATCTGCCCTGATGTAATCATGTTCAGACATCCCTTAGCCAGGGCAGTCTGGACAGACAGCAGCTCTCCAGAAAGGGCAGATAACACCAGAGTCTGTCTGAGCTGGGCAGAGAACTGAATGTGCATCCAGAGAGTGAAACCAGGAGATAAGAGAGAGCTCTGGGCTGTCTCTGCTGGCACAATAATACACTTCCACTCCTAATTGCTTGTAGTTGACTGCACTTTTTTTTTTCATCAATAAAGGCAGAATGACCAGAATGAAAAATACTTGCTGCAAAGGCAAAGCTGAAATCTCCTTTGGAGAGAGGTGGAGAGACCTTTAGCTGTTCCTCAGTAGCCTTGTTTAGAGCCCAACACTTTCAACATTCCAGCAAAAGAAAAGGCAATGTTCTGTTCTTTTTTCTTTTTATTTTTTTCCTTTTCTTTTCCTCCTTCACCTTTTAGTATTTATTAATGTGGTTTTCACTGGGACCCAGGCTCCTGGCCAGCCAGTTTGTCACCTATCAGGAGGCTGGGATTTAAGTGCTCATGTAGTTTAAAGTTTATAAATTGCAGAGCTTACAGAAGGCCTGGGAATGCTGAGGAATGTTATTCCTACCTCTTGTGGTGGATGTTTGGGGAGTGCAAATAATGCATGTGAGATTGGTGTTGCTAAAACAGGAGTTGCCTTGTGTGTCCAGCCCTGACTGGTCACATGCAAAGCCCTGAATATGTTCCATCTGAAGTGCTGGTGAGACTGCCTTCTGCAGTAATTTATTCTTGGCTTTCCCTGGCTCACCAAGGCAGAAAATGGCTATAGAGCAGCTATTACTTCAGCTTTTCCCTTTCTTCTTGTTGTTTTGTACAGGGTATGGGTGTTCTGTGATCCCCACTACAGTTTGTGCTCCTGGAGCATTCCAGAGGAGTAACATTTGGAAGCAGAATTCTTAGTTAGAAGAAAAGAAGGTTTTGAGTTTCCTGACGAGAATGAGCAGTTTCTTCTATGTCCTAATAGACCCAAGGCAATAAATCCTTTTACAAGGATTACCAAGGCAATTTTCCTTTTACAAATGGAAAATAAGAAAACTCCTGTGTATTTGTACAAGACTTGCCTCTTGTCCTAACACCAGTGGTAAAAAGAAAAAAAAAAGGACTTTTTGACTGACTCTTTTTTTTTATTTAGCACCTTGATAAAAGTTCTACTGGAATGAAGGTTCTGTATGAGAGTGTGGCAAGAGAGAAGGTCTGTCATTTCCCTGTACTGAGTTTTTCTGTCTTTTCTCTGAATCAGGTTCCCTCCCCTCACCCCAACAAAAAAAATAAAAATACTAATGTGATTCCTGACAACTCTGCTTGTTTTTCTCCTTTAAACTAGAGAAAGCATTGAGCAATAGCTGTGGAAGGAAGATGGTTCACTGCACCCCTTGTACCCTGAGACCTGAATGATCTCTCAGTGCTGTTTCTGTGCAGGTTTAATGCCCACCTGTGAGAAATCATTCCTGCTTGGCTCTTCCTTGGGCTTTCACTCCAGTAGGATTGCCCCTGGAGGGCTTGGTCCTTTGGGTCCTTTTGCTTTCCTGTGCCTGACATGGTTTGTTCAGGCTAGGAGAGAAGCTGGCTGCACCAAGCAGGAGCTGCACAGTGAATTTCAACAGCTGATCTTCTGGCATTCTATCATCATGATAAAAACATTGCCTCAAGAAGTCCTCACCACTGACTCCTGTGGGTGCCTCCTGGTACAAGACAGGCTTTTCAGCCTTCTTTTCTTGGGGAAAGAGGGTTGACTTGGCTAAATTTAAAGGTGCAGTGCTGCTAAATCAGCAAGGGCAAGGAGGTTAATGTGGCTTTTTGTCAGTTCCTTTTCCAGCTGTTGTTAACCAGAGGCGTGAGTGTAGTACACTGTATTTTCTGAATTTGCTGAGGTGCACAGGGGTGATGTTTAATTAAGCCTTTGTGATTACAGGCACTGGCCCCAGGCACAAGCAGAGCTGCAGCTGTTTGGGATGATGGGGTTGTGTGATCTCTGCTGCACAGACTGTGCTGCTGCCAGAGGAGAATGAAGGGGAGGAGATAAATCACCTTGCATGGACCTGTGAGAGGAGGGCAGTTAGTGAGCACAGCTCTCATTCCTGTGCTTTGTAGCATCCACGTTTGGAAGGATGTAGGAAGTGCAGATGCAGCCACTGAACCAAGCTATTGGCTTTTTTTGCTTTTTTGGTTGTTGGTTTTTTTCCTTCTTTGGTAATTGCCTTTTCATGTTGTATGCTAAGTTATTTAGGAAGCCTGCTGCTTGTTAGGTGCATCCCAGAAAAGCATTAAATTGTGATGAAACCCTCTCTTCAGAGGGTGATCAGTGTGAGCAGGGGATTGGAGAGCCTGTAGTCAATGGATTTCAGTTTAGCAAGAGAGGAAGTAAGCTGGAAGATCAAGGGCATCTTGTAACAGAGGGGAAACAGACTGGACAAAGGAATTTCAGGTACCAACCCAGTGCAAATATTGAAGAAACATTATAGCAAATGGAATTTAAGGAGTTGATAAAGAAAGTAGGATTAATGGGGCAAGATGAAGTGTAGCTATCATAGTGATACCAGTATCAAGGCACTGATGTATTTCCATCTAGCAATCTCTTTGTAAGCTGTAATTTTTCTCTTTACCTAAAATAAATACTGTCTGTTACTACACAAATATAGGATGTGCCTGACAAATTGGAAAAGAAAAATGCTCCTGATGAATTTCTCCAACTTGTCAATCTATCTGCAAAATTGAGAAGGCAATAGCATTACTGGTACACCCCAGTAAAAATAAATCTGGTAGGTGAATTGGAGCAATGCTAGCAGTTGGATTCTTGGTTAGCATGTATGGCTGAGAACTGACTTGGGTGTTTCTCTGGTTTTATCTCCTTCCCTGTAAGGTTGATGTGTTTGCTTAGTCTCTCTGTGCCTTTGTTTACCCACCTTTACTTAACAAAAGGAAGATTTGTGCTTTAAAAAAGAAAAAAAACCAACCAACAAAAAGGATAAATTCAGGGGCATGTGTTTTCACTTCTGCTTTGGTACCTTTAAAGATTCCTAAAACCACAACCTTAGAAATCCAAGGATTTATGCCCCATGATCTTTCAGGATTGCCTCTGTTCCTCTCAAGTCTCCAGGGAAGCAGTTTTGGAATTCTGTGCATTAGTTAAAAAATACTGCTCCAGAGATCAGCATTATCTTGGTGCTTTATCACAGAGACAGTGGTTTTCATTGGCTTTGGTGCTTCTCAATTTTTTTTTTTTCCTTTTATAACAATGAGTTTTCCCCCATCTGTGCAATCTTCTTTGCTTATTTGGCAAGACACTGAGGAACTGGGAAGGCAGCATCTCCTGAGGACAGCACAGCACAAGAAATTTTTCCCAGAAATATGATCCATTTGTAGTCAGTATAGGAAATGAAATTTTGAGAGGCAAGTGAAAAAAAAAACCCCATGAAAAGGAAAGTTTTTCTTTCCTTGCTGATTCCTGACTTTGACAGTCAGAAAGGAATGGAAAAGAAACAGTTGGTCAGGGATGACCTTGGAAAATGGATGCAAGGAATAAAGTTTGTGTGTGTGTGTGTGTGTGTGTGTGTGTGTTTTTCCCACATTAACAACAAAGTGAAGTATGTTTTGGAAATCTTCTATGAAGAAGCACCTGGCAAATGCTTTAAAATGAACAAAGCAAAATTTATTTCCACACGCTCAGCTTAGAAAGGAGCTGAGAATATGCTAAATCTGTAATTGTTTGTGTGGATAGGAAAGCCTCTGTCATTTTAGTCAGACTTCTTTTAATTTTACATATATTACAGCACTCAGATAATGGCTTTTATTATATAAAGCATAAAAACATGACTGGCAACCCTGCTTTAGCGGTAAACCTCCACATAACCCAAAAAGCAAGACATTTTTAGTGTGGTTTCATCATTCCTTATTAATACTATAAATGGGGTCCATAAATTTCTTTCTTCTACAATATATGTAATAAAATATTTAATGGATTGTGAATGACATGTTATAAAACTTGGCATTAGGTACTGCAATTTATATTTAAATGCATCTCAGGCATAAATAAACGCTCCATAAATAGAAAAGTGTCTGAATTCAGAATACATATAACCACTCATTTGGGTGTAGCATTTTGGGTGATGAAATCATTAGACAGTAATTTATCTCTGCAGAAACAGGCATTTGTTGTATTTCAAAGGGATATCCTGAACTTCCCTGAGTGAACACTTTTAAGTAGAGAAGGATTTTATAAAAGCCAGAGTGCTGTGTGTTCCTAGTGGAGTTTTGGTAGCCTGTAAACAGAATCCATAATTTCAGAAGCACCAAACTGGCACAGCTGCTGCAAGCTAAACAATAATCATGGGGAACTTCTAGAAGAAGCCAGAAGAAGCAGAGTAGGAGCAGATAGTTTCACAAACCTCAGTGAGGGCTGGGGACTGTGTGTGAAACTGCTCATTCAGCCCTGAGCTGAGAGCAGAAGGATCCACAGCACAAGCAGGGATGGAAGTGGCCTCATGCTCTGTTTGCAACACTCAGAGGAATGGAGCAGGACTTGGAGAAATCCAGCCCAGGTCATTCCCTTCAGGATCTTTAAGTGAGATCAGGCTGAGTGTTTGGATGGGTAGTGATCTGAGCACTCGCTCTGAGGGAGATTAGCAGCCACACCTGCAACACGAAATGTGCAGAAAATCAGCAGCACAGCTCAGACATGGATTAATCAAATCATTTACTGCCCTTCTGCCCTCACTCTGCTGCCTCCCCATGCCAGCTGTGTCCCTCTGCCTCTTCTGCAAACCCTGAGCAGCAGTGCTTGTGAATCAGTGTTAGTCTGGAGCAGCAGTCAGAAACTGAATGGGCTCTTCAGTGTTTGGAGGAACAGTCAGGAACTGAAAGGGTTCTTCTGCTGTACCCTGAATCACACCACCCTGCAGAGCGTGGGTGCAGTGTGCAGAAGAGATTAAAAGCCAAAAATGAAAAGCCCAAACAACCCAGATGCTGCTGCACAGGTGATGTTGGGGGTTAATCCCTGCAAACTTCCATCTGCGTCTCGAGTGGGGTGAAATTCACTGAACATGTAGTGGGGAGGAGGCAGCAATATGATGGAGTGGTTGCACTTCTTTATTTCCTTAAGAAAACAGTTTGAAATTGCTCATTAAGGTTAGTAATTAACAGTTGCTAGGTTTGACTCTGAAATGGGTTACTCTAGTGCTCCAACAGGAATGACAGAGGAAATCCTGAAAGGTGTGGAGGGTTTGTGCACTTTCACTTCCATCAGATTGCAGGTTCTCTCCTTGAGCACCAGTAATAATAATGTCTGTTTGAAAGTGCTCTCAGGAAGCCTTCTGTCAGTAACTTCAGCATATTATAGACCTCTGTTTCCTTGTTACAGCTACTGCAGCTTGAATAAACTGAGCATTTCTCCTTGAAATGAAGATTTCTCTTGAGCACAGAGTTTGATGTTAAAGCTTTGGTCCTATGTCTGAAATATTAGTGGTAAAAGTTATGTCCCTTGCATTACTAGCCAGATCCCTCTGGATTTCTGCATGGAAGATTGAGCCTGTGTGGCACCTACTGCTGTAACCTCTCCTGGTACCACTGAGGAATACCAGAGAGGTTATCTCAGTCCTTTATTTTCCAGTATCACATCACTCAGTGCCAGCAGCACCTGTGAGGAGCATCAGCACCCTCACACTCAAATGGAAGGTCACAGCCCAAACCTTGAGTAGGTTGATCTGGCTCTGTTCCTGTCTGGAAATGATGGAAGAACTGTGTTTGTAGGAGTTCAGGTGGTTTGCCTTGCTCTGAAGAGGACAAGGGTGAAAGTGGCTGGGAGGTTTTCAGCCTGGAGGAGGATCCTGGCAGCATCTGGAGCAGAATTTCTGTTTCCTCCAGTGGAGGAGGCTTTGAGAGAGAAGGTGCTGTTCAGCTGGCAGAGGGATGCTCAAAGAGGAATGGTGGCTGCCCTCTATTTTTGCACCTTTTTCCACATGCTCTATTTGTGTTCTTGATTCTGTTAGTCTGCAGGGCTGATAAATGGTGATTTATCAGATGGTCTCATGGGCTGTCAGGTAATGGAATGGTTGGTTTCTCTTTCCTCCAGGGTGAAGGAGAGAAACCAGGCAGGCACTCCCAGCTGCAACCTGCACTGCTCAAGAGGCACACAACCACCAGAACGGAATTAACTTTAAATAACCCATCTTAAGGCCAAAACAGAAACTTGTCAGAGCAAACCAAAAAGCAGGTAGTCTTCCTTTCATTAATGCTGCATTTCCCCTGCTTGAAGCTGGTTCATTAAACTGAAAATTGCTCAAAACAGGCGTCTCTGTAAAGAATGCTTCCAGCAAAATTAATTAGTTTTGCCAGGCTGGTAGTGCACCTTGCTTCGACTGGAATTGAAATTATTTTTTCCAATAAGGCTACAACACTTTTTATCAGAATTGTCATTAATTGTAGGAAATAGGAATGTGAGAGAAGAATTTGTCAAATCTAATTTAATCACACAGTGACCCTTAAAAATTACTGATTTTCCTCATGAGATGCAGTAGGATTTAAATAAACATCTGAAATTCGCCTGACCAGTGCTGAGTCTGTGTCTAGTCTAAGGAATTCCCAAGTGTCCTTTCATGCTGTTAAACAATAGCTGGGTAAATTATGCCTGAGGGTACTCATAAAATATTGAAAAATATTTAATCTGCACTTGCTGTTCCTTTTTGGAATTTTGGTTGGAAGTGCCAAATAGATTGGCTTAATGATCAGTGCTTGCTTCTAGTTGCATCCCTAATTTTTTTTTTTTTTTTAATGAAGGGTGTATAGAACATACAATGTGTAATAATATCACTGATATTTCCTCGTGGGATGAGGCTGAATTTCTAACTCTGGCTGCAGTTCAGCCATGTCCTGGTGGTCTGGTTCCCTCTGTGAGTAATTGAAATTTGCTGTTGCAATGTCAACAGAAACAGCATGGTTTGGGTTTCCAGGGGAGGGTTTATTTTTGCTTTTCTTAAAAACAATTCTTTAAGATTTCTTCACGCCAGCAGTGCTTTTGTTTTCTTGGCATCCTGACTGTGTCTATTTTTCTTAATCTGCTCCTTGTGTGTAGATCTTGGTGCTGAATTATGCTTTTCTTGCATTACACTCTGGTAAAACACATCAATGTGGGAATATTAGGAACAGTAATTATCCAAAGTATTTATCATTATGGACATTTTTATTTCTGCTGGAGTCCCAAGTTTCCTTTTTTTCTCCCTCCCACTCTTAATCTCTTATTGTGTTGATTGATACATTCTTTATACTATGCTGAGGGTTTTCCCCTCCTTTTTTTTTCTTCCTGCATAGAGAACATTTCTGCAGCAATATCTTATTTTCATGCTGTTGAGCAGCTCATTATCTCACAAACAAACATATTTTTAATGTGTTTAAATTTCTTTCATGGTACCAGATCATGAAAGGAAGAGACACTGCTTCCTCAGCCCAATTTTATTATCATGCTCTTGAAAATATTCACCAGATTCATAACTTGAGAATCATGTTCAGTGTCTAGCTTTGGATCTGCTTTTCCTGTGAGCTGGGGAGGTGACAGAAAAGAGAAAGGAATGAAAAGGCTTTAAGAGCAAGACATAATAAAATAAAATAAAATAAAATAAAATAAAATAAAATAAAATAAAATAAAATAAAATAAAATAAAATAAAATAAAATAATCTGACATAAATAGTTAACTATGAAAATTCGGCAACATCAGAAACTAAAATTGCTTTTTTTATATGGATCAGAAATGTAGGACATTTTTATCAAATGTAATGATATTTTCAGTGTTACTATGATAATGAAGGTTAATAAATTATGGCTCATTACTCACTTGCTAGGAAATGTACTGACCATGGAAAACATCTCAGGGGATGGCTGAGGGGACTGTTGAACATGTTGCCATGTTGAAGGTGATTGGCTTCCTTCAAATAAAGACTTTGTAAATGCACTTTTGCTCTGAGAGTATTAAGTGGGTAATTCACACTTACTCCTACTAAACTGTAGTTGATTTGTAACGTGTAAAACGTGCTCCAAATATCAAATATAAATATCACAAGGGCTGTTTAGACCCCTCAAAGTGATAACAAAACTCAGTGGCACCTCAGTCTATTCCAGAGGAGGTAACACACAGAGTAAAACTTCATGAAGTTTGCCATGGAAAATGACAACTGACTCTGCTGTCTGTCAAATACAGGGAAAAGAAACTACAGGGTTGCATGAAAAATGTTCCTCTGAGGGTCACTGTTCCTCTGTGGGGCTGATTGGGGATGTCATTTTGCTGTTTGCAACTGTAATCTGTGACATAAAGAGTATTAAAAAACTGTCTTTTGTAAGTCATTTGTACTCCTAAAAAAAAAAAAAATCGAGGTACTTTGACAGGAGTGTTCTTACTTGATCATCCAGTCACTATAATTTTTGATACAGAGTTTTTTTGATGAATTTTTTGTCTGGACAAAAATAATTTTCAGACACACCTGTTTTACAGCTCCTTCAAATCTTACCTTATTTCCCAAGATTTTAAATTTCCTCTTTTTAACACAGTGCCAACATGCCTGCTTGCACAGTCAGTACTTTTAAGAGCAAACAAAGCTAGAAATAGCTGTATTTGGGGGAAGTTTGAGCAGGAGATCAGAGCATGCCTGTGTCTTTGTGGAGATGGACTCAGTGGCTGCAATGAGGTTTTTTCCCATCTCTGTAGGAAGCTGCACATAACAGCACACCCAGAAAAACCCACCAGATAGAAGAAGAAACATCCCTGTTGTGTTTTGCAGAAAAATTAATTTTGATTGGCAGTTTTAAGAAGGTCACATTGATTTAATTAGAAGTTGTATTCACTCCTTCTACTGTGGTTGTGTAAAGATTACTCAGATTCTTTGTGCAATTTTAATCTTCCTGTTTTCTCAGGCAACTTAAGATGGTGAGAAAAGACAGACCCAATTATCTATCAAGCTTGCATAATCCTAAAATATACCTCTCTGTAAGGATATAATGACAGTGTGCACTTTAAAATAAATTCTCCTAGCAGTAACAAAGCTGGGGATTTGATAAGTCTCACAGTCCAATTTCAAGTGAGCAGGAAGAGACAATTTGTCACAGTCAAGTGATCTTAGGACCTGCTGTCTTTATTTTCTTAAAATATGAAGTATAAAAATTTAATGCTGTAATTTTATGGAGATGTTCCTTACTCAATTCACAGGGATTTAAATACAGTAAAGCAGCAGTATATAATCTTTTTTGTGAAAAGAGTTTTGAAGTAAAAACCACCTACATTGAAGTAACTGCCAGTCCTTGGAAGTTAGAGGAAAATGTAGAGGTAAGTGCATGAAAAAATCTTCAGTTATTTTATACATATGAGCTCAAAATTCTTAGGGTTCCCCCCCCCCCTTCCTCTCTACAAAGTGGACTCTGGATTGCACCTGATTTAGTCATGAGAGTAAATTAAGCACATAAGAATTTGGGTTGCAGGGGATGGTTTTGGCTCCCTGTCAGACTTCTGCACTTGCTTTTTCCAGTCTCCAGCCTCATTTGTGTGCTTTGCACAGGGACACAAGGCATGGGCTGAGGGGTGTTTGGGACAGAATTAACACACGTGGTTGTGCTGCTCTTGATGCCTCTCAGGCAGTGGAAGTGCTCTGCATCTGCCAAGCCAGAATAAATAATGCAGGCAGTAAATAAATGGCACATAGAGATTTTGGAATGAATGCAGCTGTATGATTAACCTTTTATCTTTGCTGATACAGGATGTGGGAATGGGCAAATTGAATTTGGAGCAAGCCTGTGCTCCCCTGTCAGATCCCTGCTCCTCCCCTCCCCAGGCTGCAGTTTGGGGGATCCTGCCCCTCTCACCTGCTGCATCCATCCCTGGCTCTGCAGCCCTGCCAGCCCTTGTGACAGCCACATCTTCCTCTGGTTCCTTCCAGTGGCCCTGAAATGAGGCACAGCCTGTAAAACCTGAGGGGTGCTGGTGGGATTGTGTGTGCTGCCCTCTGTTTGTGCCTTCATTTTCAGGGATGGAAGGGAAGTGTGTTCTCTAGAAGTGACTTGACTGAATAGGAAAGTGCAAAGTTTCTACTCAGATGTGATTTATTTCTCCTGCTGTTGCTGTACTCAAGCTAAGATTTTGTCCTAAACTTTTAACTCTAATTTATAGCAACAAAAGTGACTTATACTCCTGTAGCTCCTCCAGTCCATCTTGCATGCTGACAAGTGAGCCATGACACCCATATATCCCAAGCAATCAGGTTTCCTTTTCCAGTGTAGCACTTCCAAAAATGCCCTTCAAAACCTGGATGAGGATTGTGCCACTCCATGCTGCACACCACTCTGTGTTGCCTGTGCCTGAGTGTTCAAATGTTGCCTCACTAAGTGTTTGTTCAATTGTAATGGCTGGTGTGTTGTTTTTTATTTGTAATCACCTGAGCATCTGTCCTGGAGGACATTAGGAGGAATGTTTACAGCATGAGCATTAGTGGGTCAACTTTTTTTGGAATGATTTAGCATTACTGCATAATACTGTGCAATATCTTCATCTGGTTCAAGTGAGTGAATAGTGATTTGGGTGAAGCCTCTAGATTTAATATTGCAGAAAAATGCCAACAATTGCAGTGCAGAGTGGCCAGCTGCAGTTTGTTTGACATAATGGCATTGCACTGATGACTCTCCTATTACCTGCAGCTACTTAGAGCTAAAAGAGAAAGGACTCCTAATGTCTCTTCATCTTGCAATGAGAGAAAAGGTGAGTCTTGTGTCACACTGTTGACTTTTCTCAAAGAAATTAGGAGTGCAGAAATCCAACACAAGATGATGAGGCAAAATGGTCTGTAGGAGAATAAAAAAATTGAAGCAAGCCTGAAAAAAATTCCCAATTGTCCTTAGACTGGGTGAAATGGATGAAGATGGTTTGGTGTGGATTTATTTAGCTTCTCTTTAAAATAACGAAGAAAGCTCTCTTCCACTCTCCAATCACAGCAGCACAACAGAAATATTGCAGTGAGTAGTCTGATATTTATGGCTTCTCTAGTGGGCAAACTATCCACATTCCATTGCTTTTATGTAGTGTCTTCTATTGCAGTTCATGAAGAAAAGGAATTATCTTGGGAATCAGAAATGGATAATTAGCATCAACAAAAAATGCAATTATCCTTGCAAGATTAGACTATTTGGAGAAGATTGGGTTTTTTAAGTCATGGGGTGATTTCCACCAGAAGAGGGCTACAGAATGTTGATTCTAGTCTCATGTTAGTTATCCTTTTCCCAGCTTCCCAAAACTGTTGATACTAGCTGCAGAATTTAGGTACAGACTTTGAACTCCTGCCTTGCAGAGATCCAGAAATGAAATGGGGCTCCCTTTCTGTGTTAAAATACTGACTGAGTGGGGAAAACATTTTATTGAATCAATCAATGCCAGTCCTTTTGTTTAGTTCTTTCCTGTTTTCACATTTTACTGTTCTTGAAAGCTTTTCTCCCCCTTTATTACTCTATTCCAGACACCTGCAGCTCCACTCTAGGTGATGTCTTCCACCAAATGCCTGTATTTGTCCAAATCAGCACTGGAAATATTAGTTACATGGTAATGTCCCTGTGCATTGATGAGAACATAATATTGGGGTAGCAGGGAGGAGAGGGGTGCTGCCAGCTGGGTGAAAAAACTGAGAACTCCTTCCACAAAGGAAAGCAAGGCTGATTTCATGTTATGGCTGCTTATTTGTAGTTGCCTTAAAGCACTGTGCAAATGCCTGCAACTTCAAAATGTTCCAGAAAGTTAAGTTTACTTATTTTATTTATTTTGGGGCTGGGGTGGTGGAGTTAGGGCATTAAAGATTCAGAGAAAGTTTCATTTAGCATTTTATGTGGTGTACAGTGGCTTAGGGAAAGACCACCTGGTTACTTGGGCAAAAATGACTTAGCCACATACTCTTCAATTAATTTTTTTTGTGCAGGTGAGTGAAGCAAACTAATGAGACCCTGACTCATGACTGTGTTTTTATCCCTGATCCAGCACAGCATTTTAACTCTCCTTCTGGAGTATGTCAGAAGCTGGAGGAGCTTTGTCCTGCTAGAGGTGACCATGTGGCTGAACACTGCTGACAGTCCTAGGAGTGTGAAAGGTCTCAGGTTTGAAAAAAAAAAGAAAAATCTTTGCTTTAGCTATTGTGGAGACAGCTGTGCCCTAAGGGTAAATCACTGCTTTGGAGGCCAGGCAATGCTGATTATATTATTTCCTCAGGAGTTACCTGGGAGTGCCTATTTAAACTAGATTTTGGCTTCAGAGGAGCTCTGCTATTAGATGAGCCTGGGAATGTGCCCTGCAGTCTGAAATGGATGCTGCTGCTTGGGAAAGCTGCCAGATTGTTTTAAACAGCTAGAGCAGAAATAATAATAATAATAAAAAAATCTTTGCAATGCCTCGTGTATTTTAAATATTGTTAAATAATTTTACTTGCACAAGTGGAAGAGGAAACCAGCTAGGTAATTTGCTGATAGGAAAATCCTGTGTGGAATGATCAGTCAGCTCATGTTGCCTGGCAACTACACAAGTAAACTTTCACTTCTCACTACATTTTCCAAATAAAATTAACTTTATCTTCAAAACACAGAAGAAAACCTTGCAGTATGGAAAACATAGTCTTCCATGTGCTCTGGGACATCCCCTGGGCTCAGCTGTCCTGGCTGTGTCCCCTCCCTGCTCCTTAAAGCTGGAGAGATTGCTCCAGGTGGTGATAACAACATTCCTAAACAGCATTTTTAAAACTGAGATTTATACAGTGAAGCTTGGATTGCAACCTTTTTTTTCCTGAACTTACAGAACAAATCTTAGGATGGTCTGGAAATACCTGTTTCACACAGAAACAGAGAGCAGTAAATATTCAGAAAGTATCAAAAAGATAGATAGAAATGGTTGGTGTTCCACTCTGAAAGTGTTTGGAGCATTCTGAAGAACAAAATGCAGTGCACTCCAGTTTGAGGTTTATAAAGCTGACTCAGGAGCAGTGATGGTGCCTGACCAGGTGTGAGAGGTGGTGTCCAGAATCCAGCAGGTTTTCCAAGCCAGCATCAGCAGATGTGGTCAAGGTCAATGGTTCTTTTCCATGCAGGCAGCTGGCAAATTGGTTGAATTTAACTGGTTGAAATTAATTTGTTTCCCTTGGCAATTATATCCTGGGTAGAGATGGCTCATGTTTGGAAAGTCTGGGCTGAAAATCAGATCTTCTCCAGGCAAAGGTCCAGCAGTGCCTGACATCTGGCACAGCTGGAGAGGCCTGGGGTGGCTCTTGGTGTGCACAGAGAGAGGCTGGTGACCCTGGGGGATGCTCAGGGGGGCTCTGATTTCCTCCCCTCAGCAGGGCAGTTCCTTTTCTCCTCTTAGGGACACTATGGCTGGCTGTGCTCCTCTCCATGGGGAAGATGCTGTGGAGCTGCTGCACTTGAGCTGCATTTACAGCTCCTGCATTTCACACTTCAGTGGCTCTCATTTAATCTCACAATTAGGCAGCTCCTTAGAGAACTATTACATTTGCTGGAATAGCCATTTGCTAATACATTTACCAGCATTTGCACAGGGTGCAGTTTACAAACACCTCCTTCAGGAAATGTTTTTAGGCTATTCAAGTCATTTTCAGGTTGTGTACTTAAGGGGAATAATTTGCTTTATCACCCAAGGATCCTGAGATGCTGAGGGGGGTATTTCATAGGTTTTCATAGCTCTTGCTGCTCAGATTATTTACTTTTTCTTTTTCTTTTATTTTTTTTTTTTTTTTTTTTTAAGTAGTTGCTTCTCAGAGAGGCAGACCTGGTGGAGTGTTTGCACTTCTACTGAATTGTGGGGTCTGAGTGCAGAGCAGTGGGAAGAGGAAAAGGAGACAAAATAATCACCTGATCAAATCTGACTCATGGGGACAAGGTCCTGAAAACCATCCAGGCCTTGCAGTTCCTGCCTCTTCCTCTTGTCAGCAATCAAATCAAACCATCAGGATTTGGTGTGCTCACGTTTCTACAGATAATTACATTTAACAGATCTTTTTATGCAAGTCTTGAGGAAGAACTTCATTGCATTTGAGTTATTTCTTTCTCCTATTTGTCTGAGACCAATCAGGCAGAGAGAACTGTGCTTTTGTTAATTCCCAGCCTAATTTATCTTCTCTATTTTTTATCTTCACCAATTTCAATTTATTGCTTTCTTGGCTGCAGAGGACTGTGATGAACTTGCAGTGAAAAATCTGAAACCAAAGGCAGCATTTAATCAAAACATTGGTACATTCAACTTAATTCCCCTGATTTCATTTATTTCCTCAGATATCTGATATAGGGGTTTAAGTGATGAACTAAATAACAATGAAAGCAAATGATCTCAGGGAAAGGTCTGCTGATTCTCACAGCTCTTGTCTTGGGTTGATAGTATTTCATTAATTTCATTTGCCATCCTATGTGGCAGCATAATTATGATATAAGAGTTAGCTAGGTGGCATAAAATAATCTGCCAGTAAAGCCTCAAAGACAAGGTCACATAGAGTACAAGTGTCTTCAAAATTATGTTCCTGGAACAAGTGTTCCACTACAGAAAAAAGTAAAACAAGTAACATTTTAATTTTTGATACCACCTCTAGCAGCTGCAAAGCAGCTCACCAAAATGAACTACAGCACTTTAAAAAGCCATTAATGTTAATTTAGATTTCATTTTTTTTTTATGTAGGACAATATTAAAAATCAGCTGTTTATGTTTCTAGAAAATGAAGTAAATTGTTTAAAAAATTAATTATAACAAGGGTTTTTTAAATTAAAGTAAATATTTGTGTCTGTTTTCTGACAAAAAGTGTGTTGTTGCATCTCCTGCCTTCTTGCAGGAGATAATGTATTTTATTTTGATCAAGATGAATTTTGAGAAGATCTTCCTAGATTACTTTGTATATATGCTTGTTTTATATCAGTGTGTGTGATGCTACAAACCCCAAATAAACATATATGGTTATTTTGTGGTTTATAGCATCAACTGTGCTAACTCTGGAAGTGGGTGATTTCTAAGGGTTTGCTTTGTTACTGGGTTTTTCACTTGTTGCTGCTATTAAAAAAATCCATGTCACTGTTCTATAGCAGCAATGTATTCTTCTTTCCTTTGCTTTTTTTGCCTCTTCTTTCAGAATCAATCTCTCTTTCAGTTCTGTATAACCACTTCTTCCTTTGGGTGCAGTGTTTTCTTTACTCTCTGCACTTTGGCCCTTCCCAGGTGAACCTGCACTCGCTGTTTCTGCTCCTGCCTCCCTTGAAATGCAAGGTGAGGACACAGCAGAGGTAACTCCGAGTTCTTTGCTGCTGGGAAAACACTGCCAGGTAAAAGCTTTAGATGGCTCCTTTCCACCAGTCCCTCACCACCACCAGGAGGGATTATTTCCCTGCTGGATGGTGTCCTGGTGTTGTGTCCCTGCAGGAAACCATCAGGGCACAGGTGGGACATGACACTTTGAAGGAGGGAATGGTTTCTCCTTTGGAGCTTTCTGGGCTTTGTTTTGTGCTTATTTTTCGGCCTTGAGCTTGTCTCTGCACTTCACTGAGAAATTGAAATAGAATTATGTGTAATTCATGAATTAAATCATTGTGTGATGTTTGATTGTTTCAGTTTCTGTGAAATAGAAAAAGCCTGCCTTCCTGTAAACAGCAAAGAACTCAAGGCAAGGAAGCAACCTCTTTTCTATTCTGCACCAGAGCAGTGAATAAGAGCTCTTCCCTGATCCTGAGCTGGCTGAAATGTTGTGTACAGATGGAAAAAGTTAGATGGTGGGGATCATTCAGTGCAACTGCAGCAATGTCTTCCTGGAAAAGGCAAAAACCTTCTGTAAAATGGGACCTGCTTTGGCTGTGATTCAGTTCTACAGATGGCTGGTCTGGTTTAAGGTTTGGGGCATAACTGGTGTTTTCAATATTCACTATTACCTTTGAAATATGCTGATTGCCTAGAGTTGCTGTAGAAGTGTTGAACAATTTGATCACAACCCCTTCCCCTTCTGTGCCCCACAAACCCCACAAAACAATCACCACCTTGTCCCAGCTGTGCAGGCAGGGTGAGACCCAACCTGCTGAGAGAGAGCAGGTTCTTTTGTCATTAATGGCACAGGAGCAGGGAGCTGATTCCTTCTGCTCCAAGTTTGTTTCTGTGCTTTATGGGCAGCTCTATGTTCAATTATTATTTGTTTTAATTTCTATTAATAGAGATTTATAAATAGCAAGAAAAGATTAGTAATGAAGAGAATTGCTTTACTTGTGCTTCTGATCTTTGTATTCTAATTGGAATTACTAGCTTTAATTGTGAATCCTAGTTTAGGGATGTTATATCCCTTTTTCTTGTTTGCAAAGGAATTGCATTCTAACAAGTAGCAAGGTTTTCATGCTCAGCATTTTTAAAAGAAAGTTTATTTTTAAAATTTAATTCCAGTGTGCTTTTCCCCCTGCAAGATTTGGATCAGTACCCTGAGGATCTGGAGTCTGCTCTCTGATGGACTCCAGTACATTTAACAGGTTCTTTCAGCAGGAGGGGAGCAAGAGATAAACACAGAGTGGGTGACAGCACATCAAGCCAGGACCTGTTTCCCACCTCCAGCTCATCCATCTCTGTGGCTCTCCTGGGCTGGATGGGATTTTGACCTCTCTGCTGACTCATAAAGGAGCATTTTCTATAACTGTGAGCCTTTGGGAGCTTTTAGCCTCTACAGCTATTTTCTCAGCACCCAATACATTTTTACCATGGTGTGCCCAGCCAAGACCTCCTTGGTTCTAAGCTGTGTCACTACCTGTCTGATAGATACTGAGATCATAAAACCCTTGATTCTAACCCAGCTCCTGTTTTTATATGCAATATAAACAGCTCCCACCTCTGGTACACACCAGAGTGATTAAAGCATGTGCCTGCCTGCACAGCAGATCAGATTTTCTACCTCACTTGACTGCTCAGGTGGAGTGGGTTTGGTGCTGGTGGGTTTGTTGCTCATTTTGGCCACTTTCTGTGCACCTGATCCTGCAGTTCCAGATGCATCTTTCCAATTTCTTTCCCAGTGAGCAGTTCTGAGAAGAGATGGGTCAGAGCTGTCCTTTGGGTGCTCTCTGTGCCCTGGGTGTGTCTGATGAGCCTTGGGTGCTTCCAATGAAGAGGGGTTTTATTTTGGTTTTGGTTCCTTTTTGCTTGGCTGAGTTTCTGCCAGTCTTGGTGAAGTTTTGCATTTGATGCACCATTTAATGTTCTCCTCATTTCAGTGCAATTTCAGCTTTTTAAGTCTGGCATCTTGCTTCTAAGAGCCCCACACTGTTCTGATCAGCTGAGGTGTTTCCACCCTTACATCTCCTGAGCATAAAATATTGCAGCACAGGTTACTCATTTTCCTGTCTTCTCCATTTCTGGGTGTTTGTTGTCTTTTTATAATTTATTTTTTTATTGCTGATAATAAAATGCCTTGTTTACTGTCTTTCTTTCCCCAAATTCCTCATACACTTTCCTTGTAAGTGCCTTCACTTAGCACTAGACACTGCAGTTCCTCTGTTGCATGCTTAAGATATGAGAATCCTTATTAAATTGGACATTTTGTTAAGCAGATCAAATTAAGTTCATTTGTTATGAATTGTTTTCATTGTGCATCGAAAAAAAATTTTTCCTGCTTCTGCATAGACTCAAAAGCTGAGTCTGTGTCCTCTGCAACTCCAAAGCACTTCATAGTTATTGCTCTTTTAATTTAACACTTGGGCTTGTTTTTTATCCTCTGACTTTGCACTCAGGCTTTCAAAAGTGGGCAGAGGGGTTTTTTTTAACTTCTCCAAATTTTCTGAATACTGTATTTGATTTTAATTGATCTATGGAAATTTAAAACCTTTGACCAGACCCAAGGTTGTAGGCTCTGAAATCCATAGTCATGTCAAAAATATTGGCAGTTTCCCATCAGTGAGCAGCTTCCAGCAGCTGGTGCTGTGCTCCTGGCAGGAAAGGCCACACAAACAGGGATGCAGCTGCTCTCTCCAGAGTTTTCCCCCTACTCTGCCCTCTATCCTGCAAGAAATATGTTTATATCCAACATCAAAAGGTGCAAAAGAGGTACATTAATGGTAGTGGTAATTTCCCACACACTTTCATATATTTTATCTGCTCACTTTTAATTCCAGTAAAGGATATATATGGAGAAACCCTCTTATGCTAATCTAGTTTCTGCAGTGCTTTATATCTTGGCACAAATATATTTTAAAGTGGGAAATGTAATGGTATTTGCCATGAGGGAAATTGCAAAGACCATGCACACAGGTGCCACTGGCTGTGGGAAGGTTTGTCAGGTTGCTTCCTTCCAACACCATCAATGCCACTGTTTTAATGGATACCTTCCAAATATATTCCCATTTTAAAGCTTAGCTGTTGTCTTTCAGTTCTTTGTGACTGAATGGGAAGTCATTTTGTATCAGTGGGTTTAGGTTATTGTCTGTAGCAATGGAACTGTCTTTTTTTCAATTTAGCAAAATACCATTAGGAATTAATTTATGGCCCAGCTATTATCGATTCATGGAGGTGTGGAGGAGTGTTGCAGGCTGGGTATTCTTTCCAGCAAAGTTCTGAAGATGATTTGTAAAGCACAGACACTTTGCTCCTTCCCTGCACTGTAACTCATATAAATAAATGGGATTTAGGGAAGGTGTTTTTACTGGAGGTGCCAAGGTAGCAAAATGTACAATTACCAATAACAATGTGACACTGGGTGCACTGCAGGCAATTTTGCAGGAAATGGAAAAAAGGATGATTACTTCAAAGTAGTATGAGTAAAATCCTGCCATCCCTTTGTACAAATGTCAGATCCTGGGAGGTAATTCTGCTTGGCTGTAGATCAGAAATAGGTAAAAGAGACCAAAACAAAGAAAGGTCCATGTGGTACAGTGCTGGACTGTGTTGGAAATGTTTCATTTGTGAAGGGCAAAGTGTTGTTTAGTGGTAATGTTACATTTCTTTAAGCTCCTTATTTTATTTTTTACTTCATCAGCATTTAAGTGGGAAGTGGGAGCTCCTTCAGGAGCTGCAGCAGGTTTCTCAGAGCTGAGGAAGCACTTCTGCTTTTGGAGAAAGGAGAGCTCTCAGCCCTTTTGTCTGCAAAAGCTTTTGTCTGTTTTGGCTGTCTGTGAAATTACCCCACTCTTCAGCTGAGAAGGAAATATTCCCTGGAGTGCTTTGTCCACCCTGAAGGATGAATCCACACTTGGTAAACTGCTTCATCTGCCCTGAGAGCCACAGTTTGGTGCATGCAAGGTGTGTGAAGTGCTGCCCAGTGGCAGCAGTGGTGCTTTGCCCAGGGTGTGAGCAATGTCTTACCCTGTATTTAACTCCAGAGTAATTTACAGTGGCAGGATTTCTGCCCAGTGCCCACTGGCTCCTGGTGCCCAAGGAGCTGGGTTGATTTATGTTCAGTACCTGCCCTGTGCTGCTGTTCCAAACCCTTTTTGCTGGGATTGTGATCTGGATGTTCATTTATCAAAGCTGGGATTCACAGGTCCAGTGCTACAGCCAAGCTGAGGGAGTCTCATAAAGAAGGGTCCATTCATCTTGTGAGGCTGCATGTAAATATTCTGTGTTCTGGAGCTTTGCTAGGTGGGCTGTATTATCTCATTAATCATTTTGTGAGCACTTGTGTGTTGTTGTTGTCTCCTCTCAGGGACAGACAGGCATTCAGCACTCCTGTGATCAATAAATGAGTTATTGGGAGCTAGTGCCTGTAACCTGAGGGAGCAGCCCTGCTGGCTGCTGCTTTCTGGCTGCCTTCTGCCAGGTCTGCAGCTGCAGAGGAAAGGCCAGGCTGAAGTGCAACCTGCTGCATTTGGGAAACCTAATTTCAAAAATAAATTGAGTTTGGACTCAATGTCTCACTGGCTCTAAGCAGTGCCTTTCTCTCCTTTCCTTGAAGCTCTCCAGGTATTGATTTTTAGCAGTAAAGTGTTTAAGGTTTGCTGTGCAGGCACCCAGCCCTCCCAGCCATGGGATCCTGCCCTGCATTCCCTGGAGGAAGCTCTGCACCTTTACCCATGCTTTACATCAACCAAGTGGAAGTTCCTACATGGCAATTTCATTTTCCTCATTGGTGATCTTTTCCCTACAGTGCTGTGAGATTGAGCTTAGCCAGATGGATAGGTGTCTTCCACATCTCTTGCCTCTCCTTGCAAATTTTAAGGAAAATGCAAACTGTCAAAATAACCTTACAGATCTCAGAAAATGCTGATGAAATTCTTCTCATAGAAACAACAGAGGAAATCAGAGTTCCAAAATAAATGCCACCCAGAGATCCTTAATATCCTCAAATATGAAAAGAGCACTCATACTGAGAAAGGAAAAGTGTTGCAATCAAGTTTGAGTAAACTGATATATAATGAATACAGACAAAAACCTTGGGAAATGTCTGAGAAATAGCAGACAACATGCAGTAGCTCCTTTTCCTCTAGTGCAAGTTTAAAACATTTCTGACATAAATGGTTTTTCCTACTGAAAATTGAGTGTTCTGGGACAATGATTTTTGGTAGTGGTAGTGGATGTTCAGTGTAGCCTTTCCCAATGGACAATATGTGCTTTATTTGTTGAGCTGAAGAGATATGCTTTGTGCTGCTGCTTTACTCTTTTATTTATTTTTAGGTATTAAGGAAAGCCTGTATTGTATGTTGAATTTAACAGTGATAAAGTTGTCAAGTTGTCTGCATTCTTTATGCTGAGGGACTTTGTTGTTTGGAGGATTTCCTTTTGTGAGCTGATGGAGGTTTTGTGTGAGGGTTTTTTTTTTTTTCCCCTTCTTGCTTCCATAGCAGTTCATATAAATCAGTTCAGAGGAGTAAGCTGCTGGAGAAGATGTCCCTCTTGGCTGTCCCAGCAGGAGGTTAATTGTGTCCACACAAAATCAAACCTGAAGAATAAATGCCTTGTGTTTGTAGGGCACCCATTTGTGGGCAGTAGATTATTCCTGCTCTGGAATCTGATCCCTGGGCTGCAACCCAGGCTGAATGGAAAGGAAAGGATTCCTTTTCTCAGTCCTTTCTGGCCAGAGCTGGGTCCAGCTTGTCCCTGTGTGATGATCAGGGACATGCTGGTGAGACTCATTTTGATTTATCTATCCTGGCTCATTTTATCTGTAAAACTGTGTCTGGGACATGGGTTCCTCCATCTCCCCCCCTGCAGCTGAGGGGCAAGAGGGCAGTTTGGAGAGTCAGCCACTTTCTGCCCAGTGGTTTTACAGACGGGTTCCACATTTATCAGATGCCCTTTTTTCCCCATGTACTCAAGATTTGACATTTAAAGGCCATATTGTCTGAATTAGGGAGATCACTGGGTACTAGAATGAGAAATGAGCTGAAAGAAAAATTGATCAGTAATTAGGAAGGTTAATCCACTCATGCCAGAGAGCCTGAGATTTATCCTGATGTCCTGCTATTCAGTTAGTGTAGATATAAATAAAGGAAGTTGGAAAAAAGTCTCAGAAGTAAGTCCTAGTTACCATGACATGGATTGGGATCTTTAGGCTTCTCAACAGGAATAGATATTTAGCAGAATACAAGCTCTATTTGTTACATAAATTCTCTAATTTTATTTCATACTCATTTTTCAGCTGCAGAGTATCTGCTGTCTGAGTTGTATCCACATCTTCCCGACCATAACCCCACAAAAACCCATCTTAAAGAGCTAAAAATAGGAGGGAGAGAATATCAAAGACATCCACCTTCCCTTTGCCTTGTTGAGGAACTGTCTCCATTGCAGAAATTAGATTTCAAGCAAGAAATGCAGGCATATAATTTTTTTAAATAATTATTTTCTACAGTTTGGCCTGCTAAATATAAATGTAGAGATGCATTATGACAAGAATATTTCTCCTAAGTATGTCAGAAGTGTATGGTTCTGTATATGAAATTAAAGTAGCCCTTGGCAAGCTGTCTGCATGGCTGTGATAAGGAGACACATGGAAATCTCAGCTGGGTTTGCAGACAGCATGGGCAGCTCTTTGAGAAGTCTCTGCTGCCCACAGGCAGGACCTTGGAGTATGTTCTCACTCTCTTCTTGTTCATTTGCTGCAGAGCTCAGCTCCAAATGAAGCATTTAATTGGAGCAATCAAGCAGCTGAGGGAGCAGCCCAAGGAGTTGGTTTAGTTGGGCTGGGTGGGTGTCACTAGAGAGGAGCATCCCCATCCCTGTCCTGCTCCCAGGGCCTGGGGCTGTGCCACAGGTGTCACTTGCCACTCTGAAAATTCACCTGAGACACCAGTGCTTGGCACTGCTCTCTGCAGCCTCCTTGTTTCCTGGCTGGGGAATGGGTTTCTTTAGATCCTCAATTTGTTCTCAGCCCAGAAATAGATTTTATACTCAGGGCCAGGAACTGTTAGGAGACTTCTGTCCCATTTTTTCCTTGCTTTGTGTCACATTTCATCTGCAGCTATTTTTGAGTAAACCTTAGGTTGCTGAGCAGCAAATAGAAAGGTTAGAATATTTATTCTAAACTTTAATACTTTCATGAGCAAAATAATATTTTGGCATTGCCAAACCTTATAGATGGATAGAAGAAAGAAAGGGGAGGAAGAGGAGAAGGCATAACAAAAACCCAAAGGATTTTGAACACAAATAGAAGACTTGGTCTGAAAATTTTAAAGTGCAGAAGGGTTTTACTGCCTCATACGAGTTTTATGAAATAAGTATAGTTTCCCTTTTCAGATTTTTAGAAGATATTTATGTTTTCCCTTTCTGTTATGATGGTATTACCTTAAGTTGCTTCGGACAGCTGGATGTTAGCCATGATGTGATGTATCTCATTTGGTATCAGTGATCCTTTTACAACCCCTAAAGGATGTAATAAAGTATGATCAGCAGGCCAGAAGTGGGGGATAAAGGAGCTGGGAGATGGTACCTGTGCCTGGAGAGAAGGCACTGCAGGGGGGGTGTGTGAACAGGGAGCAGTGTGTGTGCCAGGCTGTGGGCAGGGATGGAGGGCTGCCAGGACCAGCTGGGAAAGCAGCAGCACAGCCTGGCATCACACCTGTAACCCCTGCCAGGGATGTGACTGTGAGCCTGCTCTCTTGGGAGACAGCCCTGGTACAAAATCCTCCCTGGCACAGGCTGGGTTATCCTCACAGCCCCTTCTCCATCCTCCTAAACCAGCTGAATCTCAGGAAAAGAACTACGTGCAGAAGGATTCCACGTGGAGACAAAACCCAGGACAGAGCTCCAGGTGAAGGGGATGCATGGAAAACACAGGGAGCCTTGGGGGGGAGGCTGCCACACCTCCCCAGGGCAGGAGGATATGAAATGACAGTGCTGGAAAACCACTGTGAGGGCACAATGAGCACAAAGGGCAGCAAGAGCACAGCCCTCAGTGGGGCCACGTCAGTGACCATGCACACCCCAGGTGAGCCTGGAGTGCCTTCCCCCATCCTTGTCAGAAGTCCATAAACCTCAGTGGGATAGTATTGCTGCTCTCAATTAAATCTGGTATTTGTGCTCTGCACAGCCTGCAATGATGCCACCTTGATGGAAAAAAAATTGATTAAAGCTGGTGTGAGGAGAAACAAGACTGCAAATTTTTATCACTTAGGAAGGCTCAAAGGAGGCAGAAAGAAAGCTAGGAAACAGAAAAAAGAAATTTTCAGAGTTTACACCAAAATGAAGAAATTAAAATCAATGATTCTGCTCATTTACCCCACAGATACCAAAAGAGACAGGAAATATTAGAATAAGAAATTATTCTAGGAGGATAACTTGATCATTTTGTGGAAACCTTAGGCCTGGGGATGTTGGCATCATCAGTTTCTCTTCATAAATGTGAAACTCGAAGTAGAACTCATGCAGTGAAGGATTCAAGCCTAGTCTTCAGTGACTGTGCCTGGACTGATCTGGCCCCTGGAAGCTGATATTTGCAGTAGGAAAAAGTGTAGTCAAATTGTCTGGATAGGAACTGAACCAGTTTAGCCATAGGAGCAGAGTTAACAGGCCAGGCAGACACTCAGCTGCAGGGAGCAATCAAAGGGAAAATGTTTCCAAGGTTAAAAATAAATAAATACATAAATCAGGTCTTGAGTGTAATTGCAAGATAAATACCACTCAGTACTTACAAGTCACAATCAGTGCTTCTAAATGCCACCTTAAGACTGAGTCAAGGGCAGGAAGATGAAGAAAGATCTCAAAAAATTCCCCCAATAACCAGCTCAAAAGACTTCTGTTTGGAGGGCATGTATTCATCTTGCACAGCAGATAAGCTGATTAGATTTGCATCAAAGTGTGGTGCTAATACAGCAAAGGCCAAATGCGAATTCTAAGTGAAGCAGAGAAAAGGAAAAGAAGCTCTTGAAATGCTAGAGGGATCTTAGAGGTGATGTGTTCTTTTTAAAGCTTAAGTGAAAGAAAAAGCTTAGACTGGTCTTGACTCCCCCCTCACATCCCCCTCACCCTCTGCTGGTGTTTGTGGTGTAGGGACTGATTCAGGTGTGCAGGAGCAGACTGCTTTGATTTCAGCCTCTGTCCATACCCCAGGAGAGGGCAGGGAATGCCTTCAGGTGCACTGGCAGCTTCTCCAAAAATCACTGCTCAGGGCAGGGTGTGTGGTGCCTGATTTCCTCCTACTTGTGAAAGTAGATGAAGGCAGAAGAAATCACTGCTTTTGAAGCAGTCATACATAAACCAGTGAAACCTGGAGAATTTAGCTGGGGTGAATATATGAGTGCATGTGCACAGAGCTGTGGTTTGGTGCTTTGTAGCTGGACCACTGCCAGAAAGTTTCTTAACTGCTTTGGGGCAGAGGAAGGAAAAAGCATTTTAGAAATGAAACTCAGTCTTTCCAAGTGAAATACTTCCCCAGAACCTGCTCCTCCTTGGTGCTGTGTTTTGGAACACAGGTTTGTGGAATTCAGAGTTTCAGTAGCAGTCCTTCAGCCTAGGGAAAGCAGCATTTCAGACTCACTTGGCTTTGGGCATCTTGCTCCAAGTTCCCTGGGAGAGCAAAGGGTGCTGTGCTGCATCCTCTGCAAGTCTTCACCTCTCTGCTGAGACTTGGTTTCACTTGCCACTAGCTGGATTTCTTCATGGAGAGGTCATTGCAGGTAATTTATATGGAATTCTGCATGGCTGAGTGGTAACAAACCTGGTTACTCTCTCAGAATGACACTAATGGACATTTTATGTTGCAGTATATTGTAGAAAACAGTGGACAAAGCTGGAACTGTGGTGAACTGTCTCTGACAGAACTGGTTTGTAACAGTAGCTGGGTAAGCTGAAAACTGGATTCTTCTTTAACTGCTCCCTTTCTAGGAACATGATATTTTTTCTTTATCAGAAATGTGCTAGGTTGCCATAAAGTTGAATGCAAGAGTGACTGGAACAGTTCTCACAAATGTAGTTTACCTGATAACCTTAACCCTCATGGTTAAGAGACACAAAAGGCATCATTGGCTTAAAAATTGGCATTGTGAGATTGTTAATCATTCACTTGCAGACAGTGTATCCCAACAGAAAATACATTTGAGAAACCTGGCCTGCCTTTTTGGCTCTGCCCATTACCTGCTGGTTATCTGTCTCATTTTTCTCCCTTATCTGAAAGAAGCCCCCAGCCTCAGCCTGCTTGTATTGCAGAGTATTTTGGGCACTGTTAGTGACCAGATGGCCTCATCTCTGTGGGGTGGGAGTTTGGTGAGTCTGGGGAGGGAAAAGGAGCAGCCCCTGATGTGTTGCTGGTGCTGACACTGCCCTGAGCTGGGCAGCTACACCCTTCCTGGGAGCAGTGTGTCTCCTCACCTGCTCTTCCAAAAGCAGCAGCTGAGGCAAGGAATGCACAAACTGAGCTGTGTGGAGCCCAGCTGCACCAGTGAATAGCACTGCTGGTAAAGCAATTGATGTTCTCAGATGTTTCAGCCAGCTTTGGGGTGCTGTTAAAACTGAAAAAAATTCCATTCATCTTCTCTGAAGCTGTTAGAGAAGAATGAAGATTTTATGGGTTGTGTGTTGATCCTGTGTATGTGACAGAAGGATGTGGCAGTTCCATTCTGCAGCTTGTAGGAAGCAGCAGTTCACAGTCAAATTCAAAGCAGAATTTCTTCCTGGCATCCCACCCAGCAGATGCAATTTGATTTGATTCAAACTACTTGAAACAAGATAATTTGACCTTGGTTTCCTATAAAACTACACATTATTAAAACCAGTGTTTTTTAAACCTGTATTTTTCATGTAGAAATGGATTTTGATGCCCTTTTGGGACTACCTAAAAATAGAGGCCAGACAAAATGAAGAGGATAAAAAGTGGTTTTATTTATTGAGAGCAGATGAAGCCCCCCAGTGGCTACACTCAAAAATAGATGTGTCACAGGTTTTCACATTTCTGTAAGTTTGGTCCATTTGCATATTGGGGGTTAATCTTCCAATTACAGCTTCAGTTAATGAGGTAATTTAGCCCAAGTTTGCTTGATGTGTCCTTGATTCCCAGCCCAGAGAGGAATTGTTGAGTCTGACTGAAATGTGAAGACAGTAGCTGACACTACATAAGGAGTTTAGAGTTACACACTAAGGAATTACAGGATTACAAATACGTGAAAAATCTACAAGCTAAAATCCAAACTACCATTTGGTAGTTGCAAAAACATGAAATAATGGTGTCTTGGTACAGGCTTGCTATTCTGCTGCCTTCTCCTCCTGTGTGTTAGTTCTCCAAATGTTTTAGTCTTACCTGCAAATGTTTAAAGATAATTTAATTAGCAGCAAGGGCTTCTCCTATCTAGGAAAATCCCATGCAATTTTATTAAGGTGGAAAATGGAAAAGGATAAAGATCAAGACTATAATTTTTAATTCAGTATCACACTCTCCAGTGTCTCATTATCCTCCCTGTAAATGATTCATAGCCAATAATTGTCTGTGAAGAACAAATGACTCCCCTGTTCCCAAATCTCCCACACTTATCCTTGAGATACCTTTGTTCTGGATTAAGACTTTCCCCCACTAAGTCTGCACAAATGTCTCTTTCTCCTTGGCTGGTAAGAGGCAGAAGAGATGAAGCAGAATGTTCCCTCTGCTCCTTCCCTGAGGCTGGGGAACCCTCAGGCAGGGTTTGCACTCAGCAAAGCCCTTGAGGAGACACCAAGATCCACCCAGGAGCAGATGCCAAAGCCTGTGACCATCAGGGCTTGTGAGAATCAAACTGCAAGGTGAGGTCTCAGACTCAGCCTGGAGAGACAGGCTGTGCTTGGCACTTCCCTCCATGCAGGGACACAGAGGGAAATCCCCCCTGTGCTCCTGGCATCTGGAAAAAGGCTTTTTCTGGAGCATGCAGGATCTTCCCTCTGGTTTTTCTGGTCCTCCTGGCCCATGGATGCCTAGAATAAATTCTGCTCCTTCATACTGCAGACACTGTGAGGTAAATCTGCTCTGTCCTGGCTCAGCAAGAGTCGATGAGGATTTGTAGTGCAGAAACAGATGGGAGCCCTTCCCTAAATCCAGTGAGAAGAGTTTTATTCCCTAAATCCAGTGAGAAGAGTTTTATTCCCTAAATCCAGTGAGAAGAGTGTTAATGGAGAGCCTTGCAGTGTGTGCCAGGCTGTTGGTGTCCTGCTGCTCCAGATCACTGTGGGCACTGTGCTGCCTGCTGCTCACCTGGCACAGCCTTTCTGGCAGGTGGGTGCTGAAGTGGGGGTGCTGTGGGTGTGTCTCCAGTTGCTCCAGCAGGGCACTGCAGGGAACCTGTCTGCTCTGAAAATTGCTTTGCAAAGAGTCAGCATGGGAGCTGTAGCCCCTCTGCAGTGCTGCCTGCAGGCTCAGTCAGTCATTCTCTGTCCCCCACATGCTCCCACCCTCTGAGATGGGTTTGCTGCATGAAGAATTGCACATATAAATATGTCTCAGTTTGCCATCTCACTGCAAACTGTATTTCATGCTCTCTTTTCCACATGGATACCAGCTCCTCCTCACCCTAACACTCATTTCATCCAACTTTTTGTCTCTCCTCTTGAGAAATTGTTTCCTTGCTTGTTCAAGGATTTTTGCCCTCCAGTTTTATCATACATACATACATACACACACGTATTATGTATTATATTTTCTGTGTGTTTCTGTATAGTAACACTGTTCTGTGCTTTGGGTTTGATGGTTTAACAACACAGTGACCCAGGGCACTGCTGAGTGCTCTTGTGTGACCCTGGGAGAGAGGAGGGGCTGCATGGGCTCCCATCCCTCTCCTTTGGAGTGCCATGGCTGTGGTGATGCTTTGGATGCCCTGCTCCTGAGTGCTGAAATGCACTGCTCAGCTTGGCCTTCAGAGCTCTCACTCACAGGCTCCTTTGTTCCTGTGCAAATCTGAGGTTGCAGCTGAAGAGCAGCACAGGAAAAGCAATAAATATATTTTCTAGGGGTTACAGGCACCAAGATGTCCATAAACATCTTTAAGAGCTCCTGCAGGTCTCCTGGAGTAGGGAGGCAAATTATTGCCTCAGACAAATGTCTAGACTACTCAGTAACTCTTTGTGGAACAGGTAAGTCTGAATGGATGGTGCTATCTTAGGTGCACAGTGGAGTTCTCCCTTCCTAAAACATTGCTATTCCCTTAAACTGCTGGAGTCTCTTTCCTCCTGTTGCTGAAGACCATGTGCTGTTCTTTCCTTATTGAAAGCTGCAATAAACTTATGTCAAGTATGTTTCCTTATAGGTAGGAAACACTCAAATTGTTTTAAATTAGATTTTTCTTATTAGAGGGGAAAAAAGGGGGGTTCTATAAAAGCTCTGTGTGCAGAGAAAAATTCAATTACTACTCCATTTCTTTCCAGAAGGAATCATACATGCATTTTAAGTTGATCTGTGCTGTTCATGCTCAGCATACTGAATTGCTCCTCAGCGGATTCATTTGTTTTGCCTGGAGATCCTCAAAGAATTGTGTCAGTGGCCATGGGGAAATACATTGCAGTGGAGGTTTCATTTGGGAGGTTTATGTGATAGAATGAGGTTGTAGAAGAGAAATTCCTGTGTGTGGGTGCCTCTCCCATAAACAAGTGTTATCCGTGATGCACACCTGACTGCATGGAACCAGGAAACCACTGTGATGAGAAAGCTGCTTTGGTGGCTCAACAGGCTGCTGGACAGCTGAACAAACATCTTCAGGATGATCCCTGAATTGTCCTGGCTGTTTGTAATGCCCTGATTGCAGAGAGTCTGGGCCTGGATCCCCTGTTCCCCTGGGCAGCATTGCCTGGGGAGTGACAGCTCTGTTAACATTCCACATTAACTCAGATTGTGCAGGGAGCAGGGCCAGGAGCAGGATCACCTCAGCTAACAGAGGAAAGGTGTAACAGTGCTAAGCCCTTCCTGCCTTTGCAAGTGAAATGTTCGTAAAAGCAAAAATTTGTATCCTATAATTACTGGCCAAAAGTGTAACTCCACAATTAGTGATGCAGCTCACTCTTCAGGATGATTTGTTCCAGCTCTGAGTGCTCACCCAGGTCACCTCCTGCACCAGCTCTGGTATTCCAGGAGCCCCTGCAGCTGCAGGACCCTCATTCCAAAAGCACCTCAGGAAAAGTGGCCTGGAAGCAGCCTGGGGCTTTGTGCTCACTGAATCACCTTTTGTTCCTGCCTGGTGTGTGGTTTCTAATTTCAAATTTCTCGCATTGCAAAATTAATTCAGTTTTAAACAGAAGTGCAAGCTTTACTAAACAACAATTAAAAGCTGTTGCATAATTAGAGATTATCAAGGATGTTGGGTATCAGTTTTTCGTCAATTTTTCTGTTTTAATTATAACAAGATTGTGATTATAGATTTATCACATTTGTCAGATGTGATGGCTTTTAATAGTGCCTCATAAAATAGTATTTTGGTTTGTTAAAAGAGATGGCCTGAAAATATGGGTTGTAATTTGTAGATGTTTGGAGCTAGGTAATGTATTAATAGCAACATCCTAACCATGAATGCTTCAAATATATAATTGTAAGTGGACACAAAGAACATGGGCTTGAAAGGAGTCACCTTTAATGTTATGAAGTCAAGCACCTAAAAATCTGGAAAATGGTCCAGCTAAACCATTTCTGTAAACTACATTTTCCCTTTTTTAGGGCCGATAGAAAGGAGCAGGTAAATAGGAGGAAAGTATGCCAGTGCTTGAGGTTTCTGTAGTTTTACAGCTGCCAAATGGTTTATTTGGTGTATAGAGCACTGACCTGTTGGTGGAGGAAAGAAGAATGCATGTAAAATTTCATTTGGAAATTGGGTCTTTGCCTTGTTTCTTGCAGAATGTGAAAGGTGAGCAGTGAGTGGGAAGGTGCAGGACAAGGCAGATGATTCTGCCCAAGGAAATGAGCTCCTTGCCTGGCCTTCTCTGCTGAGCTCCCCCACAATGGGGAGTTCTGGGACTTCACCCAAAATTTCCCATCAGCTTTTTGCTAAACCACTTTCACTTTCTGGACACTTGTAGCTGCAGCACAAACCAGGGCCATGTTTGCTTTAAAAACACTGAGTTTCTAGTGATAGATACTCTGGGGAGAAATGGGGGAATGATTGTAGGGGCCTCAGATTATGGCCATTCTTGAGACTGCTGTCATGGAGGTGCAGTAAGGTTGAGGAGCATTTGGAAAAGAGAGCTCAAGTGCAGTTGGCATGGAATATATTTGTCCAGTCTAGGAACAGCTGCAGTACTTCAGATAATGCTGCCTTTTCCCTCATTTTCTTATCAACTTCTTGTTTTCCATATGCTGAAAGCTGTGTCATCTCCTTCTTGGGGAATGGATCATGCAGTGATCTTTTCTGCTTCATTGCAAAGTCAGCTAAGTCAAATTAAACAGCCTTTATGTTAAATAGCCACAAATTAATGCAAATGACTTTGTGCTGAAGCTGGTGAGGAGCAATTGCATCAAAGAGTACTTTTTGCAAAATTATTTATTATTATTTATTATCTGCTTCTGCAGAGCACTGTGTCTAGACTGGGTTTGAACTGTGTAGGAAATCTGCAATACTGCTGGAAACCATGCACATAAAGGGAGATTTTAATTCTGGTATTCTTTGTTTCAACTGCTTATTCTTGCACTGCACCACAGGAAAGAGACCTCTATGCAAGAATCATTCAAATACAGTGAGAAACAGATGGAAGCACGTTCCTGTTGCAATGAAGAATCAACACACACATTTCAGATTTTTGTTGGACAGCACTGTCCACGATGAGTACAATACTAGACACTTCTGTGTGCAGTTCCTAAACAGGGCTTGACAGGGCAGGTGTGGGTGTTTCAAGCTGATGCTCCAGTGGGAAGTTTTTCATCATGTTCTGCTGCACAAAGCTCATTTCTTTTCCTTGTCCTCCTCTTTTTTTCCCTTCCTGCACCTTGCCCCTATGCCATCAATTATTGTTTATTTTAAGATTTAAATCTCAGCTGCCCTGTGGGTGTTAATACTCTGTTCATGTTTTTAGCAAGTACAACCCTCCCAAACTCAGCTGAACTGAAGCCAGGTTCAAGTACAAGCAGGGATAATGCACAGATTTGAGTCATTTTGCAGTAGG
>JAOTBB010000321.1:175737-200312 GCA_025629985.1 Chamaetylas fuelleborni
GGGAGAGGGAGAGGGAGAGGGAGAGGGAGAGGGAGAGGGAGAGGGAGAGGGAGAGGGAGAGGACAGGACAGGACAGGACAGGAGAGGAGGATGTGAGCAGGGGTACAGCCAGACCAGGCAGAACCGCTGAAATGCACATCATAGAACCATAGAATATCCTGAGCTGGAAGGGACCCACAAGGATCATCAAAGTCCCACTCCTGGCCCTGCACAGGACATTCCCAAAAATCACACCATGGGCCTGAGAGCATTGTCCAAGCGCTTCTTGAACTCTGCCAGGCTGGTGCTATGACCACTGCTCTGGGGAGCCTGTTCAAGTGCCCAAACAGCCCCTGAGTGAAAAACCTTTTCCTAATATCCAACCTAAACCTCCCCTGACACAGCTTCATGCCTTTCCCTCAGGTCCTGTCACTGGTCACCAGAGACAAGAGAAGAATCTTCCTTGCAGCAACAGCATTTAGTAGAACAACATCAGGAGGAGGCAGGACACTGCTGACACAAGCAGCTTTCAGGTTTTGTCAGAAGTCCAAATAACTTTTCTTCAGCAATAGTAGTTGAGTGTAGGTTTTACATCACCCAGTGCTGGAAAACCTGGAATATCCTGGCCTGTTGCATCCCTTTGACTTGTAAATGATCATGGGAATACAGGGACATTAATTAAATTTCATTATCATCTTTTCCCTTCTGTACTCTGGAAAAAAATTCTTCATCTGTCTCATCCTTTTAAAATGGGAAGCCTTTTAAAGATGCTAAGTTTTCACTTAATTGGATTAAGCCAATGTAACATTTTCCAGGATGCTCAGAAGCTATTTATGAGCCTAACTCTCACTGGTATCCTCAAGAGCTAGGCACGAGGTACTTTTGAGGATGTGAGTCCTATAGCAGCAGTATGGTTGGGGCTAAGACCCCTGGAGCTGTGTGTACATGAAGAATATATGCAGAAAAGGGTTGCTTAGCTCATCTGGGGCTGGTCATCAGAATTATGATACTTCTGTGTGTGTACTTATTGGGTTTTGCGTCTCCTTGCAATATCTCATCTGCACAAATGTTTCAGCTCAATGTGAGATAACTGCACACAAATTAATCAGAGAAAGGGATCCTGTAATTTCTCAGATAGAAAATAAATTATGAAGGTCAAATGACTCATGGACTGTGCTGGTGAAAATCATTTAGCAACTATAATGGATCAGGAAAAATATTCTAAAAAAGATAACTACCTACCAGTTTTTCTTCTCTTATCTCAATAAAGCATCACACCAAACACAGTGTACATTTCATGTACAGTATTTTTTCAATTACTGGATTTCAAACACCTTTTTTGTAACCTTGGTCTAGTATCTTCTGAGATGTTGAACAAATAAAGTTGCTACAAAACTAAATATTTTGGCAGGATATGTGGGGTCCTTGTTGTACAAGCATTTTCTAATTTGATGATGATCTCTTAATCGTATGATAGTGACTAAAATAAGTATTTTTGAGTGAGAAAGGGAAAAAGAAGCAGTGTACTACTACAGTACTGTAGAACTTTTAATAAACCAAAATTTTTTATTGGAATCTCCGTAGAAAAAAAGAGCTGTGCTGCTGCCTGAAGCTATTGCATGTCAGTGTCCTCTTGACACTCATTTACTTTGATTTTCAAGAGAGAAATGAGCATCATAACAGCCCAGGCATGTTGTGCCTTCCTCTTTGTGTTTGTGTGAACACAAAAGGATGTCCTCCTCAGTTCATTTGGCAAGAATGGGAAACAAATAACTGTGGGCACCAATCTCGCTGAGGCTCCCGTGCCTCTTTCCGACAGGCACTCGTTTTTGCTGGCCAGCAGTGTAACAGAGCTCCTGTGGTCAGTGTGCTGCTTTGGGCCTGAACTCCTACCTGCCCAAGTGTTTGCTGCCTCCTGGCTTGGAGACCACAGATCACCCAGGGAGCTCTCTCCTGTGGTGCCTCCTGTGCCACCAGACAGCTCACAGCACTCCCTCATGTTACACGTCTCCTCCCGCAGGATGAGAGCCAAAGGAGGAATTGTGCTTTCCAGCAACAAAAAATTCTGAGAACCTCCCCCAAAACTGTGTTATTATACCACTAGAAATAAGCCAGCGTTTTCTTGATGAAAAACTAATTGTCCAGTGTCTATTAACTGCACCTTTATGTTCAACGGACTTGCAGTGTGTGTTGTATCCCAGCAGCATGAAGTGTTTTAATCCACCATAAATCCATGTAGAGTACATCATCTGGAGCATTTAGCGTGATGGATCTTGGTGAAAATGGATTGAATAGCCCTGGTATGTTGAGATAGGATCATTCTGTAAAGAAAAGCTTTCTCTGTGGTCTTAAGGGGCCCAAAACTTCCCTTTCTCAACTACCTCAAAAGCACCACTCAGGCAGCTGCTTCCTCCACTTGGGAAGGGCAGAGAGACCCTGCTACCATCATCCTATTGAACCAGGGGAAACCCACAGCTTTATACTCTTGCATTCTCTCCAGATCTCAGGAAAGGTAAATAGCCCTGCTTACTTGGGATGCTCTCCAGAGGTTGCTTGTCCAAGTCTGGTTCTCCACCTTGGAACCCAAACTCTTCCCTTCCCCAGTAAGCTGGGGATACTGGTAAGCATTATCAACAGATAGAAAAAGGAAGTAAAAAAAGGCAGAAACATCTAGAAAAAACAAAGGGCCAGTAGCTGAGGTGAAGCTGCAGGGAATATAAACTATGAGAACAGGTCCAGCCACAAATTGAAGAGAATGCTTGATAAGAGATCTGAAGAATTCCTGTTTCCAGACATCAGAAGGATGTTGCAGTGAAGTCATTGCCATACAATTCAGATGCTGTTATGCACTATGCAATTTTGGGAGGAGATTATTGAAAAGTGGCTCCATGGAATCATTGGAATTCAGAAAAGTCAAAATATTTTCATGCTGGGAAGCAGAACATATCCCATGTGCTCTATACACCGGCTGGGAAAGATTAGAAGGAAGAGAGGGTGGGGAAACAGTGGAAACAACTGGGAAACGTGTTTGTAAGAGGCTTTGGAGAGATGTGCTTGCCAGTTCTCCAGGTGGGAGCAGGTGATCTGTTACAAAAAGAGGTGTGGTTTCTGCAATGGGTTTCTTACAAGCTGGCAACAACAACTCCTGCTCCAATAGGGGTTCCCTGACTGCAGGCAGAGCTTGGGGAGAATAACCTTAAACACATTTTGACGTTGCCAGGTGAAGTGGGTGGTGGGGACACTCCTCTCCTTTGCACGGTGCTGAAGAACCTCTGCTGCAGGCACAGGGGTTTGACTTAAAGTGAAGCGGCGCCGCTGGAGTTCAGAAGCAGGAATATAAGAGATCAGGGGGCTATCTGGAGCCAGTTAATTTTAAAAAGAGTAAAGAGCATCATGATGGGTTTCCGACATGAAATACTGGCAAATTTTGAGAGGAAATGAGGATGCTAGGAGAAACTTATGATGCACATGTAGAGAAGGAGTGGGCCAAGAAAGCACACCGTCCTTCTTAACATTGTTATTGTGACAGATTTCAAAACTCAAAACATTCTGTGTATCTTCTAGTTGATTATTTACAAATGCTTATTAGTAATTATGTGATCACTTTTATTTCAAAATCCTGTCTCCCAATAGATTTGATAATGTTTTCACCTTTCTGGAGATTCATTAAACTCACTTTCCTGCAGGATGCTTTGAAAGCCAGGAGATAATCTGCAGGCTTGTTGACACCATAATGCTATGACGGCTTGTGTGCCATTAAAATAGATCACAGAGATGTTCATCTATAGAACCTGAACTCAATACATTGTGTCAGTATACAGTATAGATCCCTTAATCCATAGACTATTATTAAAATAGTGGATTAAGGAGTTGTTTGGGATCAGAGCATGCTGTATGTGTAACAAAACAGTTTAGCTGAGATTAGTATTTATTAGTCAATGCAAAATTTGATTGAAGGATTCATAGGTGCTTATAATATCATAGTTTTTATTTTATCACTAAATTACTGACTTTTTGCCATACAAGCTCTTGTTAAGACCTGAGAATTAATCACTGTATATGACAACAATAAAAACTGAATAACTAACATAAATCTAATTAAAATATTTTAGCTTCATACAAATATAAAATATGGTATTTGGATGCTTAAAATACATTGTATAAGAATGTGCACGGAAAGGACATTCAAAGTTCAAAAAAAAACCAACTTGAAAATTAAAAAAAAAATAAGTTCACAAACTTTTATACAGGTCAGTTTCAATCTAATCTAAGACAAAGTGAACTGGAAACCAAAAGTATTTTTCCCATACAATCTTCTTCTGTCAACAGTCTTGCTGAAATTGTCAGAAGGAGGAGTTTTATTCAACTGTGTGGTGAAGTTGAACTGAGTAAGATAGTGGCAGTTTTAAACTTGTCTTTAATGCAACAGAAGCTTGTCAACAAGCCTTTTCAGTGACATCTCCACGAGAGCATGGCGAGCAGATGATTTGAGGATTACCAGGGTGCTGGACAGGTCAGCCAGCATCTTAAAAATCTCTTCCATAAAGGATCAAATCTGCAGCCAGGAGCTGTTTACTGGCTGAAGGGGGAAGGAAATGGGTGTGTCTAAAAGGCAGAGACCCTCGGGTTTGTTTGTTTGTGTGTGTACGTGAGTGCTGTCTCTAAAACTTGCTCTGTGTAAGGGAAAGTTCAACTCTGCTTGACACTCACTTTCAAGCAAACTAGGAGGCAAAATAAAATTTCAGTTGTGAGGTGCTAACATGTAAAGAAAAAATTTGTGCGTAGAAATAATGATATTTACAAGGTAAGTAGAACAGAGCCATTTTTTTGGCCCAAGGTGGAACAAGCTTATACTAAATTTCAGTTATCATGCAAGACATATTAAAAACATTGCTTCTAATCCCAGTTTTAGCTGTGGATCTTTTTTTATTTTTTCAGTCCTGTTGCTGCTAGTCCAGGTCCCGATTGTACTTTACAGAAGAACCTCAATATTTCTGAATGGAGGTCCCGACACTTCCATATCAAGCAGATTAAACTCCCGTGAGCGTGCCTGTGCTGGAGATTTCTCTTCCACGGACTATCCGACAGCTGAATGTCTCTGTTAGTTTTCAGGTCCACTTCCTACATCTGCACAGCCCCTGGGCACATGATGCTGTGGTTTGTAAGGAGGTTATGAAACCCCAAGCAGAAGGGCACAGCAAATGGAGGCAGCGCAAGGCGTCGCTTTGGCAGCAAGCGTGACTTGGCAAGCAGGGATGACTGTGGCACTTGAGGCTGTGAATGCTCGTGCCCAGGGTCGTGCAGCAGGGACTGGGAACCTGCATATCCTAAAAAGCATCACATGAATCAAAATGAAAGAAAAGAGGGACCTATGGCAGCTTTTCAGTGCATCTCCAAAAGAGTACTTGTGGCCAAAGAACTGGGGAATCAGCTCTGGGAAACTGGAGGAGAAAATATGTAGAAAAAAGCTGGCGAGCTTTGTTTACCTGTACAGCTCTCCATGAGGCAACATTTAAAGAGTGTCCAATTTCTGTCTAATTCTAAACTAAAGGTTTGTACAACATAGCCTTTACTTCTCCTTAGTTAAAAAGTCTTTTATAACTTAGCTCAGTAGTACTAGCAATTTAGATTTGGTTGCTGCTGGCTTCAGAGGTTATGCTCCACTATAAGAAAAGACAGAAGGATCAAAGAAACATTTAAAGAAGTCACAGAGAACTTGAAACCTACCACTTGGACTGACTTTACATAACTTTTAAACATTTCTGAGCATTTTCCTACATAAATGATTCTACATAGTACATTATCCTTTAATGCCAAAAGGTAAAAAAAGCAGAAAAAAGAAAACCAGGAAACAGAGCTTTCACTGATTTCCAGTAGGATTTTCTCAACCAGTAAATTTGTTGAGATCAAGAAGGTAAGAATACGTGTTCTGAATACAGTGCATATCTGGAATATATTATTCTCTTTATAGAGTCTGAAACATCATTTCAGTGCTGCTGCTTTCTGTCATGTCAGAAGGCAGTGGATCTCAAAATAAAATAGTTTTCCAAGACCATTATACATCCAAAGGCTGGTGTTTCACACTACTTCAATAAGGTAACATTCTCATTTTTATAAAGAGAAAAAAAAGGATTTGGTAAGTGAGATTAGATTTTGTGAATGTTTTCCATGTGTGAAACATCAAGTGAAATTATTTTGTTTTCCTCAAATAAACCAGGTACCAGAGCATCCCAGCAAAAAGCAGGATCTCTTCATCAGATGAATAGTGGGACAATTTGTTACACTCTATCCTTAAGCACAGACAATTAGTGCTGGCAGCAGAACTCCTTCAGGATTCTTACAGACACTCAGGAGGGCTCAGGCCACTGAGAGAACCTGGAATCCCTTGCAAACAGAAGCACCTTGCCTTCCATGTTCTGTCTCAGCTAGAAGTTTAATGACTAAATTTGCCTTTCCCCTTTGCACAGGTTCAAATTGTAGGGTTTTGTGTTCATTGGGTAGAGTTTCCAGGTAGCTTCCTCACTGACTCATGCCAGTGCTCCATGTCACATACCACAATCAAGCTGGGAGCTCTCTGTAGCTCTCCACGTGGATAAGGCAGGCATAAATTTAGTGCTGGTCCCGGATGCTGAACGGAAGTATCTGCTGACTGTCATCCATGTTTATCATGCCCAGCAGGAACACAGAGCCCCTACACCTCAGTAGCCTCACTGAGTGACATTACAGGAGTACCTTGGAAATACAATTTCCATTTAATCTCTATTTAAATTGATTCCAGTTTTGGGACTGACAATGGTGTGAAAAGTAGTTGTTGTCAATGATTTTAATGACACAAATATTCTCTGCCATCAAGTAGAGCAGAACCATCCATTGTTACAGATATTGCCATATGGCTATCACATGGCAGGAAATACATCTCTGACAACTTGGGCTACCTTTAGATCAGTCAAGGACTGAAAAAATTCCCACCTTAGAGCCCAGACCTAAAACTTGGGAGAGCAACCTGACATTTAAATGCAAGTAAAGGAGTGCAAGCAGATGCAGAAATGTGCTACTTCTTGTATCTGACACATTTTTTACAGGCAAAAAGTGAATTGTGCTTTTTAGCAAAGCAATATAGAGACCAGTTCAAGTAGATTTGCAGCAGTTTTGGTCATAAATGGCCTACTGTGACCTGCAGGAGCTCCTGAGCTGCCTGGTGGGTGACTTGAGAGAAGGGATCATATGATTGCTCCCCAAGGTGTTCAGTTGAATTCTGCTAGTTTACGTAGGAGATCTTGGCTGCCCAAGCGTGTTTGAAATGACGTGAGCTCAGGGTGGTCACATAAATGTTTCAGCCTGCAGTTCTGACTGGAATATAGTCTCTGACCTACAATGTTTGGGAGCAAAACCCCCCAGCCTGGCCTCACAGGACACAGCCACAACTGGACGAGGACCCAGTTTCAGATTCTGGTGAAACAATATTGGTTTTACCAATTTAGCAAATGGTTAAATATTCTCAAAGGGTGAATATTTACCTATATACCTATTGAACTAAAAAACTAGGTCGACACATTTGTATTCCTCCCTGTGCTAATGATCCAAGTGACTATAAAGGAACTTGGCTAACAAAACATACTACACTCACAGAATAAGCCCACAGGCCAGTTATGCTTGACAAAAACACTTTTGACAAGGAGGTGTAATTCATTGTTTAGAATCACTGAAATGTATTTTATAACTGTTATTCTCTGGCATTCACCCCAAAGAAGAAGCTGTGCTGCTTATCCAGCTGCTGAAGGCATAAGGCATCCACTATACATACAAAAGAAGTGAAAAATTTTGTCAGTTTTTAAAATATGTCTGTATCACACAGGAATTCCCTACATTTATGTCACATTAGCTTGGTGTTTCCTATCTATATTTTTAGTTTCACTTTCCAAATTTCAATCCATTCAAATAACTTCATCTCAGACCTTGTTTTTTCCTTCAAAAACTCACTGCCATATGGAGGAAACAAAATTATTGGATCCAAAGTAAAAACAAAAGCAGCTTAGTGTTAGTGCAAGAGGCTTAAATCAAGACAATTAAACCTAAGTTAAACTGAAAGTAAAAATGAGAAATAATTTTGCCAGATGAAGACCACACACCAAACAAAGTCATTGTCGTGTATGGTGGAAGCACAGTCTTCAGAAAAAGACCATCATCTTCAGAAATAGTGAAATAAACTTCCAAGAGAAATCTGTGCTCTAAGCAGACAAGAAAAACCTCTAGCAGGGGTAATTTGAGAAGAGGCTGCCTTCCAGAGTTTCACCAGGGGATCACTCACTGCCACGCGACCAAATGATTGCCTCCCATTTTGGGCAGAAGGTCATGTGGTGTTTTCAGCATGGACAGGACCCGGGATAATCCTTCTGCAGCCCAGCTTTCCTCTCCTGTTTGTTATTTTGATGCTGTGGTTTGTACTTAATGCTGCTGTGAGTGACAGCTACTATGACAGCCGCCTGTGTATCTCCCAGATAACGACGGCTGGCCTCATTAACTATTGTGGCGTTGGGATATTTAGAAGTGGCCTTCAGTTGTTCAGCTGTTAACAGAATAGCTGAAAACAAGACTGCTGCTCTTGCTGACCATGGTATGAATTCAGTCTTTTCCATGTATAAAAATCTTGTCAGTGTTCACTGACAGGAATAAACCTGGCCCCTCAGAAATGCCACATTTTAGACATTTAATTTGTAATGTTACCAATTTGCTGATGCCAATCTGTGATCTTCTACCACAGCCCTCCATGCTGCTTCCCAAAGACCACTACGTGTTAATTGCTAAGACAGACCTGCAGGTTCTAACTGAAATTTTGTCAGGAGTTCCTGTGACAACGAGGAGGAAGAAAAAAGCCCAACAAACACCTGACCAATTTGTTGAGCTGCCAGGGCAGGCAGTGAGATGATGGAATAAACAGTCCAAAGTTATAATGAAAACAGTGGGTAATAATTTTTGCTCTCTAATTTGTTAGCCCTATCCAATCTCTTTTACTCCAGCTGTGGATATTGCCACTGCTGGCAAGACACGGAGGTAAATGATTCTTCCCATGCCTACACTACTCTATTGAAGCTGTGCTAAAAAGTAAAAGAGAAAGAAATGTTTACATCCACACAAATAAATGCAAAAGGCTGGAACATGTCCATACCAAACTGGACTCTCTGGCCTGTGCTGTGTCTGGGGAAGTCTGTCCTCTCCTTTTCCCTTTCATTCCAGAAAGCCCAGATTTTGTTCTGAAGCTTAACTGTGGTGAATGCAGCTCTTATTATTGATTCTTATAAACCTTTGAAGAGTATATTTATTTGTTCTTCCATGAACTTCTGGTGTGACAAGCCCCAACTTAGATGGATTTCTGCTATATACCGTATATGAACTAGCAGTGGTGCAGCTTTATCTGTATTTGCTCAGGCTGCGAGATTCAAAGTTGAGTAAAACTGCAAGTTTTTGTATTTGTCCTTCCTGTCATCTATTTGCAGCCCAAGAACTTTGCATTTTTTATGAATTTTTTTTTCTGTTACATCAGACTCTAGGGGGTTTCTGTTGGGTATTTATATGGACATCGTACACTTAGAGCAATGAGAAGTGCATTTCTGCATTAAAGTACATGGTAGATGGCTTGCTCAGGTTATTCTACCAGCAATTCTCTGAAGTGTCAGGGATGAGTGGGACAGGAAACAGTGTCCTTTGCAACAAAACTGAGATTGCAAGTTCTGGCCCATTTTGTGCAGCAATGGGCCTTCACAAACCTGTTGGTAAAGCTGTTTCAAAAGACAGAAAGACATAGTAACCTTAAAATAACCCACTGGTCAAGAAAATCTCTGGGGATTTAGTCACATTCTTAATCTGCCTACATTTGTCTGCTAGTCTTGATCTATTCAGAAATTCAGTTCTGGATCTAAGATGTCTCTTCCAGCAAAAATCCCCACTTGAAAGAGGTACCAGACTGACAAAAAAGACTTGAGTTTAATAAACGGTCATTTCCCTGGTACATTAGTCAATTCTTTGTTTGGACTCTGCCTCCTGGGTGTGGATATTGCCCTTCTTGAAGGGAAGGAAGCCTCTAATTTTTATTCAGTGTTACTACAGTCACCCTCTGTCTGGGACAAACAGCAAATTTAAGGCCACTGCTGCTTCTCTGTGCCTTGCTCTCCCCACCCACCTTGGGGCTGCATTGACCTGACATCATGCAGTAGAAGAGCACATACAGTTTAGCTCTGTTGCTGTCACTACAGCCTGCAGAAGGACCCAGAGAGACAGAACATCAGTTTCTTCTCAGTTGTCTTGCTAGCCTTCTTCCAGTGGGCAGAGAAGAGCAGTTTCCAGTAGGAAAGTGGAAAGAGCTCCCTGTGAGAACTTGCAGAAAAATAGTTATAGTAGGAAATAGATCTGATTTTCTGACTGCTCCATTTTGTAGCTCCTAAGCAAGGCTGGAAAAATGTCACAACCCTACTGCTGCTTGTATCCTTGGGCTACAAAGTGAGGATGGGCCATCCTGGAAGCCCACTGACCTCCTCAATAATATCCCAGAGCAACTAATTTCTGGTGCATGCAATAGGTGGAAGCTGAACACAGCCTACCTGCCTTTACCACCCTCCAGAGAATGAGAAGTTTGCTTACCTTCTGCAACACAGAGGGCAAGCAGAGCCCGGACTGTGCATGTGCCTGCCTTGCTGGGACGTCACTTTTCTTTCTCAGTTGCACATTTCCCTTCTTCACATCATGTAGCCAAGTCAGTTTAATGATTTCATACACCTCAGCCAAATGTATAATCGTAAACAAATCAAAAGACAGTAATGGGAAAATGGGAAAAATATCAGGAAGACCGTCTTCTCTACCTGAACAATTTCCCCAAAAGAGACAAAATTGACTTGATATAATTACTGAAAAAACCGCCAACAAACCCTGAACAAAACCCCACCAAACAACCCTGCTCCTCCCCCCAGCCTGAAGAAAAACCCCAAACCCCAACCAGACCACCCACACAAGCCACATCAAGTCTTGAGTCTTGCAGCAGCATCAGCAAAACAGCGGTTGTGCTGAATTGTTTGAAAACAAGGCATTGGCACTACTGAACTTGAGAAGCTGGCATGTGACATTCTGCCCATCTCACTGCCCAGGCTGGACAGCCTCTCAGGACACCCTGTGGGCCCTTGTCTGAAGCAGCCTTTGGTAGTGAACTTAGAAAAACTGTTTGAAGGTATGAGAATTGGTTCCTGAGTAAAGACAATAAATCTTTATAAAGCAAGGCTTTAAAAATACAGTGAATTCTAGAGGGCCCTTGCTAGCAGCGTGCCCATACTACAAGCTAGAGACACAATGTTAGCAGTGAGAAATTATTTAATTACTGTTACTGTTCTTTGCCAAGATTTTTGGCAGTGCACTTCCAGAAACTTAGGATCATGCCTATTTAAAGACCTAATGCTAAAACCCTCCAGCAGACTGCTTTGGTCAAACCTTTCTATCATCCCTCTGCTCCTGCACCCTGTTCTTGCTATGGCCAGCAGGCAATGCTCAAATACCTCGGAGGAAAGGGAGAACTTCGACTGCATTTTCATTGGAAGTCCTGGAATCCTGGCAAGTGGCAAGAATGTGCCATTACCCAAACCTGACAGGCTTCATTTGTAATCTTCTGGCTTATCTGATTTACAAGCAGTTAACTACTCTCATCTCATCAACAGCAAGTTCCCGATGTTTCACGTAAGAAGAAACAGTGCATGATGGCAGCTGTACAGGAATCAACTTATAAATTACTGATAAGTCTCAGTAGTCTCTGAAGATTTGTGCTTTAATCTGAAGTATCACTTGTGTAGGCACATGTACCTGAAGTAATTCTATAAGATAACAGAAGTATTTCATAAGTCTGTTTAGGAGTATATATTTATAGAGATATGGAAATAGATCACTAGTGTCTGACATAAAGAGCAGGGTACTGAGAATAAAAAAATTAAATCAGAGGTGAACTGGAGTCTGAGTGGGGCTGGGAAGGGACTGGGAGATAGTTTGGGACTCCTGGGATGGTGAGGGACAACTGGGATGGGATCGTGAGAGGGACTGGAGGGGCTTTAGTGGGTCCTGTGGAAGCTGTGAAGAGATTGGGAGGAGCTTTTGGAGGGCCTATGTGGGCTGGGTGTGATTTGAGAGGTGCTTAGGAGGGCTTGGGGTGTCTGTGAGAGGTTTTGGGGGGTCCTACTGAAACACTGATCTTAGAAAATTAGGATTTTAGTTACCTTGCTGAAAATAGTTAAAAGTTAGAAGTTAAAAGGGAGTAGTTATCTGGAACTTAAATAATTGTCTGTCATTTCATGTTTGCTCAGCTGCGTTTACAATGGGAAAAGACGAAACTAGTGAGCAGAACCAAAGGAACACAGACAATGCAACCAGAAACCCATTCTTTGGAAAATTGGACTATCCCCAGAAATCATTTGTACTGTCAGTGATAGAAAAGGTCAAGAGTTCAGGGTGAGGAAGACTCGCCTTACTTCCTCCTTTTAGACCCCTCCCCACGAAAATGACCCCAGACATAATTTAAGAAGTCAGTCAATGCTTAACAGCTATTCTAGCTAATTACCATAGGAAGCGTGGGATAGGAGGGGCTGTTATTGTGAATATGTATTTGTTTGAATCCTTTGTCAATAAATAGACTCTGTGATCACCTGTGATTTTGCAGTGTGTATTAGGGAATTACCTCACAATAAACACACACTTTCTAACTTTAAATTGTTAGAGAGTCTTTTGTGTGTCACAGTTGAGTATCAGAATTAGACCAATACTCTCATTTTGGTAAATCAAGAGCAGCTGTGCCATGCATTGGTATTGCTGCATTGTACTGCAGGGAGCCAGCACAGCTGAGGGCCAGGAGAGGCAGAGCCAAATGTCTGCTGCCTTTGTGTGTAATGAAATCCCCTGTGCCAGTGAGAAGTGGTGCTGAGCAGTTAGTGCTGAGCCCTCTCTTCACTGGCAGCTCTCTCTTTGCTAGGCTGCAGTGCTCTGTGTGTATTTACACTGAAATCCCTTTATTTGCTCGGTGTGGGTCTTGTGCTCTGCTCTGAAGGTGCTTACCTGCAGTCAGTAATTGCATGCTCCAGTCATTAGTGCTGATGGCCCTGAGTGGCTGTGATGCTCCCAGGGCCCTGCTCGTGGCTGGGTGCATTTCCCAGCCTGTGTCACACTGTGGCTGGCTTTGGGATTGCTGGTGCACACACAAGGACAGTTTGCAAAGCAGAGCAGATGGACACATGATCAGCTTAATGACTTAATGCCACAAATGAAATGCCCTTGCAGTTACCTATTTCTCATTTCTGCCAAGGCTGTTTCTGAAACCTTAACCCAGACTCTAAGGGCTGCTGCATCCCTCCTTCCATCCCAAATGCTTCCATCCCTCCCTCCATCCCAAATGCTGCAGCTCTAACCCCAGTGGAGGGCTGAGTGTTGGATCCCCACCTGCACCTGCTGCTGCATTATCCACACACTCTTTGGCACTGTCAGTATGCCATACAGATGATCACCTTTTTCCTTGGAAATTTAAAATATGTCCTGAGCCCCTTGCTCTCATGTAGTCTCTTGGTGTGTGCCATGTGCTCTTGCATTTGGTTTTGAATTTAGCACCTGTACTCACTCCTCCTCAAACATCCTCATGCACCAAAATGGTCTTTGTCTTTTCCCTTTCCCCTTCAGACCTTTGACTGAATTTTCATTAAGTCTGTAGGACTTGGAGACAAGTTTAACTTCTATGTTGTGCTGGATTAATTTGAAAAGTTAGGGGCTAAGGAATTACCATGACCCTACTCATCCTTTCTGAGTTACCAATTTTTTGATTTTTTTTTAATCCCTCTAAGTATCTTATTATTAAAATAATTAGTTCTGTGTAGCTTTTCAGAAAAGCACACTCAGTCAGGTGTGAGAATGCAGTCATTTTAGCCTGAGCAGTGTTTGCTGGTCTTTGTAAAAAAGAAAAGGTTTTCAGCTGATAATCTCACACCTATGGACTTCTGCCATCTCCGTGTGGCAAAATGTTTTCCTGTTTTCCCTGTTGAAAAGAATCAATCATCAGAAGTAGTAATTGCTCGTTAGGGCAGAGGGGAGTGAGGTAATCATGTGGCATCAAATTACTTAATGAGCTGTTGGTCTGTTAATGTTGTCCTTAGTAGGTGCATTGCTGAGAGGAAAGACATGAGGCACTTAAACTGCTTTCTAGTCTCTACTTTGTCTTTGCACCTTTCCAGAAAGTTATAAATTAGGTGTTTAACTATCTGATTTATGGGATATGCTTATTATGCCTGTAATTTTCTGCATCAGTTGTAAATTACCTTCTTTTATTTTGCCATCTGCATAATTATATTTTACCCTTTTGCCTATGTGCATAATTTGTTACCCTGACAACCTTTATCATTCCAACATTTTTGTGGTTTTGTCAATTTTTCTCATGTAAGTGGGATGCTGAAAAAAATAGCTACATACCCCAGTGATACAAAATATTAAGTGACATCACTGTCTAAGCCTGAAATTAATTAACGTGCCTGATTGAAATAGAAAAACTGTTTTGTAACTGCACAAAACTACATGTAAAACCTTTTTGTAAACTGGAGTTAATATGGAAAAATTTGCATTAGTTGATGATATAATTTTTTCTAATTTTCTAATTTTTATAATTATTTTTTTTAAATTTTTGTAGTTTTGCCTTATAAATGGTGTCCCACATCAGGCATTGCCACGTAGAACCTCCACTGATTGATGTAATGAAACAGGCAGTGATAATGTCTTAGGGCAAAAATGAGAAAATGCTATTTAAAACCTGATGTGTTATGCAGAATTGTTTTTTTCATCATGAAGTTACACCACCAGAGGAACAAGGTAGGATGTATAAGAGGATTCATCAATCTGTGATAAGAATGTGTAAGGCATATTTAACTCCAAAGTTGTGGTTTATTCATTGGGTAATAACACACTTTCCAAATACCTAGATGTTGTCACAGTGAAGATTAAATTTATTGAATTTTTAAAATTGGGATGTGTAACTAAACACTGCAATTTCTACAGACCGATGCTTGTGAATTCAGCACATCAGTGGTTTTGTTCTTTTAAGTGTTTTAATTGGTTTTGAGGGCCAGCTTGGCAGTCAGACTTTTAGATTCCTCTTAGATACTGCCCTGGTTCAGCTTGTGAGCAGCTCTCTTGTGTCCAGCAGTGCTTTGTGGCTGGGAGAAACTGTTATTGTTTCACACTCTGTTTTCTCTGAATGTGCCTGACTTGATGTCTTTAAATGTTGCAGATTTCCAGACATAATTTCAGCAATTGTTAACAATGCTTTTTGCAATCAATGTACTTGTGATTTGGAAAGTTGGCAGGAAGTCTTGAATTTGGAGATACACAGGTTGAGGATTTTGTTTTTTTTCTTTAAGACTAGAACTCCATGAACCTGGGTTTTACAATCTATTAATTAGATGTAAGGAAAAAAAATCAGCTCTTCATATTGATTTAATAATGAAATATAAACCCATAGTTTAAAGAGACTGTGTATAGTACTCGTTTTTTAAGTCTTGCTCAGTAAAGCTTCTAGAATGGGATAGGATATGAAGAAATCAAGTTTATTAAAGAAAACACCTTTTGGGAGGCAAAACCCTTGAAATCTTGTCTTCTGGTGATTTTTCACATCAATATTACCAGGATGGGAGAATTCACTTGCCAGAGCTGAATTTGAAACAATTGTGAAATATCAAGGAAAAACCAGCAAGCACAGTCAACATGAAATGGCCTCATGCATTTCTTTTACTCCCTGAAGAGTTACTGTGAGCTGCCTTTTTTTTCATTTATCTGGCTGGGGTTTATAACAATAATCCCCCTGATCTGAGCTGAGCTCAGGTGAGCTGAGCTTTGGTCTAGAGTGTTTAAGTCCAATCCTGATATGGGTGACAATTCCCATGAATTTCATAGTTCTAAATACTAAATTTAAATAAAAACCCCCACGTTTCAGGTAACACTTGAACTGCAGTGAACTGCTAATGAAGATGCTAATTTTTGGGGGGGTTTTGTGGTGTTTGTTTCTCGGAGAGAGGAGGGAGATCAAAGTAAACCCCAAGTAGTTCTTGTTCTGTCTTTTCCCTTCCATGTGGTGTCTTTCCATTTTTGCCTCTGCAGTTACACTCTGAAGTTGATTCAATAGCAGAAGCCAGAGAGGAATCTGACTGATTTGTAAACAGGAGTGAAGGCAATGTATTTTTCAGATCTAAGTTGTTATGTTTTTGGGTTTTGTTGTTTTGTTGTTGTTGTTGTTTTTTGGGGTTTTTTTTCTTGCACTCTTAGTCTTACAAGAAGTACATCTCAACAAAAGATTAATTTTGTCTGTTAACTTGATGGTACAAGTTTTAATCTTGCATTCTGAGCATGAGCAACAAAGGCTGTAGCACAGAGAAAATTAGAGGTGAACTCGTTTTTCTTTATTCTTGATTATGGAGTTCAGTGCTTGCACTGCTCCCTTTGCAGAAAGAGCCCTGTAATCACCCTCTGCACTTCCTTTTTATGCTCTCCCACCACTCAATTAAGAACTCATTAAACTGCACACCTGCAGTGTCTTTACCCTGAACTGTAGTTTTTAACCCCCCACTTGTACATAATTATAATGCAGCCTGTGGATTGCCTGACTTGAACTGAGTGAACACGACAGTAAAACTCATTTGTGCCAATAAAGCTCCTGTATTGTTTAACAGCAGCCCATAAACAGGAGCTGGAAGGGTTTCTGTGGGGGCAGAGGGGTGGGAATGTTGTGTGCCATGGCTCTGTGGGCAGGTGGGATGGGGCAGGGTGCTGAGGGGTGTGGGGTAACTGCAGTGGGTGATGCTCCCCTGGGCTGGGGATGGTGGAGCTGAGGCTTTTGGGGGTGGGCTGGAATGTTGTGGTTGGAAATGTTCTGTGCCATGGCTCTGTGGGCAGATGGGATGGGGCAGGGTGCTAAGGGGTGTGGGGTAACTGCAGTGGGGTAACTGCAGTGGGGTAACTGCAGTGGGTGATGCTCCCCTGGGCTGGGGATGGTGGAGCTGAGGCCTTTGGGGATGGGCTGGAACGTGGCTGGATGTCACTAGCCAGACAACACCCTGTCCTGGCATTGTGTCCCTTCATGGCACGTGAGCTTTGGTAACTCTTGGAGGAAGTGTTTTGGCTCAGGTTCGTTTTGGGGGGTCTGTTGTGAGTACCAGCAGTTCAGGGCTGTTCCCTGGTGTTTGACAGAGGTTCCCTGAAGTGGCACAGCCTGTGTGCCATGAGTGCTGAGCCATCTTCAAAGAGTGGTGCAAAAATACAGGACTCAGTTGGAAAATATCAGGAGTTCATGTCCCAGCTTTTTTCTCCAGCCATAAAATTCCATAATTTATGAATGATCGCTGAGGATTTGCTAGTATGGCAAGAGAGGCAGAAAGGAAAGTGAACTCACAGATTTGAACAATGCAGCCCTCGGTGCTGAGTGATCTTTGCACGTGGGCTCTGGGTCCTGAGGTTTCTTTGCTAACATACATTCTTACCTTTGTTTCTTTCCAACACCAAACACAACCAAAGCAGGTTTTACAATGCTCTTTTTTTGAAACTCTTTATTTGCTGTCACTGTAAGATGCCAATGGTAAGGGAGCTCCTTTGCTTGAATGATGGTTTAGCATTCTAGGAATGATTTTTACCATGTACTTCTTGCACTTTTTGTGCCTACACTGGATAAATTCTATGTGGCACTGCCAGAGTCATTTGAGTGCTTCCTCTGTTAAAGTTTTAAATGACAGTAAAATGAGGGATGGCAGGAGGGCAGAAATTCTTTAATGTGCTCTGCTCACTTCTGCCATCACATCAAACCTCAAGTCCTGCACTGGCTGCCAAAAAGGGCTGGTGTGATTTCACCTGGGCAGGCAGCTAACACTGCAGCTACTCGCTCCCATCCCTGCTGCTGGGACTGCGAGGGGAGCCAGGGAAGGAGGAAAAAACTTGGGGGTTCAGAAAAGAGCAGTTTAGTAATTGCAACAAAGTAAAAAATATAATAGTCCTAATGATTAATAATAATAATTACTACATAAAGGCTCCCACTACCAAACCTGTCTGGGCCTTGTAGCCTTCACTGGGTGTAGCTGACAACAAGCAGATCTCTGCCAGCTGTTACTTTTACAAACCTGTCAGACTTGCCAAGTGCTCTGAAAGCTGCTTATTGCACAAATTTTGTTGGGGACGAAGGAAAAGACTTAATGTGTAACTTAGAATTATATGTAAGAAAGTGGCAGGAAAAAAAATAATCAGCCTGATATTGTGGCTGAATGAGCTTCTGTCAGGGACGTGAGCAAACACACAATTGTCAGTTTGATTGCAGTTCACAGCCAGGAGAACTGTGGGCATCTGGGGCCTTGAGCACAGAGTGTGAAAGCAGATGTGACTGGTGTGTATGCTCCAGAAATATTGGGGCACAGCTGATATCACTGCACACACTGCAGAGTAGGCATTAAAGCATTACTAGGGTCATGAATTTGGGAAGGGTAGAGGAATGGTGCCCCTTCCATCAAGGAAGAGCTGTAAATCTTGTGGAATTTTCCAGCCATGCAAAATTTACTAACAATTGGTACAACTGCTTACCTATTACTCTCCTGCTGTTAACAATTGATGTGAAATGGTTCTCTTTTGTCCCTTTGGGTGTTCTTTCCTCTGGCTCAGCCAGGGAGTTGTTGAAATAAAGTCTCTTGGAGTTCACAGTTGTTGGCAGCATGGAGCAGGATGTGCGTATGTGACTTACACAAATAACAAAATAAAGAGTTCATGGCCTTTCAAAGACCAGTGACTTGCACAGAAATTTGAAACAACTCAAGGGCTGGCCTAAACCAGTTTTCTCAGCCTCCTCAAAATTCCAAGGCTTTTAAGGATGTTGTCTTTGGGTCTTTTGACTGCTAAATATGTATTCCCAGTTTCTTTGGCCTTGTGGAGAATTCAGACTCAGATGTAGACTAAGAGGGAAGGAAAATGAAGAATTTCAGGTGGAATTTCAGTGGTGTGACCAAACCTTGTGATAACACAGTAACTTGGTAAAAAGTAGTTTATGGACACTTACTCTCTTAATAATTTTTCTTTGCAAATCTGTCCCACTAAGAAATTATACAAACTTATAGAAGATCTTATTGAGAATGTGTCCTTATTTCTTTTTCTTTGACAATCAATGGTAAAGACACCATCCTCTCTGGGAAACCTAGGAGTTACTGCGAGTAGATTTTAATGGCAATATTAAAGGTGTTCTTATTTGTAAAAGCATTTGTGGTACTAAAAACCTGGGTTCACTCAACATCAGAAGCTCTAAGCAGGATCAGAAAGGTGCTGGCATCAGGCAGGAATTCTTACTGTGCAACAAAGGTGACATTAGGGAGAGATTTTCATAATGGTGCCTCAGTTCAACCATGTCTACATCTCTGTGCAAGTATTTTGGTCAAATGGAGCAGTATTGGCTCTGTGGTACAAAGGCTGTGTTCATTCCTTTGCCTTCACTGTGGGCTTTGGCAAATGGGATGTTTCTTTGCTCAGCTCTCTCCCTGGTGGATGGTGCTGTTTGTCCTCACACTAAAAATTCAAGTTAGCTTTCCATGGCTCGGTGTGACATTTTGGTATTTTCCTCTGAGCTGACTAGCAATGAGATAATTCAGGAACAGCAATTGGCAAACAGGATGTGCTTGGGAATGCCATATGAGGACTGACATACAGCTCTTACAGTGTGGAAAACCAACAGCTAGGCCACAGTTATAAATTCCGTGTTGGGAGCACTTTGTCCTTGAAGAGCCTGCCAAGGGCTGCCTCCCACAGAGGCTGAGCAATAACTGGCTTTAAAAAAGGGATCAGCACACGTGGTGCTCCATGGAATGGGGCCCAATCCTGACTAGCCCTTTTACATCCCACCAAAGTGCAAATGCTAAATAAGATGAGAAGCAAATATTGAAAATATTATTTTGGTAGTGTAAGAGATTTTTATTGCATTTCAACCTAAAAAATTATCCTATTACTGCAGAACTGATTGACACTTTTCAGTTTAAACCCTTGTTCATGAAAAGCTTTTGCAGCTTACTTAAGTGAAAGTTCAAATGCTACTTTGATCTGAGTATCTATTTTTGGGTTTGTATAAACACAAGCTAACAGAAAACCCCTTTCCTTAAATCAAAATACGTTTTTTATACATTGGAAATTTTATTTGATTGTTATCACAGGTATTCCTTATGGTGTATTTCCATATGTGTGTGCTACCTGACTATGACCTAAATTGACTCTTCCACCTTCTGCATAATTAATGGAGTTGAAATGACTTAAGTACAAAGTCAAGTCATATTACTGAAATGGGATGTGTTGTTATTAACATGTTATCTCATTTGCATAATGAGATGAGAAGGCTTTAGAATGTTTAAGCTTTTTTATTTTAGATCTAATTGTCATTGTGTCTTTCATTATTAACTAAAAAAAAGTTACAAGAATAATGTCTATGAACTTTTGGAATGATTGATTTAAAACTGAAAGCCAAAGCAAATTAAGTGCCTTGAACTGACCTGATCTGGCACCAATGAAGGACCAATGGTTTTAAGACTAATTTATTTAACCTTATGCTTATTTCTAGATCTGATGTTATTGTTGAAAGAAATGACTTACTCATCTCTATATAATCCATGAGCTGGAGAAAGCAGCAGTACAATTCAACCAGGAGAATTCTTTAAAATTAGCTCACATGGAAAAAAAACATTACCAAGAAATTCAACCTAAAATGTCTAAATGTACCTTTATTTTTGATGGACAGGTGTTAACTTTCATAAGAATTATTCAGGGCTCAGCTGAGGTATTGTAATTCAATTTTCAAGAGCAGATAAGCTTTGAAGTTAGAACAAAAGGTGTTTAAACAGGTATTACTGTTATGAAGATAAAGAAAATATCTGCAGTAACTGACAGGAGAAAGTTTTCTACTGTCCATAGTTTTTATATGGTTTTGAAAAGCTGCACAAGTATTTGGACTTGCTGAACAAAAATCCCAACTGCACAAACTGTCCCTGACTTTGAAGATCAGACCATGATCCAAAACAAGGAAAAAAAAAAAAAAGAGGAGAACGTATAATTGTGGGCAATTCCTGATGTCCTGGTCACTGAAGCTTTTTTTAAAAATTAAAATTGGTAACTTTCCTAAAAGGTCAGGCCTCAGCAGAAAGGTTTATTTGCAGAGAAAAATCTTTCAAGAGAACCTCTCATTTAGCTGTGCTTTTGCCTTCCACACAGTATTGGAATACTTTCTTTTAAAGTAGCTATCTGTACATTCCAAACTGGGGAAATTACCAGTCCTTAAGGTGTGTTCTGGTTTTACAGGTAACCATTTCAAAAGCCTGAAATCTGCTGAATACTGAAGGAACAGCTGCTGTAGCAAATCTACCCCTTGATGCAAGTGGCATAAAACATGAGCAGGTCTGGAAACTGAGAAACTGCTTGACTCTGAGGTAGGAAAACCCCAAACAGTCCCATTAACAACCTGCTCAGAAAAAAGCAGGCCATAAAGAAAATGCTTTGGAGAAGGCTCAGGCTTTTTTTTTTTTTTCAATAAATTCCAAAGTGACATTGAATGTTGCATTTGCTTTTGGTGGAGGAGAGCAAGAAAAGCTGTGATTGTAAAAACCTTGTGATGGTTGTGGAACCTGGTGAAATGACAGGCTGATAATACTACTACTCATTTAATCGAAATTTTACTAAATCATCTAATTACTGCAAAAGAGATGGAGGTGACCACTGTAGTGGAATCCTTGATTTGTTTTAAGACACAAATAAAAAAATCTCTCTTCATTTGTTACAACACAAAGAACAAAACAAAAGTCATGGTTTCCTTATAGAATTAGAAGAAAACAGGGAAAAAAGCTTAATGAGAGTTGTGGAAAGGTTGCTGTGGGAACAGGGAAAGGAACAATGAAAAAAAACCATCTTTGATGAGATAGGTCAGGAAGGTTAGGTTAAAAATCAGACACATGTGGCTGTAGCCAAAAAAATCTTAGGGGAGGATTTTCTTTTCTGTGGTGAAGTTCAAGAACAAAAAAAGTTTATTTTCTGTATTAAATGTCTGCAAAACTGTAGGTGAGATTATGCCAAGGAAGCAAAATTGATGAACAGAATAATTCTGTTATTGAGAAAAAAGAATTTCAGGGTGTCAGGTTGTATTCTGACTCTGTCAGGGTTGGGACTGTTCTTTGTAATACTGCATTTCTATTTTAATTTTCCTAGTGAAGAACTGTTATTCCTATCCCCATATCTTTGCCTGAGAGCCCCTTAATTTCAAAATTTTAATAATTTGGAGGGAGGGGGTTTACATTCTCCATTCCAAAGAGAAGCTCCTGCCTTTATTGGCAGACACCTGTCCTTCAAACCAGGACAAACAGCCTGGCTGATGTGACATAGCAAGAGAACCAAACAAGAGAGCAAAGCCAGGCTGTCCATAACTCCAGCAGTTCTTTGCACAAGGCTCCGTTGCAGTGCAGGCATTTTGGTAATGAGATGAGACTTATTATGAGGCTGAAATTAATTTCTTTGTTAAATTTATCTGTATAGAGCAGTTATAAAATTGCTTACAGCAATCAAGATCCTGGTAGCTTGCCAGCTTTTTTTTAACAGATAAGCAGTTTGGAAATAATTATTTTCCAACAGTGTCATTGAAGTTGAGAACATTTTTGTTCCTCCTACTCTTTCAGCTTTCTTTTTAATTAAGGATTGGGGGGGGCACATTTCTAGAAATGTGTAATGAGCAGGCTATGAATACCAAGTGTGAATATTGTACTTCCTCCTCCTCTCAAGCATTCCCATGAGATGTTACAACACTTAAGGAGAACAACTTCTGTACTGCTCTGTTCTATTTTTAGTGATATTTCAGGTATGTTAGAACCCATATCTACAGTAACATTAAGTAAATCTGCCCATGCGTTACATGAACCTTTTTGTTTAGCTGGGAAAGAACACCTAAAATTATACAAAACCTAAAATTAGGGTAAAATACTTCCTAGACACATTAAAATTCATTTCACACCTCTAATTTTTGATAAGTTAAAAAAAATACATGGCAGACAGTTTCTAAATTTAGTAACTTCTCAAAATATATCCCCAAAGTCATGAATAAAAGGCTTTTATGAAGGTAACAGATTTACAGGTAATATGTAGTAATGATTGATGAAACTGGGTGGGAAACAAAGCAAACAAAATGACTTTACTGTCTTTGTTCTCATTTAGTTAAGAATGCATTGGCTTGTTTGCATGCAGTAGCTTTCAGAAGCAATGTCAAAGTGTTGCACTTAACAAGATATTAATAGAAAGAGAAATAATTTCAAACATTATTGATGCAAATGTATGGAGGCACCTGTTCTTTGGATTTTGTATTTCATTGACAGAGACAGGCTTCTTTACCCAATGGCCTAGGATTGTCTTGGCCTGGATTCAAAGGAGGTTTGAAGCAAGAAGAAAGATTTCTGTGTGAATCTTTTGCCAATTGAAAATCAGCCTTGCTTTTCAAATTGCAGAACTGCGAAGACACAGATGAGCCAAAAATGTGAAATGGAGCAGAGAAGTAGGCAGAGAAGGCTCCAGCCAACTTGAAGAGGTTCTTGACCACCTTGAACAGTTTGGTAAATTATTTCTTGATATTTCTGTTTTTGGATTAAACCCTGGAGCACCCCTAAGATACGTGAACATCATCTGTTCTCAGTGTCCCCTGAGCTCAGGAGTCAGACCCACACTATGTCCTTCTAAAAGCACCCTTCACTCAAATTAAAAGCTCCAGAGCACTGGATTAGAGACTTCAAAGTAATGCCCAGGTTTTTTTGTGCATTGCAGTCTGCCTTTGGGATTTAGCTGTCATTTCCCCCTTGCACGCCTGCCATTCCAAACCCAGCACGTGACCCTTCTTTCCAGAGGAATTACCTGTGCAGAAGTGATCCTGCCAGCTCTGGGGAGCTCTGTGGGCAGGTGACACACACACCTTTCCCACTGGTGCCCTCAGTCCCTCTGGTGCCTGTATCTGTTCCAGTGAACAGCTGTACAGAACTCACTGCACTGGCTCTTCAAGCATTGCATTATGGAGATGCATTTTTTCTCAGGACATAAAGCTGTGGCTGGCTGCCCTTCTCCTGGGAGGGACATGGGAACAGAGAGCATCACTGGGACGGTGCAGAGCCTGAAGGAAGGGGGGCAGAGGCTCAGGCAGGGCTGTGGGGGGAAGCAGGCAGGTATCAGGGATGTCAGGGATGTTTGTGAGAGCCTCCTGTGTGCTCAGGAGCCTTGGGGCTTCGTGGCAAGCATGGCATGGAAAAGGGCAGTGCTGGCAAATGCAGCAGACCTGAGAGGGAGCTGTGTGCTGGTACTGGCCACACTGGGTGTGTGAGTTGGTGTATTGGGTTGCTGTGGCCAGCAATGTGTACTCTGTCCCATCTGTTAAACCCAGGTGGGGCAGTGACCCTGATCTCCTGGCACATATTATCTGCTAATGGGCCATCTTTAAACCATCTGGGGCAATCATCTTTATCTTTCCACAACCCATCCTCCCTCCAGGAGATATCTCCTGTTAATGGCCATTGAGTCCC
>JAOTBB010000321.1:204569-215858 GCA_025629985.1 Chamaetylas fuelleborni
TATGTAATATGCTGCTCAGAGCTGGAGGTGAGGGATTGGCTTTTCCCCAGTTCAGTCCCATCCTGTCCTGGTGGGGAGTGAGAAGCAGCCAGGTGATGTTTAGCTGCCTGCTGGGTAAACCACTGCAAAGGTGGAGGGCTTGCCTTCTTTTCCTTTGAAGACAGAATTAAGAGCAAGAGAGAAAGTGTGAATCCCTGTTCTCAGCCATGGAAGTGGATGGTTGGTTAGGAGGGAGTGTCATCTCTAAACAGTGGCAATGACTCAAGTGTGGGACAGTGCACCATGGATGAAGAGGGAGTTTCTGGGTTTTGGCTGCAGTGACTCTGAGAAGGAGGTGGAGTGTTAAAAAGAGGTCTGAAACCAGAAATAGTGCCCAAAAGCTGCTAAACAATGCAGTGGTCAAGGAAGGCAATAGATTGTGTAAGGTAATGAACAGATTTACAGGCTTGGGAAATGGTGAAGAAGAAAAATGCATTTAGGTTAAAAGCAAGCAATGAGTTTCTGGACAGGTATGAACATACATCCTGAGAAAGGGGGAATGAGGTTGGGACACTGTGTGAGTGCCTGCCATAAAACCAATCTCTCTGACGTCCAGGAAACCTCCTGGACGTGGCATTGGCTTTAATTATGTGAATGCTCTGGCTGTTTTATTAAAAAGTTTCAGCACAGTGTGTGAAACACTCACCCCAGAAATCACTTCAGACGTGAAGTGCTCCAAGCTCTCCTTGGTCTGTGAATTTTCAATGTGCCAGGCAGTGCTGAGCCTGTCACTCAGGCAGCCACATGGGTCTTGGCCTGCAGGGTGCATTAACTGGAGAGAGGACCAGCAAAAAAATCTGTGAGAAAAGCACAAAACCCCAGTGGTCTTGATAGTCTTGTGTTTTCTCAACAGCTTGCCAGGTGAAATAGGGTGGATTCACACCCCTGGCAGTGCTCCTGATGGATTCCCTTCCTGATGTTTGCCTTAGAGTTTTATACAAAAAGAGATCTGAGAGAGTGGCTGTGTGAGGATGAGCAGCCTTGTGCCTTTATTAGCTGTCCAGAAGCTCTTCTGTCTTCCAAGGGGCAACAGCACATTGTATAAAACAGTAAAGAGGAGTTTCAGAAAGGCTTGGGAGCCACCACAGTAAATGGGCAGAGCAGAGACAGACAAACTGCAGACTGAAGTCAGTGAAAAACTACCAAAGTCAGTGTAAGGACCAGAGGAGAGGGATTGGATTTATGAACAAAGGAGATGGAGATCTGTGTTTGGGACTGATAGTGGTGAATATTAACTTTGGAGAGCCAGGGCTGTAGCAGTGCCTGCTAGCACAGGAGCCAAGCCAGTGAGTGAGGCTTGGGGTGTGGGGATTCAGAGGAGGAAGCTGAGATCCCTGGACACAGCATCCCAGGAATATGATGTGCTCTCTCTGGGGTAATCTTGAAGTGGCAAAGAAGTTTTCTTAGAATTAACAGTTCATTGTATTATGTTTCTAAAAGCTATACAGGTATTTTCCCTCAGAAGTTTGCATACCAGTTAATACCTGCTTATTTATTTCTTGGGAATATTCTTGAGTTGTGCTCTCTATCTTTTGCTCTTGTCTTTTCCATTACTGGAATTTCAGTTGGAACCTAGGACATGCCTGACTTTCCATAGGTAAAAGCAGATCCCATTTCTGTTCCAAAGTATCATATTCCTGATTTTTGCTCTAATCCTTCTGTCACTGTTAACACTCTCAAGAACAAGTGTTAAGCACTAATTATTGTATGGTTCTCAATCACTGTTGCTAATTGCATCCTTTTGAAGCATGGAATTTCTCAGCACCTCCATGCAGAGGTCAGTAGGAGGGTTACAGCATTTCTGTGGCTTCCAGTTTCAAAGCATAAATTGAAGCTACAAGTTATGTCTCTGTTTTGTTCATTTCTGTCATTCTTTCACCTCAGTGTTCCCCTTTGCACGTGGCCCCAGACCCTGAGGACTGTAGCACACATCTCATCTCAGTGACTCAGCCTTTTGATTTTATTAATTTGCCTCTCTTGCACCTTTCTAATAACATGCATTTCTTTCCAGGGAAGAAAAACCCAAACCCTACACTGTTAGCAAACCCAGCAGAGGTGGAATATCACAGAGGAATGCTGGGTGAAAGTTCCAGAGCAGTGCAGCCATCCCCATCCTTTAGATCAAGGAAAAATCAGTTGTGTTACTTTATAAAGGCCAATAGCATCAGATATTCCAATGAGAGAATGTCCTGCTCCAAGGCAGCCACCTGCTCCCTAGAGGAGAAGTTGGGAGGAAAATCATTTTCACTTCATCTTTCCTGCAGGTAAAGCAGAAAAAATCAGCTGTCATGAATCAGAATCCCTGCCCTGCCCCATGCCATCAGCAAAACCAGTTTATCTAAAAGTGAATAAAAGCTGGGTAAAAAGGGAGGGCTTTTAAATCTTTGTTTTGCAGGAAGGTGGACACAAAAGCCCACAAGCATATTCTTCACCTTAACAAGTTACCTTTAAACTAAAATTGTGTTGTTTTTTAGTTTTTTTTAAATCTGGGAGTCTGTTTCACAATGTAAGATTTTTGTTTGGTTTTGGTTTTTGCAGGATTCTTACTTGAAATTTCAGATTAAGCTCTGCATCATTCTGTTTTTATTTGTGTATGATGCACCTTCTGTGAGGTGTTGTCTTCTGAAGACTGATCCCAGGAGTAAAAGTAAAATCTCACTTGAAATAGCAGAACTGGTATTACAGCAGGAAGGAGTGTTAATGCCAATTTGAAAATAATTAAAAAGAATCCTGAAAGGAATGGGAGATATAAAATTAGGGGGAAATCCAACAGCTACTGTATGAAGATACATTTCCTTTTATAGCATCTCCTATTACATGGCATTAAAGTCCCACAGGAAATAAACATATCTGAAATTTTTAGTAAAACTCGTTCCTTAATTTCAGCTGGTGTGTCATACTTCTGAACTGGAAAAACATTGCAGGTTATTGGTATTCAAGTGACTGCACCAAGTGTGCCATCCTTACTTTAAATTCCTATCTGATAAATTCTAGAAAAGTGATTTGAAAATTGGACTTGCCTTGTGTATTAATTAGGATTTTCTCTCAACTGTTCTCATAATGCTTGTGATGAAACAAATTGTTCCTCTGGACCAGATGGTGCCTTTTGTCAGGTTAACTAAAATACCATGCCTGCTCTATGGGAACAGTTATGCAAATAATTAATTTTTCACTTCTTTGACGAAGCTAAGAAAAGCAAACAAAAAAAAAAATCTACAAAAACTCTGCCCAAAACTTTGAAAATAGCTACAATAGCTGAAAATACAGCACTGTGTCTCTGTAAGGTGATGCTTCAAAAAGGCAAATGGTCCATTACAGTTTCCTTTCCCTCTCATCCTTCTGGAAGCATTTAGTACTGGAATTTATTATCTAGCAGCATTGCAAGGGAGAAGCTGGAGGCTAATGCAGAAAAACATGATAGAGCTTTGAAATTTTCTCTCTTTAAAGATTAAAAAAACCCCAAGCCCTTGTTCCACCAGAGCAGTCACCTTGTGCCTCTTCAGTTTGTTATTTTAACCTTTGAAATGCTGAGGAATGTTCTATTAATCAAATGTCTTTCAGAGCAACTAGGTGTGTCTTCTGTAACCGATCAGGAAATAGGTTATTTTATAATCCTGGCCTTCTGTTTTAAACATGTGGCATTAAAGTGTGAGCCAGACTTGTCTGGAGATGAGTGCTGCAGCATCACATCTGTGCTCACACCACCTCCTGCTCCTTCTCTCAGCTGCTGTGTGAACACTGTCACAGTGCTGAAGGTGACCAGAGGAAAGGTGTCTCATCTCCCTGCTGCAACAGAAAACTTCCTGAGGAGTTTGAAGTGGGGATCCTCTTCATTAAACTGCAGCTTGCTTGTTTCCCAGTGCTTTCTTAGAGGTATTTGCTGTTTCCTGCTCATTATTTCTAGCACTTCTTCTGAGAGAGGTGCCTCCCCCCAGATTTCCATTCCTGAAGGTTCAGAATAAGATCTGTACATGGTGTGTGGAGCCAGAGTGCTCAGGCTGAAAGTGCTTTTGGGGAGCAGCTGCAGAGCAAAGTTGTGAGCTGTATTTACCCTCCCAAGTTTCCAAGCAGCATACATAAGTTAAGTTATGAATCTGAGGAAGCTTGAAATACTGCTTGTGGAAACCAGGGCCCTCATTCAGAGTGTAGCACTCAGGACTGACACTTGGTATTGAAGGTCTGATGTCCACCCATCTGTTAGCAGAAAAACCTGCTCAGCTGTGATTGATAACTCCCTGAACCAGAGACCAGCACAGGGTGCTGTTCCTGAGCCCCACTCCCCTCCTGGCACCTAGTGAATAATGTAAACAGTGTTTTTCATTGCTACTTGCTGTTCAATGAGTGATGTGTGACCTGAATAAATATTTAAGTGTACTAGTGTCTGTGAAATTTTCTTTTTGCTATAAAATGCATTTAAGAATACACTAGGCAATTCAGAAAGGTTAAAGCAGTGAGCTGGAATTGTCCCAGGGTACAGGATGGAAAACATATTTGTAGTTTACTCAGCCTCTTCTTTAATGTAAAGGCTAAGCAGGTTTCTGATGAGTAATGACATCTTCATGCATTTTAAATTGCAGCTGGCTTTGTGGAGGGTCAGTGAGGCAATAGGAAGGCAGTGTGGGCAGGGAGGTGTGCTGAGCTCACACACAGGATTGGGGAAAGCAGCACTGGCACATCAGAGCCCTTTCATTGGTGCCAGGAGAAGGGGATGGGCACTTTTCAAAACAAGGAATGGGATAAAACTCTCATCTGATTGTGGGAGTACAGTGAGGACAGCAGTCTCACCTGCCTGAACTCCTACCCAGGTGCTTTGTTCAGGATGGAGTATTGCTGACAGAGATTCCCTCTGTGCTAAGCCTGAAGCTGGGCTTGCCTTAGACCCTGAGGGCTTTGCTGCTGGTGCTTCTCTGACTTTGATGCTTTTGCCACGAGAAGAGTTTCCCTGTGTGAGCACAGGTGGTGCCAGGTGCTGCTGGTCCAGGGACCACAGGTCTGGAGCTGTGGCTCCTGTTCTGCAGGTGCTGATGCCTCATGTCCCACAGCCCTCTTTCCTCTTGCTCATTTTACTGCAGGAAGGCAGAAAGTGAAGGGTAACTGCACTGAACATTTTCTGTGCACTGCTTTGCTTGATTATTCTTCCCAGCACATCATATTTACTTTGTTAAAACCTATGATTTTGTCAATACTACTTGAAATAGTAGAACTTCTTTCCTCTGAAGGGATTTTTGGCCTCCTGCAAGTCTTAATGTTTTTACTTGACTTAATGGTTGTTTATGGATGGATTTTATGCATTTGAGATGCACAGTGAGAGCACAGCTGCTAATTCATTCCTTCTGGCAAATTGGCTGGAAATTGCCAGGTACTGAGCACTCCCAGAGGTTTTAAAGGAAACTTTTGACTGGACTGTCTCAAGGGTGTGCTTATTTTGTTTAAACTGCTTTAATTTCTCATCATTTGAGAAGCTCTTGGTCTGTTTCCTTTTCAAATGTAGATTCAAACCCATGCCTTTGTTAGTGTATTTTATTAATAAATACTAAGTAAATTGACCAGTTCTGAGGTACAGTAAGAGTATTTGCCAGCACAGTGACCAAGTGGTAAAGTTCTTTTTTCTGACATGAAGGCTTTTTGAGCTTTCCAGCAGAAAACCAGGAAACATTCTCAGGTGACAAAGTGTCAGATGGGAACCGTGGCACAACCTGATTAAGAGAGGAAAGGCAGATTCTCCACAGCCCCTCCACAAATCAGCCAAAAAAATGTTTGTGCTTGGCTGTTTGAAACTGGTGCTATTCAAACTCTGAAATAGCTCCAAGTTTTCTTTTTTGAGCAGGAGTGAACATAACGACCATAGAGAAGAATTGAAAAATAATCTGAAGTGCCTAAATGGTGTAAAATTGATACACTGACACTGTATTTTTTTTGTATGCTTAAATTGTATTTTTTGATTTTTATATATTTATTGCTCTTACACTGTGGCTTTCTTCATTAATATAAATTATCGAGAAATTCAAACTTAGAGGTTACTAAGACAAACTAATTGAACTAAAAATTCTTGCAGACATTAAGCAACCCTAAACTGAAATATTTGTGTCAAACATCCCATTAGAGCAAATCCATAGGTCAAGTGAAGGTAGACATGAGTTAGGCATTCAAATATTGGTAGTTCTGTATTTCCAAAATAAGAAAATGTAGCAGTCTGAATAAATAAATCTCCTGAAAGACTTTGGTTGGAAACTGCACCTGAATTAAATGGAATTGGTTAGAATTACAAAAGGTGATAAAACTCTGAAATCTGAAGTGTTGCTGCTTCCAGGCCTTTAAATGTTGCCAGGCAGGCAGAGAGTGGTAGATCAGCTTTAATCTGCAATGGCCCAGGGCTTGGATCCTTTGGATCTGTAGAGCAGAGAGGGAAGAGCTGATGTCAGTGTATCTTGAAATTAGGTTTTAAAAATGCAATTAGTGCCAGCTACAGAACAAGGATGTTTTATCCCTCCAAATGAGGAGGATTAAGGGTAAGTACACAGAAGCATTGCCAGTGCCTCCTTTTGTTTCTTGGGCTTGTTACTGTTTTTCCTTTTGTTTTCAGACATGGGTAGCCTGAGATCTGCAATTAGGAGAGCAAAGAGGAAGCGAGAATAAATTACCAAGAGCAGAGGTTAAATTAACATGACCAGTGTCACTGAATGGAGCCACCTGAAAATTCACACCTGCCAGAAAACATCCTGCAGCCAGAGGGGGAGAGTCACTTGGACAGGCAGTTTCTGGCTGATATTCTCAGTTCTGGGCACGTGCATGTTTCATTGAGTTGACTGAGATAATGTTTTACTGTGGGTGGGATGACCTGGGGAGAGCTGGGCCCTGTGCTGGTGGGAGAGCACATCAGATGTGGCCAAAGAGAAATGCTCCTGTTCAATTAGAAAAGGCACCCAAGGGGTTAAAATACCAGGGCCTATCCCCACCTTGGCAGTTCTTAACACCAGTGCTATGATAATGATCTTTTATAGCAGAGTGATGAAGTGACCAAGGGGAGATTTCTGTCATGCAGACCATCCTAACAGGAGATAGAACTTCTGCTGGAGGACTAACACCACACTTTGAGGGGTGACACTGGGTTTGTACATTTTCAATATGGAATTTAGATGGTTTTTAGGTGTTTCCTTGCCAAATTAGAAGGTTTTTTTCATGTGGGGAACTGCATAATGCAGAATAAGAGGGCACATTCTCAGGAGAGGCACAAGAGCCAGGATTTGGTTTGACAGCAGTTTTGTTTCCTATAATACATCCACAATACTGCATGGTGTTTTATTTTCCTGCCAGGTGAATCAAGCAGTTTCCCATTTCTCTCTGCCATCCCTGGTGCTCTTCATCCAGGGATGAGCCCCCAGCTGTGCCCAGGCAAGCCCTGCCAGGGTTAGGGCTGTGCCTGTCCTTCTGGGACTGTGGCTGATGACAATCACAGCTGACTCCATTTTTCTCATGTGCTCACACAGTTCTAGGGGGATTTTAGTGTTATGGTTTTGTTCTTTTGGGGGTTTTTCCCTGTTTAACTTGTTGCTAGACTGTCAGACATTCTCAAGGGAAGGTGGCACATTCCTTCTGAGGCCAGTTATATCCTAGCAGGAAAAAAAAGTCTCTATTAATTTCTAAATTGATTTTAAGACCCATTGGGAGACAGTTTTGATATAAATTTCTTTTGTAGGTATTACAAAATTCTATTGAGTGCACATTCCCACGATTTTCTTCAGCAGCATTTACTACACAGTGACAATTGAGAGATAATTTAGTCAGACCTGTGTGTAGCAAGGTTTTGTTGAGGGTTAAATTGTCTCAGCAATGCCTCCACCATCATTCAGAGCAGTCCAGGGCTCAGTCTCCCTCTGCCTGTGAGCTGGGTCCTGGTGATGTTTATTGTTGGATACTTTGTCTTCTGATGGGGATTATAGCTCAGTGACACTCCCAGTGAAACCCTTTTCCTGCACACTGAACTGCAATTTCCTGGACTGAAATGCTACTTTTATAGTTTATTATGTTGTTTAAATTACAAGTGACTCTTGTAAATAGTGTTTAGAAGAAATCATCCTTTGAAAATTGCTCATAACTTAGCAGAGCATCTTTGGCAGAAAACAGACAGGGTGTTTTGTTTGAGCATCCAGCAGGGCTTTGGGTGGCTTCAATGTCATCACATTTACTCAGCTGGGAGAAATAGGAAACATAGGGAGAAATTCTGTGGAAGAGAAACATTGCTTGCTTGATGGATCTAGAATTAGTGGAGAACTAAATCAGGAATTCTTGTTACAAATACATGTGGGTTTTGGAGCAGGTTTCAGAAACACTGTGTTTCTTCACACCCTGTTCACTTTATCAATGTCACAATGACCCAATGTGCACTGGTCCAGAGTACATCAGAGTGTGCTAACAAGATTGCCTGGCTTATTACATTTATCCAAAAGGACAAGAAAATTGTGCAAACCAGAATATTTTGCTGAGCAGGGTACTTTGCTGAGATTTTACCTTCTCTGATTTTTTCCTTTTTTATATATATTTTTTTAAGCCAAAGCAAGGATTTCCTTAATATCCTGCCCAGTGAGTTTGGGCAGCAGCTACAGGAGCAGCAGGCATGTGAGCAGTGCCAGTCCTCACAGTCTGCAGGCAGCCACAGAGCAGAAAGATTCTTTTCATTATTTCTGCTGTCTCCCTTCTCAGCTTTTTACTCCCTCTAGTTAATGGGAGATAGATCTGAAGCACACAGGGGAAATAAAAAGAAGGGCAATGATAGAAATAACAATTCTTGATAATAACAGGGCTCTGAAGGTGCAGCTTGTGTTTGATTTACTGTGGTGTCTTGTAGTCAACATGGAAAGGAAATACTGCTCTTGAAGGTTTTTTAATCTTTCTTAATTTAAAATCTGAATGAAAGCCAAAGGAAAACAAAACATTCTGCTATCTGCAATGTTATCCCCATATTTTAACATCCTAGATGATGGAATAAGGAACTTCTTTACATCATTCTTCACTTGTGCTACCACTTGGCCTTTATAAATCTTTCCATATCTTTTCATTTTGTGAAGAAACTGTTCTCTGTTTTTTTCCTGTGGTAAGTGTTCCTCCTTATTTCTTTTTTTAAATTTTTTTTTGTTAGCCACTTTTCCACCATCCATTATTAAATGTTGCCTTATAACACAGGACTTTTCCCTACCTTCCATTAAGCATCTTGTTAAGTTTGCCTTTATTCCTTGTTACTGGCCAGTTAAAGAAATTTCTGTTTCTGGGGCATCAATGATGAGGTAATACATGATCAAAGCAGCATTCAGTACATTTGAACTATTTTATATTTTAAGATGTCTATTAGAATATCACCTAGAAATGAAGTTCTGCTACCTCTAAGCTATTTTCATCTGCCTTGGCAGCTGAAATCAATGTTTCCATGCACTGGCTCTCTACTGAGCCACTCCTCCAGTTTCCTGATTTGTTTTGGGATATATTGTGCTGCTAACCTCATTGTTTGTTGACCTGTGACTCTTGTAGAATATGCAAGGGATTAAATTTATGAGATGCTGAGTGCCCCAGTGCACTGTCTCCAAATGGTGCTGTGGCACAGTGACACATGCCTGGATCAGCCATTTAACCTGTACCTGGGGGTTTTTCTGGGCTCCTTTCCAAACTGTGTTCTTGTGGAGGTAACCAGAGCAGAGCCACTCTGTGGATGGGTGTTCATGGGATGTGGAGCTGGTGTGACTTGAGTTTGATGGTTGGACACAGCACAGGAGTGTCACCATTATTGGAACACCAAGGATCTCTGTGACCTGTGTCTCCAAAGCTGGTTGCTGTTATCTGTAACTATTCAGAGCAATTGGGCAACGTGTGAATGAGCAAGTCTGGGCACTCCACCTGCATTAACAACACCCTGCAGTGACTCCATGCTCTGGCCATATGGCTCTAATTAAAGCTCAGTGTTTGTGTTTGCACACCAGAGAAAAAGTTACAGATCTGCCTTGGATGATAATTTAATCCTCCTCTCCACTGTGCCACTTTATGCTGTAATTAAGGATACATACACATCCTAATTATGCATTTCCACTTTTACTGTCTATGGATTTCCATTCAGTTCAAGCTCAAATGCACTATCTGCCATTTCACTTGGGTATAATTGTCAGCTTAGGTGAGGCACTTTATGGCACACTGGCAGCACAATTCCAAGCCAGACCCCTGTCATCAGCCAGCTTCTGCCAGGAAACTCCCAGGATCTGGCTTTGGTAGGGCCAGATAAGGAAATTTCAATGAAAACTAGGCAAGCATTAAGCCATAATATTAATAGATAATGGTTGAGTGTTTTTCTTTTGACTTTTATGGTTGGATTCATCAGTGTACTCTGACTGTGTTCTGTATCAAAAGCAATTGTCTTTTTCCATCTTCTCATGTTTCCCTATTCTTTCACCCTTTCATCATTTCATGCCTCACATTAACACCACTGATGTTCTGCTTGTCTTCCCCACAGCTCTCTCCTTTCATCCCAGCTCTGCTCATTTCACTGCCAGTCTCATTTTCCCAGCCCTGCTTTTATTGCCTGTGTTCACTGCTGAGTCACAAAGGAACACACAACTGCTGAAGTGAAATGTTTTGGACTAAGGTGTATGTTCTTCATCTTGTACTGTGGGATTGCAGTGTAGGATGTTTCAGGGGTCAGCAGAGATTGCTACACACAGCTCTGACATGGGGGTGCTGCTTTAGCAAATGTACTGATTGTCAGTGCATCCTTGAAAACGAACTTTCAAGGAAACAGCATCCCCTGAAACTGCTGGGGAAACCTACAAAAGAAAAAACAAATGGTAATGTGTGGTAAATACCAAAACTGAACTTTTTCTAGGGCTGAGCTATGAACCAATAGGCTAAAACCATTGAAGCTAGGCACTAAACCTCATTTGCCACAACACAGACTTTTTCTAAAGTGCTTTTGACTAGGCTGAGTTCTGAGCCCAGCTTTGTCAGAGAGGAAAGGTGGGGGTCCATGTCCCAGGGCAGGGAGGTTCCTCTGCCAGCTCCAGGCCAGGTGGCACAGTGGTCACTCTGCCAGCTCCAGCCAGGTGGCACAGTGGTCACTCAGCTCCAGGCCAGGTGGCACAGTGGTCACACACCTCCAGCCAGGTGGCACAGTGGTCACTCAGCTCCCAGCCAGGTGGCACAGTGGTCACTCAGCTCCAGCCAGGTGGCACAGTGGTCACTCAGCTCCAGGCCAGGTGGCACAGTGGTCACTCA
>JAOTBB010000321.1:215935-230429 GCA_025629985.1 Chamaetylas fuelleborni
CAGCCAGGTGGCACAGTGGTCACTCTGCCTTGGTGGCACAGTGGTCACTCAGCTCCAGGCCAGGTGGCACAGTGGTCTTCTCTTTAAGCAGGCAAATGTATGACTGTAGTTTCTGTATTTTTCATTGCAAAATGTCCCCAGATGTTGAAATAGCATTGTAAAAGCAGCTCTCACAGCACTGCCATTGCTGCTGCTGGGAGTGAATTATTACCAGTAACAAAATCAATATTGGCATATGATTCTCTGGAATTCAGGTGTCTGGCTTATCCACTGCTTAAGTAAAGGCTCATTTTTTCCCCCCTTTGGATTATTCCACATGAAAAGAATTCCTTTTTTTTATTTATTTTTTTTTTTTTGGTAAAATTATGATGATAAGGATATTAATGAGAGGCTGATTAAGCTGTGGTGCCTGATAGCTCCTAATTGCATATGTTGCCAAAGTCAAACCGAAAACCCAAAAACTTTTACTCAGCAAAAAATTATTGTCATTCAGCCAGCTGTAACCAGCAAAACCTCACCAAGGATGGAAAACAGATTACTTCTCACTTTAAAGGATACAAAATGTGTCAAGCAAGGTAGAAAAAGATAGATGCACTGTAGCAGAAATCCAGTTACTTCCTAAGGAAGCAGCAATTGGACACTTTCTGCAAATAAATGTTAATGGTGCTAGCTATATGTGCCATTAAGTGGGCTGCACACTATGAAAAATATTGAATTCCTAATTCAATTTATTGTAATTCTGTTGACCGTGAGCTGAATTTGATCTCCATAAGGCTCCTGGTGACAGACTCCCACGCTGTCCTGTGTGTCTGCTAAAACAGGTATTTCAATATATTTGCAGAGTGCAGATACAAAGTTTGCAACCACGACTGTCTCACCTGGGGAATTGAAACGAGCTGGAAAAGCAGAATGGGCCAGGAGAATGGTCCTGAATAGCTGATTAATTTGGAATATATTAAAAAATGGAGCAAGCTGTGGGATTTGTCACAGGGAATGAAATGGCACCAGCCTTGGGGAGTCGCCTGTGGCTCCACCAGCCCTGGGGTTCTGCTGCCCCAATGCAGGGAGGGGCTGCAGGGGAGCCCTGGGATCCTGCTGGGCCCCAAATCAGCCAATTACCCCTGACTGAGTTAATTACCCTGGCTGATTAATTACCCTGAGCAGCAGCCCCTGGGCCTGGGGTGCCCTGTGACCCCACATCTGCTCTGCTCAGGGTTTGGGGTGCCCTGTGACCCCACAGCTGCTGTGGGAGGGTTTGGGGTGCCCTGTGACCCCTCATCTGCTCTGCTCAGGGTTTGGGGTGCCCTGTGACCCCACATCTGCTCCTGGATGGTTTGGGGTGCCCTGTGACCCCACATCTGCTCTGCTCAGGGTTTGGGGTGCCCTGTGACCCCTCATCTGCAGTTTCCCTCAGTGCTGTCTCCTGGCTCCCCTGCAAATTCTGTTTTTTGTGCCTTTACCCTGCTGCTTTGTCCATCAGCCTCCTGCCCCCCCCCGGAGCTGGTTTGGGAATTTTGAAGCTCCTGGCTCTGTGCTGGGATTTAGCCTGCATTTGAGCTGGCCATTCCTGTGGCAACTTGTCCATGGAATTGTGCCACCAGCGTGCCTGGGTTTCTGAAATGTCCTTGTTCTTTATTTAAGATGGGAAATGCTGTCCTTGTTTATTTAAAATCTATTCTACTGTAAATAAGATGAAATAAATTTGGTGGTTTTTATGGTTTTATGCAGTGCAGTGAATAAATATTAAGGGAATAATAGCAGCAGGGTGGGGAAAAGGCAAGGTCTGAATATAGAGATTACTTTAATTAAAATCTGTGAGAGCCCCTGATTTGTCTGGCATTTTAAATTGCATTGAGCTGCAATGTAATTTAATTTTCAAGGCACTTAAGTAGTCCATTCTTGAGTATTGACTGGTTATCTTTTGCCCCACGTACAGAATTGGAATAACTATTTACCTTACTGCTGGAAAAGTGAGTACAGCAGAGTAGCTTCTGCTTTTCAAAAATGTTTTTTCATAAAATACTGAATGAATTCCACCTATGATCTAACCTCTCAAATATTTTAAATGATTATTGGGCTCCATCATAGGGAATTTCCTGTTTATTTGGAGCTAATTAGGTACTTGGGTTTATTTGCAAGTGTGACTTCTGGCACGTTCAGGTTATTTTTGTACACTCTGAAATTGAAAATGCCAGAAAAGCACTTAGTATGTTGAACATATTCATTTTAGTGGCTGATTCCCCATCTATAAAAACGTAGAAGGAAATTGTTTTAAGCCTTGAAAAAGCCATGCAGTATCTAGCTGTGGAAATAATTTCAGAATCTTTCAACATTGATCATTTTGGTATCCACAGCAGCTTGAGCTGATGCAAAGTGTGTTCAGTGTCATGAGACTGCTGTGCTTGCAAAATTGAGGAATTTTTCATCCTTCTTTGGGGCTGCCCAGACACATTCTGTGTGGAGTCCTCTCTGCCCCTGGTGCATGACCTGGGCACCTGCCTCTTCCTTTTATTAAATTTATTATTATTACTATTATCATTAATAATAATAATAATAATAATAATAATAATAATAATAATAATAATGTGGCATGCTCACAATTTTCAACCTAAATTTTGCACAGAAATGGAGGTTTTTTATTACTTCTGTGCATCCAGAAATTGTGAATCTGTTGTGCTTTCAGCTCTCTCGTTATGTTTGTTGCTCCTGATTGATTCATCCTTTTATCATGCCTTTTTTTATTCCCCTCTCCCTTACTTCAACATAGAATTTATGACATTGTGTCTAAATAAAAGAGATTTAGCCCAAATTGATCTGATTCCAAGTCAGTTGTTTTTATGTTTCAGAAAACCCTGTCCATTTTTTTTTTTAAAAATCTGTGCTTGAAGTTTTGCCTAAGGCAGAGAGAGGTGTTGGAAGCCTTGGAAAGTTGAGATTTTTGTGTGGTTCCAGTTCCACCAGGTTAAAACTGATTTCCACCAGCCCAATACTTCTTGCACAGAGATGCTTTGATGAACACTGGGGCTTTAGATGCTCAAAGGAGCCTTTAATTGTGCAAGGTTCATTTTCCTTCAGCTGTGTCTCTTCTGTAACAACACATGCTTGTATTCCAGATGCTTTTAAATTCAGCATTTTCCTTTATCTGCATGGCTTTATTTGTGTGTTTCCCTGTTCTCCTTTCATGAGTCTCAGTATCCAATTTTCCAAAGCATTATCTCGGTCTCTTGTCTCTCTGCAAACTGCCAGGTGATGCCTTGGACGCAGGATGTTTTATTAAATGGAATTTGTTTGCTTTGTGTTGCACCTTTGGGCTCTGTAAATCTTGTCCCAGGCAGGCCTGTCCCTCCTTCCCTCCCCTGTCCCCCTGTTTTTTAATCCAGGTGTGGCTGTGCTGAGAGGCTTTGCCCTTGTGTCAGACAGCCCTTGGCAGGCAGAATTAAAAGGCATTTACCAGCAAAACATGTTCTTCAAAAAGATAACCCTGCTTTTTTTCCTTATTATTCTAGCAGAACAAAATAGGCCAAACCTTCCTTCACTTTTCCATTTTTAAGCCTTTTCATTCTCAGCAGCATTAGGTTAAAATTTCTTGAGTGTTTTTTGGCACTGCTCGAGCTTGAAAATGGAAGAAACCCAGCTTGGTGCTTGTGCTGGGTTTGGGAGGAGAGCAGTTGTGCTGTGGAGCTCATGGAAGTGCAAACAGAATTTACACAAGGACAAAGTGCTCAAAAGGGAAACTGCCTTTTGTAGTGGCTTTCAAAGCCAGCAGGTGCCTTCCTCTCAGTTTCAGAGTAATTCCTGGTCATTGCAGGATGTCCTACTAAGCAGCTGAAGACCACCTGATGATCTTCATTTCACAACTTGCAGCTTCCTCTTGTACTTTTAGAAAGAATGCAGTTCTAGGCTATAAAATAAGTATCAGAGTCAGATAAAGTGGCAGAAGATTGAACTCCACCCATCAGTGTGTGCTCCTGTAGAAGAGTTGTTAAAATGACCACCCTACTGTTCTCTTAAATCAACACAATGAAAACATTTTACTTGTGCAACACTTCTGCTGTCTAACCATCAACTGCCTGACCACAGAGTTTGCATCCTCATCTTTTGTGTCCCTTTTGGAGAACAGTAGCTGTATTTCACTCGTTAAATTTGAAAAGCACTTTTGAAATGGAAATCAATCCCTAACGTAATTTAAATCTAAAATTGCTCCCATATCAGAGCAGCCTGGTCTCCTTCAGGCATTTTATTGTGAAGTACCAATTAGGGACATAATTTAACTTGTGAAATACACAAGTCACATGGAATTCACATGTGCTATATAAAGAAAAACATGTGCAAGTACAGATTTGTGCATTTCAGGAGCTAAATTGCCTGATGTGATAGTCCAGGCCTCCCTTGCACTTGCCTCACTCTCATTGGCTTGTCAAGAATATGGAAGGGAACTAAAAATGCAAATATCATTTGTGTTAAAGAGGGCAAGTGATTCTAATGTGCCTTTGTTGGTCTTGTGCTGTAAAGATGTTCACATAGCTGTGCTCACACAAACAGGTGCAGGTTTCAGAGTAAAAAGTGACCAAACTCCAGATGCTGAGACCTGATGTCCCAAACACAAAGCACAGGAAATTCTGGGTTGTAGTAATTCAACTGAGATTTCGTTCTTCCTTCCTTGGGCCCATCCTTTTTGTTTATTCAGTTTGAAGGCCACAGTGAGGGATGAGGGGTGAAAGATTGTCTCTGCCTCAGGCTGCACCTGGGCCATCACCTTGGGCACTTGGGCTGGGAGGAGTGCTCAAAGCTGCAGTTTGGGCTGGAAGGCTGACATTTCCAGCTGCATCTCTGTTACAGGTTTGTATTTCTGGAGAGGCTTTTCTAATGCATTTAAGTATCATGTAGTATTTCAATGGGTTCTAAAATCTGAATAATGAGACTTCTTTGGGTAACAACTAACACCATGCAAGGTGTTACACACTACTTCAGCTCTACCCTCTAATTCATATTACCTTTAAAACACAGATTTAATTATAAGAATTTTACTCTCAAGATCAAATACATTCTTGCCCAGAGAACAAGAGATAATAGAATAAAAATCAGCTAAGCAGGAATTTAAATTATACTCAAGCTATGTTGAAACGATGCAGTTCAAATAACAACCACAAAGAAAAGAGGACAAGTCCTTTGTTTATTGGGTTGGAGGAGAAATAGACACAAGAAGTGCCAGTCACACAGCTTTTGTATGTGCTGTAAGATTTTGGCTAGATGAACATTTTAAATGAAAATCACTTCTGTATCCCAAGGCTTTAAGGGCAAAGGAGGTCTTGCTACTATGGGAAGGAAAAAGCTAACCCTGATTTTTCCATGGAAAGGGAGCACCCTGACCCAAAGCAGGAATCTGTGTGTGTGGATCACAAGGCTCCCATTGCATCAGCACTCACTGCAGGTTTGATTAAACCCTTTTTGAGGTCTAGGCTATTTCAGCACCTGTCCCGAGGTGTCAGAGTGGCTCAGTCTGGCAGTGGCTGGTGGCAGGTGCCTGGGGAGGCAGAGAAAATGAGCAGGAATGATGTTCAGAAAACTCTGTCCCCTGAAGTGAAGCAGAGAGAGCTTCAGGGAGAGGTGATGGCACCTTTGCACTCAGGGCCAAATGAGGTTTTAAAAAAATCTATTCCTGTGCCTGAGTGCTTAGTGCCCCCTTTGAAATGTTCTCACTGCAGCCAGCAGGGCAGAGAGCTCCCCAGCCCAGTACTTGGTGAAGTTTTGGTGTTTCCTGGCTTTGGCTCTGTGTCAGATAACTGTCATCCCCTCCACCCTTCTGCTCTCCTAAACCCACAGTGAGCTTTTCTCAGGGAGGCTGGGTCTGTGCAGGAGGAGGCTGAGCTGAGTGCTGACACGCTCACGTGTGCTTCTCTCCTTGAACTCACAAACTTCTTTTTTCTTTTTGTATTTTTGTGCTTTTTTTGACCAAAAGTGGGAGTTGAAGTGATGTCTGCAGCCTTTTGAGTGCACACAGTGCTGCTCACTGGACTGTGTGCCCAGCCAGGGTGACTCTTTTTGGCCTTAAATTGGAGTGTGGCATGTGGGATGAGTCAGGAAGAGTTCTTCCAAGAGTGGAAAGTGTTTTCCTATTGAATTATCAGTTTATGAACCTGCTAAGCCAGTCTTCATACAGATACTTTTCTTCAGATTATTGCAAGGTGTGATACCCAAAATAGTCTAGTTCAGATCTGCCAGAAGTAGTCACTGAAACCAGGGAGCAATTATGTGGCAAGATTGGGTTTTTTTCTTTCTTTTCACTACCATTTTCATGTCATCATTACTCTTTTGAGTGATATAATTGACAGGTCCAAATACAGTTTGATTAGTATTGTTGTGTTGTGTTTTTAAAAACAGATTCATGTTTTATACCTGGAATGCAATAAATTCTTTTAATTAATTTCATTAATTAAAAACAAAAAACCCTAAAAAACTTTCTGCCTTCCAATAGGAGTTTCCTGCTGTTAATCTCCACTTTGCAGAGATACCTGTGAGAAGGATGCACACAGTTAATCCAGTCCTTCCCCTCTGCTGGCTGCTGTTTGGGCTAATGCATTAAAAATTGACTTTTGTGTGATTCCTCCTAGGCTGCTATTTATTAATGGATTAAGAATGGTCTTTTGAAGTGAACAGCATGTATGCAGCAAACCATTTTGTTCAATTTAAATGAAAAAGAATGAAAGAAGTGCTGTTAGCCTTTGAAGATGTTTGGATTAAAATGTTTGGTTTGAGGTATTGCTGTATTTTTATTTTTTTTGCTCTGGTGTATCTCCTGGCTGCATGGCATAGTGACTGCTTGGAAGCAAAGCTCTCATTACAGCTATGCATTATTCACAAAGAGAAACAAATGTTAATTATTTCTGCTTGGTGCATTCAGTGATAGCCTGCTGTTGTAATTTATTTTTTTCCCCACATGGATTCCTGGAAGTTTTTAATCTCTTTTGGTGTATCTGGTGATGAAATTCCAGCCCCATGGTGTATTCCTTTTTAAAAAAGGTGGGTCCAAATGCTGGAGCTGATACAATTTTTTGGCAAAGAGCTATTAATTTTTTTTAGCTGTGCAGAATTGGGTGAAAACACGATGTTTAGCCTGCTATGTAAAGAAAGGATTGATTGATCAGATTTAGTCACTAAAGACAGAGTCAGTGCTGTGAGTGCAGCCCTCCTTCCTCCAGCCCTGAGCAGGATCACTCAGAGGGAAAGCACAGGACAATCTGATGGCTGCTCATTTCCCTGCCACACCCCACCAATGTAATTAAACCAAGAATGAAGAGTTAAGATGGAAATTTTCATCACACCTTAGCAATACAAGGCAAAGGGGGTAGAGCCAGCACCCAGCAATCCTGTGGAGGAAGAGTGGAAATGAACTGACTGAATGGACAGGCTAGTTCAGTTTTTATCTGGATTCCTGGTTTGCCTCACTGTACCAGCAAATATTTTCATAACTCCAGCCTTGAGTCCCAAGCAAAGCTATTGCAAATGTGATGGTTTGCCATTAGCTGTCAGAAGAGACAGAAGAGCATTTACCCAGCACTTGAAAGCTGCAATGGAAGAGCTCAGTTTCCAATTCAGACACAAAGCACACGGGCTCCTTCTATTTGCTCAGTGTTCCCAATTCACCATTAGACTGTGGCTGTTCTGTGCAATCTGTTTTCATCTTCCCCCATCTGCTCCAATCTGATGTTTTTTCCTGAAAAATGGAGCTGGCAGAGTGTGATTGTTGTGAAGGCATGCATAGGTTTGCAAATGTAAAACAAACCAGGAAGGTTTGGAGAAGACATCCAAAGCAAGAGAGATCTGTGGAGCTCTGAGTGATGATCTGCTCCCCTCCTCATGTCCAGGGACAGGGAATAATGTGCCAGAGCTCCTGTGTGCAGGGCTGAACCAGGCAGCAGGGAAAGTGTGCTAGTGATAAACCCTTTTTTATAATAAAGAATGGGGTTTGGCTCTTGGATTGTGCTACGGACACTGGGGAGGAGTCATAGCAGCACCACAGAAAAGCCCAAGCTTGAAGGAGCATTGGAGATCACCTGCCCAGCTTTTGTGGGAAAGGGAAGCTGGGTTAGACCCTCTAGCCCTTCATCCAGTCATGTCCTAAAAACTGCCAGGGATGCTGCCTCTGCCACCTCCTTGGGGAAGTTGTTCATGTGAAGGATTTTTCAGGCTGTAAAAAGTTTGTTTCTTCTATTATCATGGAAACCATGAGGTAGGTGCTGAGTGTTACAGACCTAGGACTTGCCTAACCCTGCCTCTGAAATTGCAAAACCCTGAATGTCAGGGATAAAAGACAGTGTTTTCTAGTTTTGGGGAAAAGAAAATCAGGTTTTTATAAGATACATCTTGTGTAGGTTTTGGAATTATTTGCCTTTTGCCCAAAGAGCAAACTTCCTAGGAGCTAACATATAACAAAACCCTTAGATGGCATTGGGAGGCAAAGTATCCACAGGTTACTGCTTTGGGCTTCAGATCTTACTTTGGTAGACCCAGAATGTTTCCATTTACCTGAGCAGTGGTTTAGGTTTTCACTAGGTGTTTTTGAGAATACCAATACCTGCTAACAGATGATGTAAATAAATGCTGCTTATTTCTACCTTTCAGACCTGCAGATTAACAAACACCACTTTGTTATTCTGGCACAGCAATTGCAGCATGTATGATATATGTGAATCTCCACTTATCATTCTCCAACTTTAGGCCTTTTAGAAGTTAATGTTTTAAAAAAGCTGCTTACATGAAGCACTGTTAAGGAAGCTGGCCCAATGAGAAGTGAGCAGTGGGAAGCAATTAAATGATGCTGCTGGGCAGAGATGACAGAGATGGATCCAACTGTCCTGATATGAATTTAGATTCATTGTGTTACTTAGATGTAAACTTGCTGCAGTTTAGGCACTGCTCTTGTAAAAACCTCATGGGACAGGTGTCTGAACTTCCCAGGAGTGATTAAGCACTATATCATGTGGGCTGCTGTGTGAATCATCTTCAGATTAGCATGCACCCAAATTAGCAATTTACTAAGTTATGAATACGGGAAATATTTTGCTGTGATTGTGAACAATCAATGCAAAGCTGTATTGTCAACACCCACGCAGTAATTCACCTTTGCAGCTTTGTGGCAGGATGTTCAGGCTGCCTCCAGGAGGGAATCTGCAGGCAGAGCCAGGATGCCCAAACCACAGCCATGAGGAGGAGCTGTGGGTTGATGGCTTGGCAGAGGAGCTGCTGAGCAAAACCCCAGGTGCCTGCTGTACCCCTGCAGCAGTTTGGGCAGGGAGAGCCACAGAAGGCAGGAGAGGGAAGGGCATGGGGCTGGAAATGTGGGGTCTGAAGAGGAATTGGGGTGTCTGTGTGTGCTTCCCCCTTAAGGGAGCCACTTGAAGAAGGGAGAGAGGAAATATTAATGAATGCTGTCATGTTCCCTGACCTGACCTCAGGAATGGTCTGGGTGGGATTATCCCAGAGACTTCCCAAACATCCTCAAACACAATGTACAACCAGTGGAAAGACATATGAAGCAGTTTTAAAAGCAAGATGCTAATCTGGTTCTTAGGAAAAATTCTTAAATTGACTATAGAAGCAGGAACTGATTTTTTTTTCTGAGAGTAATAACTGAAGGAAAATAAGAACTTTTGAACTGTGATTTTTTTTTTTTTTTCTTGTGTGTGAAGCTCATAAGAATAGTTAACGCTTTGTTTGGATAATTCCCAAACTTCTTCTCAGCAATGCTTGGAAAAATATTTTTAAAAGTTCATGACTCCTGAGGTGTTTATGGATATGATTTGAACCATGGTCTTAGTTTTTTCTAAATCTTAGCTTTTTTTCATTGACAAGACCTTGCTTGTTTGTTTTATCATTTTAATCCTTCTCCACCTCCAGTATTTGTGTTTTGCTCCATCAAAACACTGGCCTCCTTTTGCAGCAGCTGTGCTGAAAGGGCTTTTTAAGCCTCCCAATCTATTGTTCAGAACTGCTCCTCTTCCACTTCCCTTTTTCCTGTATTGAATTTGATAAGGGGTGAATTCCTTTTAGATTAGGACAGATTCAAGGCTTGGAAGGCACCAGATGGTGGCAGTGGTCTTTCACATCTGACAAATCTGGATTGTAGTGAAGTGTGAGGAGTTTATTCACACTCCACTCTGTGCCATCCTGCCTGTTTTCTCTTTCAAGCTGCACAGTTGGAATGAGGAAGGTGATATATTTTCATGCTTATCTTGAGAGAATGCCTGCAGAAGGTGAGATGTGTATCTGAGAGAGCAGGGAGGATGAGCCTTGGCTGTGTCTGAGCATTACTGACATCAATATTTGCTGACACCATTATTTGCTGACACCATTATTTGCTGCATTTCACTGCATTTCAGCTGAAATGTGCTTTGGGTGCCAGCTCAGCTGTGCCAGCTCATACTGGGTGACACTTGTTCTGGTTCTTCAAATCAGGCTTGCACCTTACATTATCAGTCTGTGCTGAATCTTCCTGCATGTGTGGTTTTTAACACCTGGTTTATTTCTGGATGCAGCAGGTCCTGGCTCTGCAGTGGTGTTACAGCTATTTGTTTATATTCCTGAATCTTCACTTTGGTATATTCAGAGGAGCCTAACAGTGCTCTGTTTCTTGGGGCTTTGTGCCTCTGCTAGGGTTTGAATAAAGCAATGGTCAATGTTCCAGAGTCTCTGGGCTGTAACACATTCCTCAGGTACTGAGAGAAAAAGACAAGTTGGAAAGCGTGACTTCAAAAACTCCAAGTAGCATGTGGTCATTCTTCACACCTTTTTTGCAATTTAGGATTCCTACCCATGCAGGGTTTAGTCCACATTTTCTCTGGCACAGTGAGTGGAAATCTCAGGGATTTGTTGCCTTTTTTATTTGTGTTAAGCTACTTCTTTCTAGTCTGAAAAAAATGGAGAAATCTTCCATTTGTTTCATTAAACACAGGTTTTACTTCTATATTGATAAGAGAAACCAGCACAAACTTCATTGAGGAAGTGACCATTGAGCTATGTAATTTTTCTGTTGGAGAGTTTGCTGTTGAGTGCATATTTTTTTGCACTTAAATATGTTTCAAAGCTTCAGTCTGCAGAAAGTATGAGTCCATGAATCAAAACAGCCTAAAAGCTGCAATGTGAGATTGGAGGGTGTCTGTGTGTACTTCTCAGCTGACAGAATTTAATAGTGCCTGTAACACCTTTCCTGCTCTCTTAGCTGCACCTGGCACTCTGTAGAGTCAGGCCTTTATCAAACTAATAAAAACAAATAAAAATATTTTTTCACTTGTCCCACATTCTCACAGCCTGCCCTCCTTTTGTCCCTCAGCTGTGAGTAGCAGAGGAAAGGACAGTCACTGGTTTGCAGTGTAAATGGGGTTAATGCTGAATTGAACTGTTAGGCCTGAAGATTTAATTGTTTAAAGGTTTGTGGTGGTTTTCTTGCAGGAAATGCAGCCATCCTAAGCTGCTCCTGTGCTCTGGGGGTGAGTGGAGAATGCAGGGATCAAGTACAAGTATATTCTATCAAATCTATGAGTATAAATGAAAGCAAAGGACTTAAGAATTAATCTTCTTGATAAGACAAGGAATTAGTAGCCCACACTGACAATTTGTCCTTGGTAAACACACTTGACCCCCTCCTAAGGAGAAAAATGGGACTTTGTTACAGGAGGAAGAGTGGCAGTAATTTTAGTAAAGCTTTTGACATGCCATAAAAGATTCCCCAGAACCAGCAGTGGAAACCCTCATGAAATAACTACAGCTGGGTACAGTTTTACCTGCAGAGCAGCAAATGGCAGGGCAGGAGGGCAGCAGGACAGGTGAGTTGTGAGTGTGGCTGAGGAAAACTGTCCAGAAAGGAAGCCTGGAGCTGGCAGAGTGTTTGGATGGGGAGAGAATGCCCAGAATGGATTCTGACACCTGAACAGCCTCAGGTGTTCTTCCCTCTGTCTGTACTGGCTCAAACAAAAAGGTAAAAAGTCCTTTTTTGGCAAGGTGCAAGGCAGGGGCTGGGAGCTTCCTGGCAGTAAGGGAGCCCCAAGGCTAGATAAAAACCTGCCAGTAAGGACATCCCTCCAACTGAATTTTGGTGCTAGGAGTCAGGCTATATGCTGCTTTCTAGGACAGCAGAAAGCAAAGGCTTAGGAGTATTTTTGATTTGTTTGTAGGCAAGTTCTGTAATTATTTTGTACTATAGCAGGATGATGAGGAAAGGGGAATCAAAACAGTCCACAGCTCAGTCTCTGCCCTGAAAAGAAACTGTGTAGGAACCTGCTCAGCCTTAAACAAATCCCTGAAGCAAATTAATGTTTTGAAGTGGTCTCTGCTTAAAAACAGGAGATCACAAAATAATTCTGTCAAAGTAATCTGCCATTGCTTGTGTGGCTTTTCCCCCTGCTTTACAAGAACAGAACTATTAACAGATAGAAGGACTCCTTGAACTAACTTGAAGGACAAGTGGAAGTGCAATGATGGTGCGTGTTGGTTTCCAGGGGCAAAACTGGGTTTGTGCTAAGCAGAACCCATCTGTCTGGTTTATCTCCCCCATGTAAAATGATTGGTAAATGGGTTTTGCTGTCTGCCAGGTGTGACCACGTTAAATCTGTTTGTTTTACAAACACTTGATGCAATTTTAGGATTCCAAGAAAACGTCTCCAAAAGCGATCGTATGAAAATCGATATTTCTTTTCTGTGTCATCTTGTTTATGAGCTGGAAGCAGAAAGAGGGTTCACTGGAGCAGGGCTAAGATCAACAGCTCTGTGAATTTTAATTGGAGGTTCTTTGACTACTGGGTGCTGCCTTCTTTTAACTCTGTGAGAGCACAATAAAAGACCTTTTGCCAACAGGTGCCTTTTGTCTCATTGTGCCACTTGTGGGCTATCTCAAACAGAAAGTGGAAAGAAAGGAATTGAAGGGTAACTTGATTCTTACTCCTGTCATGGAATTTCACTTAAAATAAACTTTCTGACATTTTTTGTTTCATATGTAAGCTTGGTTAGTATATTCCATTTTTGAACTGTTACTTTATTTTTGTACACTGTCCTTGTTTCCAGCCTATGCTCCTTCAAGAACTGGCTCTGAAGGAGTGATGGGATTATTAGAATGGGTTTGTTGTTTTTTTTTAAGTTTGTGTTTTGTGGGGTTGGTTGTGAGGTAGAGCTGTTCCTGCTGTTTGGGGTGATTTTTCAGGAGAAATTCTGAGTACTAGTTTTCTTCTTTAGGTTTTAAAGATCCAAAAAAGTGTAACTTGTGGCATTTTTTTTCCCCCTCCCTTTTTCCTTTTCCCTTTTTTTCCTCCTTTTATTTTTCCCTTCTCCCTGAGGTGTTCACTAGTGAAGTGTTCAGGCATACTTTTCACTCTTAGGTAAAATTTCACCAAGAAACGTAAGGTATATATTCTAAAAAATTTTTCCAGTGGCAGTTCTTCAAAATATGCACGAAGTGATTTATTTTTAGATCTCTTTGCAACTCACATCAAATCTCCCCATCCACTACGAGTTCAAGACTGCTTTTGACGTGGCTGCTTTTCAATTCAAGGCATCTCATTGACTCCACAATTCAGATTATTTTTCACTGGGCGTATTTATCACGTTTCAGGCCAGAGGCTTTCAGACTTACAAGCCTCTAAAAGGGGGGAAAGTGCTGACGTAGCCTTAAATTGTGGTGTGGCAAATGTTACACTGTAATTACCTTTATCTATCACCAAACCCCCTTTAGAGTCCTGGCTGTGTGCCGTGGGCCCCTTGATGGAATGCCCCATTACACTGAGATTTTTCTCGGGGAAAAAACTTTAAGGCAAGCTGTGATGAAGCACTTCTATAAGAGTAGATGTAGGGGCAGTGACAGGGAGGTGAGAAGAGAGATGGCGCTGAGCTGCAGGAGGAAATATTCTGCAGCATTAGTGGTAGATCTGTATTAGAAAGAGGACAGAATAATTCTTTTCCTCCCCGTGTGTCAGCCACATTACTACTTGTCTTCCAGGTGCTTTGACAAGCCAAAGTTTAGCATAAGCTGTGGAATTGCAGCAAATAGCTATGTGTGTTTTCCCTGTGCCCTGGAGTGCTGGACAGAGATGTCCAGGCTGGCAGGCAGGCCTGGGCTGGCTGCAGAGCTGTGTAAATCTGCCAGGCTGCCCCTGCTCTGAGCTGCCCTGGCAGGAGAGGGCTCAGCAGCTCTGGCAGGGGCTGGGGGGGTTTCGTGGCTGCTCTGGAGCTCGTGTCCTGCTCTGTGTCCTCGAGCCTCTGATCTCTGAACTCTGCCCTTGGTGTGTCCTGGTTTGGAGGACAGGTGTCTGCCAATAAAGGCAGGAGCTTCTCTTTGGAATGGAGAATGTAAACCCCCTCCCTACAAATTATTATTATAATTTTGAAATTAAGGGGCTCTCAGGCAAAGAGATGGGAATAGGAATAACAGCTCTTTACTAGGAAAATTAAAATAGAAATACAGTATTACAAAGAACAATCCCAAACACTGCCAGAGTCAGAATCCAAG
>JAOTBB010000321.1:263604-282281 GCA_025629985.1 Chamaetylas fuelleborni
TCCCCTTCCTTATGCACGACCCTGAGAACCAGGTTTGTTGGTTTTTTGGTCATGTTTCAGTGACCAAAACCCAACATCTGCATTAACAGCCAGTATTTTAGTCAACATGGGGTTACAGATTACCAAAAAATGAAGTCAACAGCGGGCTTAGAAACAAATTCAAGAGACTTCACTCTGTTTGGTTGCTAATAGTCTTAAAATCTAAGCATTCTATGCAGTAAATGGGTGACTCTTACTCAGAAAGGATAGGAGTATCATCTTGGAACAGAGCTGTTCATGTTGTTTTTCCTGCGTCTCGTCCATGGTGCTGTATTCTCAGACATGGGGTTGAAGGACAACTGAGAGTCTGGTGGGTTTGTGGGTTTGTTTTTTTTTTTCATTTTTGGTTGGTTGGTTTTTGGTTTTGGTTGGTTTTTTTTGGTGTGTGTGTGTGTGTGAAGATTGCTGTTGCATCCACATCAAAAAGTTCATCCATTTCTTTTATTTTTAATGGTTTTTTTTTTCCCAAATTCCCGCACAGAGAGCTCCTGGTGGAAAAGCAAGACAAGTGCAGTAGCTGCAAAAAGAAATGTTCACAGCCTGGGCTGTGCTGCTGCAGCAATGTGTGTGGTAAGGATGACTGTCAGAATATCTGCTCAAATGAGATCTCTAATACTCATATTAGGCATGAATCATCTTTGGGAAGACGTGGCAGCACGAGGCATCCTTGGATCTTGCCCTCTGGATTTGTGTGCCTGTGATAGTGCTGGCTGCATCATCTAATCTTGGCTAAAAGTAAACTGGAATTGCAGGAATCTGGTGTATCTTAGTTGTCAAAATACTTTAAAAATAGATGATTCAGCTATTCAATAGTATAGCTCAGGATAAATATTTGTATTTGCTATGTAATTGATTATATTATAGTTTTGGTGTTCTGCCTTATGGGGAGCAAATCCAAAGCTCGGCAGCTTGACTCACATTTGTTCCTCCCTGTTCCTCCTGTGTGTGAGCTCAGCCTCTTGAATATCCAGTGCTGACATTCCCAGCTGCTGCTCTGTGCAGAGCATCCAGCCCTGCACTGATGCTGTGTCCCACAGCTGAACCTGCTCCTTGCACACGCTCCCAGCAGCCAGATGGCTCCTTAATCTGCACCAATATCCAGGCACAAAGCTCAGCTCAGGGCTGCTGTGCCCCTCCCAGAGCCAGGTTTGCACACAGCCATTATTGCTTCAGAGCAAAGCACTTGGACAGAACACACTCCATGGAGCTCATCACACCTTTCTTCTTGAATTTTCCTCATCAAAATTTTCCTTCCCATCCTCCTTCCCTCTAAAAAAACTCACATTCCCATTAATCCCTTGTGCCTAAGAAAATTGCAGGATACAGCCAAGAAAGGTTATTTAGGAAAATTATCCAATGCATTTTTGGTGAAGTCTGTGGAAAGGTGTTTCAATTATACAGTTTCAAATATACTGTGCCATTTCTTATCAATAAGGGCAGAATGATAGTTCTAAAATAAATAATAAACCACCATGTATTGTTAAAGCCTTCTCATCATAGAAGTTTTGAAACTGATCTTATATTGTCTGGTTTTTTTGTACTTGGAACCTGGCATGGAAAAATACTTAGGGACCTTCTTTTGACCATATTAAATGACTTCTGATGTGTTACCTGATGGAATAAAGGAGCAGAATCCAACGCATTGTAACTTGAACTTGGAAATTTAAGCCATTTCCAGAGCTTGAATTCTAATCACAAATTGCATCAGGTCATATTAGTGCATTAGGATTTAGGAGGGAAGAAATTAAGTTTTACAGGGTCTACTTCTTAGAGGGGGCTTGGGGAAAATTAACCAAAGGAGGGAGTAAAGAAAGTGCTTACAGAACCTGTCCTGTGGTTGTATTGTAAAGCAGCTAAGGTGGGAGTGAGAAAAGACCCAGAATTTGAAATGCACCTGAAAGGCCCATCCCAAAGAGCCTCTGGAGATACCTCAGACAGGTATTTTGGGAAATAATGAGCACTTGGGAGTTGCCACTGACAGAACCCCGTGGCCCTCATTCCAAATTAGTAAATTAGGCAATGTCATGCTCTGAGAGCTGTACGTAGATTTCCCAGCCTAATTTTAGGTGTAACTTATTTTTTAACAGTCTATGTTAAACTAAGAGTTTTACTGTCTGAATTTAGGATTTTAAGGGCATCTGTTGGCTGCATGCACGGTGCCAACTGTGAAATGAATGGGCAATGGGAAGGTTTATTTTTATGTTTCTGTTGTGGCCCATAACAGAGGGATAGCAGTGATGTGGAGCAGACAGAGGCATAGCCTGAGACACTGAGACAATGCTCTGCTCTCTCCTCCCTCAGCCCTGCTCTGCCTTGCTGGCAGCTCAAGGCTTTGCTGATTGCTGCCACAGCTTGCCTCCTGTGAGGACTCTCAAAAATTGCTCTCTGTGAGGTTCTCTGCCTCTGGTGCTCCAGGCACCAACTCCGAGCTCTTGGCTCCTACTTTGTCAGGTTATCTTAAATAAGCAAAGCAGCTGATAGTTAAAAGGTTATTTATTACAAAGCACATTTTATTACAAAGCACACCAGTCTCAACAGGCAAGCAGAAAAGCAATGGCAGTGCAGTGGCAAAGCAAAAGCCTGGCAAAGAGCAGATGGCTAACAGCCCTGGCAGAAGCCAAAGGCTAAAACCACCAACTCTCCCAGTACAAACTCTTATATAGGATTTTCCCAACCAGCTAAGACACAAACTCAGACCATCACTCCTTAACCTGTTAGAATTCTGGTTTCTTAGCACACCAGGTTACACATAGAACTGCTCATACAATCTATCTTGTTCTATGTGAGAAATGTCAGCAATATTCTTACTAGAGCTCTATTCTGTCTAAGTCCTGTCTACAACTGTGGGCCTGGAGCCTCTATTGAAGATATCAGTGTGTTTCAACCTTCACTAGAACTTGAACTACTGCTGTGGCATTTGAAACCTTTCACTTACTAAAGACATTAGAACTCACCCCAAAACTTACTAACCTACTTCTACTTAAATGTCTGCTTTATGTGTGAGTGGCTTAACATACTTCAACCCACCCAAAGGCTTTAATTCAATCCCTGCATTCTGATTTCTCTCTGAATTCTTCAGAGACACCCCTGACTCTCTGACTCCAACAGGAGTGGTCCATACAGCTGTGGCAGGGGGCATGGACAGGGACAGTGCTGCTGACCCAGGCACTGAGCAGGCTGGGGAGAGATGGGCAGGGCAGGAGATGCTCCTCAGCATCAGCTTCACCTTCCTCACAAGTGTCCTTGAAGCCTGACAACCAGCATTGCTGTCTCTGCTGGTAGAACTTGTTAGGAACAAAAAACAGCTTTTTGTTAGAGGACAGCACATTGCTAAGCAACTGGTGGCACAGTAGCACTGTGAAATATTTGTGTGACGTTGGCTTTATTTTTTGTGTGAGAGTTTGGTATGTTTTAGGCAGCCTCTCCTACCCCAGAATCTGTCATTTGTTTGAATTCCATAGCTGAAGCTGCCTGGCAGTCAGGTCTGTTTGGAAGGTTTTCTGCCAAAGCCTTGTTGTGATGTAAGACACTTCCTCTTCTTTCCAAGTCCATAGGGCTAGGAAATATATTCTGGCATTGGTGGGTCTCATAAACTCATTAGTGCTGTTCTGGAGGTGCAAATGTCCATACTAATAAAGCCAGCTGTAAGGTAGAGATTGTAACTCTGGCTTCACAAGGGTGTTTCTTGTATTGTTTCTATCATTTTTGTGACCTGAATGAGACAGCTGATTCCCACCTCATCTCCTGATACAATCACACAGCTGGCCATGGGTTCTTGGAGTTCTAATATTTCTATAATATTATTTCTATAATATTTCTAGTTCCAATATTCAGAATTTGTGGGGATCCTCACAGTCAGTTAGATGGGGACATAATGAAAAGGGCATTAGAGAGCAACAGTGTGGATTCTGAAATTTACCCTTCAAAATGCATCTGCCTGTTTACTGCTGGATGTTGTTCCTGCCTGCCAGAGAATGGGTGTGTGGCTGCTGAATGAAGGGCCAGATCTGTTCTCAATTCCTTGACTTCAGTGGCAGCTGCTCCTGATCTCCACTCAGTGCAGATCAGGTGGTTATTCTGCTCCTGCAGTCAGATGCAGCCTACTTCTGACATGGCATTTCAGATTCCTACACAGGCAAGAATTCTGTCTAAATATAGACATATTTGTTTCCCACTGCAGACAATGGTGATTCATATATGTGTTATGTAACTTTTGGGATTTTTTCCTTCCTTTTATTTAGTAATGCAGTAATTTAAATGCCAGCAATGCCAAAACACCTAAAATACATATAATTTTTTTACTTTTTTTGACAAAATTTTTTCTCTAGATTTTTAATGGTTCATATATTTTCAATTTTTTATTGTATTATTTGCATACAGTATTATTTGTTCTTGATATTACCTTCCCTTTTTACTACCTAAAGGATATACTTTAACTCTCACACTGCAGAATTTCTACTGTGGCAGACATCTGGTTTTTTATAGTGCTGTGTGCAAGAGAAACAAGGGGATCATGGGTGAAGGTGGAAACCCCGAATAAAGGTGCCAACAATATTAAATTTTAGGACTCTCATTTTCAAAAGTTTACTCACAGAGTTCTCACATTATTTCAGGACAACAGCTTGTGGAAGGTAAGAATTCCACAGCAAATCTGTCTAAACAAGCATGGATTGAAGGGGCTGCTAAAACAAGACAATGTGAAACTGGTGTATTTGCACTTCCTTCAGTGTGTTCTTGACTTTCAGGTTCACCAAAATCTCCAGAAAGAAATTAATGAGGAAAATAATTGTGCAAAGAGGTGGAAGTTGAATACCCTGAGGAAAAAAAAAAAAAAAAGTGAAGTAATTGGGCTATTACTTTATCAGAAAGAAAAATACCAGGCAAAGGGAAGCAGAAATTAATTTGGTTTTGGTGTAAATGTAGTGAGTGTCCAAAGGAAAACTGCAGAACAGAAAATAATTTCTGTACATGGAGAGAAATATGAGGCAGTGGGGGTAAATGAAGCACTGTGAAATAAGGAAGTGAAGGTGTTGAAACACTGAGGTGAAGTATGGAGAAAGTAAGAATTTGGAGAATAGGTGGCAAAATAACATCTGGCCAGGTTCTGGCACAGCTGCTGAGCTGCAGAGGGACTGCAGGCACCTTGTGGCTTCTGTGGTGAGACTCCAGCAGCACGGGAGGGCAACGTGGGGAACCGAACTGAAACTTTAATTATGTTACAGGAGTGGCAGGAGGTCAATAATATTTGTGCTGTGGACACTTGTGACAGATCAATTGTATAATGAAAGCAATTATAGCATCATTAGAAGTCTGATAACCCAATAACTTTGTGATAATTACTTCTCAGTTACAGGAGATAATTTACCACAGGAGATGCTGAAACACTAGATATGAACACTAATAGCTGTAGTCACATCTGTGCCCTTTAATAGCAAGTTTGAATCCCATTCATTTGAGCATTGTAGATTTTTGACAAGCAAGGCCTGTCTGTGCAAAGGTAGTTATGCATATATGTGGGTCTTTGGGTCCCTTAATAACTTGAGAAATACTGATTTATTGTGTCTTTGAATAGCAAGATACTGGGGGTTGTTCTGACTTTTGAGTTTGCTTTTTTTGTCAGATCAGCACGTGCACTAGAGCTGGGGGGGATTGTGAAGAAGTGCTTGAGGGCACAGGATTAGAGTGAGAGTCTGCTTTGCTGAGAGCAATTAGCAAGGGCACAGGATTAAAGTCGACATGAAACAGTTTTTATTCCAGACTTTCGATGTTCGTAAGAAAAACAAATTTTTCGTTCTACGGATTTATTATTTTCTTCCCTAGCGAGTGTTTCTGTTGTATCTGTCATGGTATGATGGGAATTTACGTGGCTAGGGTGCTTGAAAAAAAAAAAAAAGTGAGTGAAGAACAATTTGCCAGCCTTATTTCTGAACCTGATGAGGGCAATCAGTGTGAGTGCAAATTTCTTCTTCACTGCAGCTGCTCTGCTGGCCCTTGGTCTCCAGATTGCACATATTTTGTTTTTGCAAATGGTTGTTTTGGAGATGTTTAAAATGCTGACCAAAGCTGCCTCCAAACTAGAGGTTTGAAAGAAAAGTTTGATAGTAAAAGAGAAAAGTAATATTGGAGTTACAGTAATAGCTTGAGAAATTGCAGAGCTTTGACTTATGGGAGGTTTTAGTTACCTTCAGCTGATTTTTTTTTTGGTATCTTTTTGTAAATAAATTTCCCAGTCCTCAGGAGCATGCTGGGGAGGAGTCATTTTTGGTTGTCACTGATTGTGGCACATTGTGTGGAGTGTAATGCACAGGGGTGTTTAATTCCATCCTCACTTCAGTGAGGAGCTTGTACCCATCAAAAATGCATCCTATCTCCATGGCAGCAAGAGAATCCCCTGCAAGCAGCATGTGTTGGCCTTGCCCAGGAGGAAGGTGCTGTTTGTGGTCCTGCATTGCTTTGAGATGGTGCAGGTGCCCTGGCTGCTGTTTGCCCTGGGACATTCACAGCTCACCCCATTTCTTCCTTTTCCTCTGTCTCATCTCCAGATTTTACTGTTGTTTTTCCCATTGGGTAGCTAGTTGTAAAAAGTAAATTATTAAAAGCCTGTAGAGCCTGCAGGAGCCCATTAAAAGCCTTGCTCCCCTGATGAGGATTTTCTGCTGCAACTTTCAGCTGAGATTTGTCACTTAATCAGTTTTTAATTCCATTAGCATGTGGTATGTGTTTTTTCAAGTTCTCAGTCAACATTTCAGGAAGTACCAGGTCTAATTTATCCACATAAAATTCTAACTACATCAAGCAATTTTCTCTTTAATATGAACTTTTAATCTCATCAAGTTGGTTGAGATGCTTTTCTCGTAAAAACATCCTGGTTGGCATTAATTATGTTACCATACTTTAATTCTTTGTTTATGAAGATGCAACTGGCTTGTAGTTTATTAGAGTGAACTATTCCATAGGATGGAAAAGTAATAAAGTTAAGATTTCTGGAAATAATTCCTTTTTCAGTCTCTTTTCTAATTGATTGAGATTGGGGGTATGGGCATTTTGTTGGTTTCTCTTTGTTTTTGTTATTTTGCATTTGGCACCACTTCTTTACTATCTAATATCTGAGATTTCTTCTGTTGCAATGTTAACATGGGCATCTGAGATTCTATAAGCTGAAGCTGGCACTAGCAGTGCAATGGTTTATGGTATTAGCTCAGACACTTACCACAGTAATATGTTTGTGTGTTTTTATTTTATTCCTAGTTCAGCCTGACTGCAGACTAATTTACTATATGCTCACACTGCTATTGGATTTCAAAAGGCACCACAGCAGGGAAAACTACTGCAAAAATAAAGCATTTATGTTTTGAATTAAATGAAAATGGTAGAAAATGTGAGGCTTTTAGATTAAGGATACATAATTAAGGCTGCATGGATTTTTTTTTTTATTCCTCTAAGTTCTGTGTCCAGTATGTGTGTACAGTGACTAAGTGAACCACATGTCCTCTCTCCCCCCACAGGAACACCCTCTCTCCAGTGCTTCTAATCCTGAGTCTCAGGCATTTATTTGATTGGAATGAAGCAGCCACTACTACTTCTGAAATTCTTTTTGAAAAAAAATGACAAGAGTTTTTTTAGAAATGTTCTAAAGCATCGATTCTATTCTATTTCTTCATCCCATTTGAAAATCCACTTCTTTTAAACATGAGTAAGTAGTGAGTTTTCTGCCTTCAAAACCCTTTTCCATTCCTTTTCTGTTCAAGAGAAGAAACAGTATGTGGGCCTGGATTAAGGCAGGACAAGCTGTGAAATGAGAGGCCAAAGGTGCAGCTGGAACAGAACCACAGGATGGTGTGTAGGCTCTGAAGCATCTCCAGAAATCACTGTGGCTAATTCTGCACTCACATGCCAGCCAGTTTACACATTGCTCAGTAAAGCCACTGCTCAGCTTGAAGATTGATATTTCTTCGGGTTTGTGGCTTCATTGTTTCACTTTTTGATGTGGGATTTGTTATAAATAAAATTGTTAGGGGGCAAGAATTATGCTTTAGTCAGGGAAACCTGCCCTTTTTTGGGAACCAAAGGATTTATCACCCAGCTGTTGTCACAGCACTCAACCACAGCCTCAGAGAGCTGAGCTGTGCCATTTGCTGCTCCTTTGTTTGCAGTTCTCCTCCTCTGCCATCACCCAGAGAGTCTGAAATCCAGATTTCTTACCAGCACATCTGATGCATTTTTCTCACTCTCATCTAGTTCACGTGGAGCTACTTCACACAGTTGCTGTAGCAACCACCTTATGCTCCATTGGATTTTTACTATATAAAGTGTACTGTTAAATACCTGAGGTGGTGTATTTCAGGATCTGAAGTTAGGTGGTGTAATTTATGCAAGTGCTAAATAGTTCTAGATGATTTTCACTCACGCTGTCCTCTGTTCCAGCAATACTTGCTGACATTTAGGTAAAGGACTCCCAATATCCTGCAGCTTTTACTGGAAGCTGATGGCTGGTTCAGAGGGGCCACTGTGGGAGATGTGCACCATCATTCTGGACAACAGAAAGAAATCTATTGAAATACTCATCCTCACTGTACTCTTCCAACTTCCCTAGGAATCAGCACATGGTCTCCTTTTTATTATTTTTTTTTTTTTCTGGGTGATTTAGAGTTGCACAGTAGTTTGTATTGTACCCCTCCCAGAAAATGTAAGCAGGAAGGTCCAGAATCAAGATGTGGAGCTCAGGGAGAAGGACAGAACATTGTGTGGCCAGCATTCTGCTCAAAGGCTCAGGGCACTCACCTTACAACAGCTTCTGTTGCTGTGCTGTAATTAATAGATGGCAGCCAAAGGAGACTCTCTTAGACAAGCTGATTTAGGTTAATTGAACAATCTCAGTTTTTGAAATGTCACTTTATTACCACAGTTAGGGTCAGTAGGAGCTGAGCACTTCCAAAAATCAAATCTGTCAACTTTATTCAATGCAGTAACTTTGTCTGGCTAATGTCAAGACAACAATTTTGTTTATCTAGAGCAGGTTACTAGTTAGAATTTCTTTCTGGCTCCAAGTCCTTTGGATGGGTGATCCAGTCTTGAATTTTTATTAGTAGCAGAACTCACAGTTTGCTTTTACACTACTAAGTTTTGTTGCCATATCTGCAGTAAACTCTACAAAATCAAAATACCTGTGGGGCAGAGGAAATGCTGCAGCTAATCCAAAGGAAAATTCTTGGCTAAAATGGTTTGATCTTGCCAGTGCTTTTAATATGGCAGCATGAGACTCCTTGCTTGGTTAACACTATCATATGTGAACAGAAATCTTGACCTAAGAGCTGGAGAATGAATTTTTCAGAGCTGAGGAGAAGCAGCAAAGAGGAAAGTTCAGCCAGAGGTGAGTGAAAATGTGACCTGTTAGGAAGGGAAGTCTGGGCAGGGCTTGTGTTCATGTCCTGCTCTGCTTCATCTCCAGCTCCCTCCCTTATTTCTCCCACCATTTGCCAGTCTCTGGAGATTTGCACCATTCTCTTTCTGCCATGCAGAGTTTTTTCATCCCTTCTTTTTTCCTGTTGTCTCTGTTGTCCTGTTAAAACTTTGAGTTCCTTGTGCACCTTTCCTATTGAATCCCTTGCCCAGCACAACTCTCCCACACTGACTTCTGTCAGTATTCTCCACATCCCACTCTCTCAGGAGAAAGCAGCTGTTAAACACCTTGGGAATAAACTGTTTCGTGTTTAGAGTATTTAGAAAATTTAGAATTTCATTCAGAAAAACAGTTGAAGAAATCCAGTTTGTATGTTTTCCTGAGGAATCCCTGTGATTTTGTGAGAAGGCTAAAATCCTGATTTTCATTCAAAGCAGTTAGCTTAGCTCTTAATGGAGCAGCTGTGCATGTTTCTGTGGGGATGGGAACATGCTGGGGAGAAGGCTGACTGCTTTTATCTACAAATCTCATATTTGAATATGTAACATTCAGGTCAGACACAGGGATAAATTCAGAGTGCCTACAGCACACTAGTCCAATTCTTTCCATGTTCCCCACAGAAACTAGTTTCTTCTGCAGCAGTTTCCTGCCATTTCTGTAGAACTATTATGCTGATATTTCTCCTGAGTGAAGAAAATATATGGGTGTAATATTTTCATACACACTTAATACCAAAATACCAATTTTTATTGCAGAATGAAGTCTTAGTACATTCTTCTTGTGCATTGCTTCTTGGCAGCTGTGCCAGGAGATAACTTTATCTTAGCTGTCTGTCCATACAGTTAGTGTTATTTTCAGTGTTTGGAAAATACAGCCAGAGAAAAAAACAGGTAAAAAAAGGGCACTTTATGTCCTAATAAGATGCTACTGACTTTAAGTTTCATTTGTTTAAGGGTGTTTATTTGAATTAATCTCGGTACTTTAAAAAGACTGATGTATTGTGTGAGGAAGGAACTGTTAAAAATCTAAAATGGAACATATTTCTGTGCTGAGCCACCTGTTACTATGGGGTGCTGTTTCTAAATTATTCCTCTTGTCCCTCTCTACTGTCCACAGATCTGTGTCTAGAGCTTATAGTGGAAAGGGAACTTGGTGATTTTCCTTTCAAAACTTTCTGCTGCGTTGGAGTGCAGGGGGTGGGACAGTTTGATTTCCACCTTTGGCCACCACTGTCATTGGCACTGTCTGCTGTTTAGGAGAGAGCTGTGTTTTCATGCCAGAGTGGCCTTACAGAAGCTGTTCAGAATGAAAACAACACCCACAGGACACAAGGATTCTGCCAGGTGTCCGTGCTGCTCCTTCAGGCTTGCCAACCTGCATTGTAGTTCCTTGTTGTCAGTTTGTGCCATCCATCCCAGGGTCTGAACTGAGCTGATGCTGAATAAAACCACAGAACTCCTCATGATGCTTACTGCCTTTTGGCTTGAGGAATCAATTTTCCAGCATCAATATTCTTCAAATTACATTTGGAAACTTTTAATACAGTCCAGGTACACTTGCATCATTTAGATTGTCACTGGTTTTTGCCTAGGAAGAATTTTTTCCAGTTACTCTCACAAAAGAATCTGTATTTGGCTTGACTGGAATATGACAATTAGGACTTTGCATCCGAGTGGAAGTAGAAATTTTAAACTAAATTGTGCACTTATGTATGAGGAGAATGTAGGCACAGTGGAGATCAGGCTCTATTCTGCTTCGTGTGTGCTAATGTAGTTTTCTCAGTGTAATCTTTTACCTTGCCTAAATAAACTTTTAAATGCATATTTCTCTCAAGGTGCTCATAGAAGTTTATGTTAGTCTGCAGTGAGCAGCAATTCCCAGAAAAACAATACCAGAAGAAGTCACTGAGAATTGTGTTGTCATAAAAGCTGGAATCACTTATTTCCCTTTACAATTTAAAACATTGCACAAGACTCTCCAGGGTAGAAATAACATCTCCAGGCCTGATTTGTGTTACTAAAAGTAACAACACCAAAAAAATCGTTGCCTTCTATAATTCAAAATGGAATGTGTACCTTATTACCAGAGTAGGAGGAACTGTAGTGTTTCACTGTAGTTCTCATGGCAGTGTCCATCAGGAGGAAAAGAAAAAAAATAAGAAAACTCTTACCCAATCATAGAATATCCTGTATACAAAATAAATTTGGTAATGGAAACTAGAATTGGGTGAAAATTCACTTGAAATGGTTCAATTTAAAGGAGTCCTTATGAAGGGCACCTCTTCAAAACAATTCAGCAGCAGCTGAAACTTCCACAGAGGTTTTACTGTGGTGGTGGTGGTGTTGTGCAAGAGTGACAAACCTTCAATTAATTTACCATCTTAATTGGTCTGAATTAATCCCCTGTGCAGCTCCATTAGCTTCAGCTGACCCTGTGACATCATTAAAATGATAGAAAGGTATTGATATTTCCCTAATGCAGCCAAGAGTTTGTAAACAAGAATTGTACTAATTCTTATATAATGGAGCTAAAAATCTTCATATGCCTAACTTTCTGTTTTGAAAATATATTCTCTTAAATAAATCAGAGACTATTTCACCCTGCAGCACAGGTTTTCTGTTGGTACCAAACTCACTCATTTACAAAGAGATGTTAAATGCAGTTTATGTAGATCAGGAGAAAAGCACAGGCTCTTGAGCAGAGCTGGAAAACCTGTAATGTTTTAATGTCAAACTTAAAAATGGGTGTACTGACCTCTTTGGAGTAGACAAAAATGTAAATTATGTTTTTTTCCAAATTAGAATGAGTTTTCTGTTTACCCATGGCTGCAAAGGTTGTACAAGGGTGAACTGTTCATGTAGAATTTGGGGGGGGTTTGGAAAATCTGATGTGCTCCCTACTGAGAACACATTCACTGTTGTCTGTCCTGTGCTGAATCGCAAGATTTCCTTCCTTTCTGTATTATTTTTCTCTTCAGGAAATACTCCTCCAGGAGGGTTGTATTTAAGTTCTTAGTGGTCTTAAGTTATATTTGTGCCAGGATTTTTTGTCTGTTTGTTTTAAATTCTCCTTTCTTTTAAAAGCTGGATTATTCAATTGAAAATTGAACTTTGATCAGTGCTGCTCATGTTGTGTACCTTGGAAACATTTTCCAGGAATGCTGGTTGGGCTAGTGAGAGGTGCTGCTCTTAGGTAAGGCACTGTCCCTGTGTTTATTGTAGCTGTTATAAAATACACTGCAGCAAAATATTTTGGTGCTGTTGCTACCAGAATTAGTTTATAAAACCAGCCACATAATTTGCCATTGTTTTTTCAATTCATATCTTTTCCAAAAATGATCTGACGTACCATAAACCTGAATCCTGTACTAAGATTCTAAATAATGAATCTGCATCAGTTTCAGAGCTTCAGAAAAATTACTGAGTCACCTGAAAGGTGTTTTTGGTTTGGTGATCAGGTCCCTGACATCATCCTTCAGGTCTGCCTGTCTTTGTAGGTATTTGCCTGGCACTGTGACTGCCTACAGACCTGCAGCAAAGTAAACTTTAAAAAAAGAGACATAGGAAACAGCTTTAGAAATGTGTGTTTCCAGAACAACAGCAGGGTTGGGTATTTTTTTCCTGGCCTTGCAGACCTTGGTGCTAGCATAGCTGTGCAGGGTTGAATGCAGCAAAAGCAGCAGAAGCAGTAAATGGGATTTTGCCTGAGGCAGGCAGTCTTTTCCCAGAGGGTCTGAGGGCATGCTGGGCCACCTCAGGTGGTGATATCAGTGAAAACAGGTCAGTGGATCTCCACTAAGAGCTGTGTAGAGGATGTTTCTTTGAGCTGCCACAGCCTCAGAGAGCTCTTGTCCAGAATCTGTGAGTTAGCCATAAAACTCTGCTGGGCTAATCCAGTTCTGGGATGGGAATAGTTTTTTCTATTTTCTGCCCATCCAGAGATCTGGCTGGGTGGAATACCTCACCCTAACAGAACTGAAGGAGAAGCATCAGGGATCAAGGCAAGGCTCCTGCTCTGGGTTTAGCTCTGGGCTAACCACTGTAGGTGAATCCTGCACGTCCTTACCTGCCAGGAGCAAGAAAATAAACTGATTTAGGGCTTTGGCTGTCAGGGGTGCACCCCCTCTGCTTGCCTGAAATGCAGATTCTTTCTTGGCCCTTCCCATCTGGAGGCAGCAGAACCAGCTCTGTTTGCAGTAGCAGAGGGGTGCTCTAACCTGAGACTTGCTCCTCACTCGTGTTCTCCTGGGCAGCTGAAGGAGGGTGATAATGTTGTTCATGGCTTGTCACAGCCCCATCCCTGGCTTTGCTGAAAATGTGCTCAGGGTGCTTCTGCAGCCTGAGGTTTGTCCATGTCCTCCCAGGGAATGTGGAGGCCTTTTGCTTTGAGTGAGCAATAGTTTCTTGCTCAGTGTGCCCTAAAAATGGCAAGAGCAGCATGCCAGTCAGAGGAAGACCAGGCTACTGAGGAGGGAGAACAGAATTCTGCTGGGAGGATTGCCCTCCATTAATTCTGCTTGCAATTGAGAGGGAGGAAACATTGAGTAAAGACCTGTCTTCCCTTCTTCCCCCCCTTAACTGCTTCTGTCCAAATAATGAAAAAGCAACTATTCTCCTGCTCTCTTTTTCACTTTTACTGTTGTTTGTAGGAAAAAAAAAAAAAAAAAAAAAAAGATGACTCAGTTCAGTATGAAGCCTACACAAATATTTCCATGAGATTTATCTGAGATTCTCCCTCCCCCCCTTTAACTGGCAATGTAGAAAATATTTGGTGGAAAATCGAGACTGCTGCTCCTTCTGCCAGTCTGTAAATGCTGTGTGACTGCTGGGCACAGATATTTATATTTCAGACAGATTTCTCTGAATGCATTGCTAGTGCAGACTGTTTCTTGGTTTCTTCCTGCCTATTGTAGGTGATATATTTGCCCCTATAAGCTGTGTTCCAGCATTTGTTTCTTTCTGTGAATGAATCAAAGCCTCCGTGGCTATTGCTGGATAAAGTTTTGTTGTACATGTAAAGAACAGAGAGCAAACTTTTCACAAAGTAAAAAAGAAGGGAATTGTTTTGCTGCATCATAAGGTCATCAGATAAGTAATTTTGGGAAGGATTTCCAGAGGGCTCTAGTCCAGCCTCCTGCTGAAAATGGGATGGAGAGCACAGCAGCTCTCTGGGTGACCTGCTGCAGTACCTGGCTGGGTGTCTGGGAAGTCTTAACCTCTCTTCTCCATCTCCAGTGTACTCTGTGATATAATAAATTACCTCCCTCTTAAACTTGTTGGTTGTTTTTGCTTTACTTCTGGGAAGTTCACATCAATTTATGAGTGTGTCTTAGAAATCATGTCAGTGAGCTGTCCCAGTTTGGAGACAGGGGAATATTTCCCTCTTGATCATTTTGTTCTGTGGCTAACAACATGAGGATGCAGGGGGAAAAGAACTCCTCTAAATTGGTTTTGCTAGCAGTACAGGGTTGGAAGGAGCTCTGACTGCAGAGTGGAGATGTGTAAGGACTCCAGAAAGAAGCAGCCTTTGAGAGGAGTGCAGTGTGCAAGATGAAACTGTGGCTGAGTGAAGAAAGCTCAGCCCAGCAGGCTGGCCAGCTTGGATTGATGTGGGGTTTAGGCATAAATGCATCCTTTGAAAGGGGAGCTGGCTCCAGAGGAGCTCTCATGGCTGCACTGAGCAGTTTATTTTCTGAGACTGTGGCAGTGCAGCATGATATTTACAGTATAGTAACAGAACAGAGAAGGAAAATAAAGAGGATTAAATCCAGACTGGCATTTGCCTCAATAAAGACAATCTACATCATTCAATTAATGTGCCACTGCATTCCATTGCAGTTAAAAGAAATGAAGAATGAAACTTCTTGATCCACATCCATTCCTGATCTCCCTAGCAGGCCTGCTGAAGATTACAGGACTAATTCTCAACTGAGATAAAATTAACGTTGTGGGAGCTATTGGCCTTTTGGTGTAAAAGAATTGAACATAACAGGGCTGGGATATGGTTTTTTTAATGTTTGGTTAGGCCTGTAATAAGTATGAAAAAACCCAGAAATTGTGAAGGATGACTGGGAAAAATCCCAGATGTAGCCCCTCAGCAGCTCAGCTTGCAGAAGAGTATTGCTGTGTACAATAAGGAATTGAAGGGTTAAAATCAAAAGCTCTGGCATCTTTGGAGAGAATATGAAATTTTTTAATGACTTGGCAGGACAGCAATCTACTACACATGCTTTACTTGAAGGTAATTTTGAAAAGTGCTTGTATGTTTAAGTGAAAATTGGATTTTCCACACAATCTGTAATGGGATTAGTTAAAAGTCCAGTGGCTGAAAATTCATGCAGATGCTCTGTTCATGTAATTTGAATGAATACATGGCAGCATTAATAAATGAATTCAGTTCATTGTGAATGCTCATTTTGCTTGGCCTGCATGAAAGTTTGGCAAAAAGAACATTTAAAAGCACATTTTGTACAAATAACACCACAGAACTGTGTTTAGTCTTCCACTGTAAATTATCTTTTTTATGAGTTGTGACTAATGACAGCACTGTTTTGCATCTCCTTTGGAGCTGTTCAGTATCATGATTTGCAAGTAATCTTATTTGCCATCATTTATTTTTTAGAAATAGATCTAGTTTGGAACAGACCCTCAGGTTCCCTGGTGCTCTCAAGCACTGTGAAGTGAATGCAGTAGTTTGAGAATTTGTTTTTGTAGTACAAGTACTTCTCCCTCCTCTGAATTAGGTGTTCCTTCCATCAGAAAAGATATTTTTGAACTAGCAACACTGTTTCCCAAAATCTGTTATGTCATTTGGCAGATGCATTATAAACTTCTATTTAAGCTATTATTGAGTGTGGAAATGGTGTGGAAAATCAGTGTAAAACAAATTTGCAACACTATTTTTTACGTGTATTAGTTTTTATTTTTATGCTATTTTTATTTTATTTTATTTTATTTTATTTTATTTTATTTTATTTTATTTTATTTTATTTTTCCTTAGCATTAGATGGCACTGTTTTCCAAGCTTACCTTTCACAAGCAAGTCTGAGAATTTGAAATCTGGAAGTGAGATGCCATCAAGCAATGGAGGTTTTGGTGTATTTACTGTAAGATAATTTAATTAAAGTGTGGCATTGTGAACTGGAAAGATACTGACCACTGTCAGCTGGAAATAGAGAGAGTTTTGATGCTGTTAGAGCTCTGGGTTAATACACTGGCTGTGCACCCCTCTAATGGAGCTCAGTGATGGGAGCTTGGGGTTTCCCACACCTGGGGCAGGTGTGGCTGACCCTGAACCAGTGAACAGCTCACCTGTGCTCTCACCTTTCCTCTGGCTGTGTGTGAGGTGCTTTATTTTGTTTTTCTGGGTTTTGCTGGTTTGGATCTTGTTTGTTTGCTTTTGGAGGGCTTTTCTGGAGAGTTACTGATTTTATTCCTTGCAGTCTGTGGGGTTCCTACAGCAGCTGTGCCTCTTTGAAGAGAAGATCACCTGTGCTGCCTTTAAAATAATTTCCCTGTCAGCCACTGAGTTGGAGGGAAGTTGGCAAGATTTGGATGTGTCCTCATGTATGGACCATGCCACCAGTGTCTTAGCAAGTAGAACTCTGGTGAGTGTGGAAAAATAACTTTGGGGATAACAATAGTGTCAGTGTGTGGCTTAAGTATTTCATAGGAATAATTTAATTGCTAATGGAAATTCAAGTATGACGGTTTTAAGAACATTCAGTAAGCATGAAAATAAATAAATGATATTTTTTCATTTCGTTATCTAAAAGATTCAAAACCAGAACAGGAAGAACTATTTTTTTTTTTTAACAAAACCCCAGCTTTACTCTTCTGATTATGATTTTATATAAATTTTCCTCCTCTTTTGGGATATCCTTCTGATTTAAGCAATGAGAAAGAGAACACTTGTTCTCTATAGTGGCATATGTTACAGATACCTAGAAAAGAGGGAAGAATTACTGTTGTCCTTTTTTTTGACTCAGTAAGCATCTGCATCAGGGCTAGAAGCCATTAATTCAGATTGTCTTTGTGTTTAATTGACTTTCTTTGGTTCAGCATGTCTGTCCCCTTGCAGGGGAAAGAACTCAACAGTCCTGTCACTTGCTTCTGTAATTTATATTAATTAGCTTCTCCTTTCCCCTCAGACTCCAGTTTGCACAAAGAATTAACTTTGAGCACAAGTACAGATGATTGTAATCCTCACTGTACTGAACATTAAAAAAATTGATCATTGTCTGGAGTATCAGAGGCCTCTGAGTGTATTTGTCATGTGGATGCTTTGAAGAGTCTGATGGCTCTACTACAAGAGAAAATCTCAAAATACAAGTACTGGGAACTATTCTGTAATTCAATATATATAACATATTCAATATATATAAAATATTCTATAATTCAATCAAGTCTTGCACTGCCCTAGTTTACCTCCTGAGTTGGTGCTACTAGTTGGCAGTTAGGTACAAAGTGAGGAGGGAGGAAATAACATTTAGTGTAAGCTGCTGTCTTGTAAGTACTTGAGTAATTACCTGTAATAGATAAAGCCAATACAAAAGAATGCCCAAAGACAGACAGCAAACCCAAATGCTTTGGAGAGCTTCTCCTAGCTGCAGTAGACCACAGGCATTTTCTGACATGCCTGTAATATCCTGAGGAAATAAAACATCAGCAGTCAGTCCCTCACCTCAAAGAAAACAGTCTGGAACTGTATCTTTGAAATAAATACAATTTTTTATTAAATTTCTCTCAGAAAACTTGGATACAGATCTCCACTTGCCTAAAATCTAGATGTGTTTGACATTTGTGGGTGGTTCTGTCTCACCTGGGACATGGAGAGTCAGCTGTGGGGTTTTTGTTGAAACAATATTCTGCTGTCCTTCAGGTGGTGATTTATTTGAGTGACAATGCTGTCATTAGTTTTAATAATTGATGCACCCAGAGCTTTATTTGCATAACATTAACTGCAAGATCACAATGTCTCAGTGGAAAGAACCATGTTCTTAATGGTCTTAGGATTTCCTGGTAACATCCAGCTATACCAAAATTTAATTTTAGATGAAACCATTAATCTCCCCCCTCAGCCCTTGTTTGTGTTTTTCTCTCAGGGCTGTTCCTTGGTTTCTTACAGGTAAGAACTATCATTGGGGCAGAGTAAAAATCTTTATAATTTATCTGTATATGTGTGCACAATTTGATATATTGGTGCATTCAGGAAACAGATTTCATGTGTGCTGGACAAG
>JAOTBB010000321.1:298283-309960 GCA_025629985.1 Chamaetylas fuelleborni
CTTGTGGTTTCTATATTCTCAGAATCTAAGCATTCATATTTGTAAGGTTTTCCTGGCTCATCCTTCCCAACATGGGTGGGCTTTGAGAGTGGTTAATTAATGTAACACAGACATGGCTTGCACCCTGAGTGTCACAGGAGCGTGGCCATGGCACGAGAATCTCACAGCACTCAGTCCTTGGAAAGAGATTTTCTGACTTACTGTGGCTCTTGCCACTCTTCCTGTTGTCTGTCCACCTCAGCACACCATCAGCTCTGATGCCCTCCCTGGTTACATTTTCTCTTGAAGCCTTTTCGGGGTGTGGAACCCCGGCCAGCGTTCCACTCCTGAGCAGAGATGTTCTGGGGTTGTCACAGGATTGTCATTGTGTTCCAGGGACCCCAGGCTCTGCCAGGCCAGTTTCCATGCCTAACACAGGTGCATTAATCACCCCAGTGACTGCCAGCCTGCTGCCAGGGATGCAGGGGCTCTCCCACACCGGGCTGTGCTGCCTTGCAGGGGTCAGGATTTGTCAGGCATCTGCATTTACAGGAAGGCTGGCTAATTCCATACTGCATCCGAGTTTTCTGTGTGCTGCTGATTACTTTGGTCTTTATATAAAAGCATTTGAATGGGTGCTACAGACAGCATCCAGAAAAAGTTATTTGGAAACGTCAGGTTGCTCAGTGCTGGCTTTTGACTGGTGTAAACTGAACGTGGCCTCTCCAGTTCTCTCAGATTTCCTGAAACAGCTCTTTGTCTCAGGTTCTGGCAGAATATTCCCTGGGTACTGCTCTACATGTCCTTCACTTTTACAGGTAATTGAGGTGGCTGCAGTTCAGCCAGTCCAACCAGGCCCTTTTAGAATCCTGAGGGACTTAGTGCTGCAGATTCTCTGCAGAGATTATAGCACTGAACTGGAATTGCTCTCCATATATCCAGAGTATATTAAATGTTTGTGCTTGAGTGGCTGGTAGGGCAGGGAGTGTTTGATCTCCATTGAATTAAGGTTGTTCTAATTGCCCACGTGGGTTATCAGGGAGAGGATCCTGGAGCCTGGGGGAATTGAGAAACAAGAAAAGAAAGTAAAAATCCAGCTGGAGTGTTGCTCTCAGGAGTTCTGGCCCTGCTGCCAGCCCTGCCCTTGAACCAGGGAGGGGCATGTCCCCCATGGATTTGGGCTGCAGGGAGAGAGGGGTGCCACACTGCCACAGCTGCAGGTGGCTGTAGAACTTCACATACCGGAATATTTGACACATTTCACATATTGTGGAATATTTGAATAAAAGGGTGACAATTGCACCTTAGCATTCAATTCATAATGAACTTTAGTCATTAACTTGTAGCTCTTCTACAAAGTGAAGCTGCTAAGTACAACTGTTATTTTTGACTTGCTTTCATTTTTAGAGAATACTAGAAAAAAAATTGAGACTATAGAAAAGCATCTAAAAGGAATCAAAGCATAGAAAACCCATTTCTGGATACAGTGTGTTTTCAATTTTAAGTTTCAGAATACTCTAGAATCCTGATTGATATTTGTTCTGTTGTATATTTTCTCTGGCTTGTTTGTACCAGTGTCTCAGCTTATTATTGGAACTTTTAGATCAATGTTTAAAAACAGTAGCAACATAGAAATGGCTTTAAAGATAGGTCTCAGTACATCATCTAAATAGGGTAATTCACAGAAACCTGTAATCAGGGCACTAAGTGATTTTCATTAGTTTGTGAACAATAGTGACACACAACTGCATCAACTAAGACAGATCTTTTAAAATTATTAAATAGTTTTCTATAGAAATTTAACTTCCCAAGGCCTGTATGTTTTATTATGATAGAAGGGCCTCACCCAAAATATCAAGTTTCTGCATAAATAAGTGCAGTAGTTTTGTCTGAAACCTTGTTTTCCCAACAGAGAACTATAAAATGCCCAGTAATGTGAGCTGGGTTGCCTTCTCACAGTGGCAGTAAAAGGTACTGTAGAAAATCTAATAAATTGGATGACAAGGGGAACATAGACCATAAAAAACCCCAGTAAAATTTTCTTTTGTTTTAATATGACTTTCAGGGGGCAGGGAAAGGGGGAGTTTATGACCACCCATGACTGTGTGTGGGAATCTCCAAGTAATAAAAAGGTATGTTTATAGAACATTACCTGTGCTTCTCATATCTGCTTTTTAAAATCTGTATTTCCCAGCTCAAATTTATTTAAATTTAAAATACCTGTTATCTTTTGGTTTGCTTGCATCATGTAAGGTTGTTATTCTAGAGATGAGTTCCTTGTGTTTAATGGGCTCTGCCAAATACCTGAGACTTGTGGCTGCCAGGGTGGCACTGTGGGCTGGTGACTTTTTGTGTCAGGATGTGCTTTTGCAAGTTCTGCTTTGGACCCAATGTATTTTTCTTGAATATTGGAAAATTAACAGAGTCCTTTAGCATTATTAATCTACTGGAAAGTTTTATAGTGATCTTTTTTTTACTAGAGATCATTCAAGTGGGCAATTCAGTCTTCAAATTCAGTGAAGCATAAGGCATCAGGCCTCCTAATGTAAATAATGATCTTCATATTCCACTTTTGTCAAGATGTGCAAAAAAAGGAGTAATTTATGCTTCAGTGGGTAGCCAGTGAGAGTCCTCTCTACCAAAACATTTTTGTAGGTTAAATAACTGTCAAAATCTGATTTTTCTTGAGGGTTTTATATTGATTTTTTATACTTTTAATATTTATTACCTAATAAATAGCTTCTGTAATACGCCTATTTACACTTTTCAGTGCCAGTCCAGCTCTGTGCTCGCTGGCAGTGCAGTATTTGTGTGGCCAGAGACATCCTGGCCCTTATCCCAAGGCACTGTCTGCTGTCACATGCACAGTCAATTGTCATTGCTTTCACCTGTTGGAGTCAATCTCCAGAGGGAGACAGGCTCTCTGTTTTAATGGCATGCTAACAATGTCAGGATTAAGTCAGGGCCAGCTGTAAATTTAACTGGCTCCTGTGATGGTTTCTGAGAAGATGGCTCTTGCATTAAAGGTTGCCACTTCACCCAAACTTACTTCTGTGGGATGAGAAATTCTGCCTGATGGGATTTAGGAGCACAAATCTCCTTGAGGGATGGTCCCAAATGACATGCCAATCTAGAAAAATCTGTCAGAATAGTCATGCAGTGGCATGCCACATGTGTATGAATTCTTCTGAAGAACAGTTGCTGTCTCATTCTAACCCTGTCACTTGTCACCAGGCAGGTTCACAAATTTCCTTGTTCTGGGTTGGAAAACTCACAGTAATTGCAGCAACCTACTGCTTCATACATTTTTGAGCAAAATGTGGAGATCTAAATTTAGAGATTTCATAATTTTGGTATCACATGAAGAAATGGATTATTACTTAAAAGCAGTGAACTAAAAAAATAAGACAACTAACAAACAACAGAATAAGTTGTTACCTTAATGGAAATAATAAAGGGAAAAAAAGTCTTCAGACATATTTCAACTGTTTTTCAGTTTGTTTGCTCCTTACCTTGTCTTTCCTGGCCTTCTTGGCAGGCTTTTAGCTGATCTGTAAGAGAGAAAAAACCCCAACCTCTTCAAAGTCAGACTAAAATGACAAAATATTTTTTAACCTTTCCAATTCTCTTTGCATGAGAGTGCAGTGTTATTTGAATGTTTGATGTTATATCCTGTAATTAGGCCTTTGATTTGAGGCAGTTTTAATATTTGATAAGAAGTTTTAAAATCTTCCTCTAGTGTTCCCTCTGTCCCCAGCTGCAGAATCTGCTCGTGGGGGAGCTTTAGGATGGGGTCAGCCTCCTCACCTTTGGGAGCACTGTGTGGAGGGGCAGCTGTGTTTATTATCATTTATTGTATTTTGTTTATATAGTGGACATGTGTGTGCAAAGCATTAAGGAATGATTGAACAATCAGTGCTGGATAGTGCTGAAGTTTATGTGGGATATCAGGCTTTGAATGCTGGTGAATTGACTGTGAAGGCACACTGAAAATTTCATGCCAGAGGCTGCTTTTTGTGATTTAGGATGCCCTTGAGAACAATCATTTTGAGACTTCTTGTTCATTTGGACATTTCACTGAAAGCTAATAGAGAATTTGATAAAGATAAAATATTCACTTAGCACCTCTTTGTACAAGAGCCTTCTGTATTTGGAAGGGAAGAACTTCAGTTCACTGACATGTTCCAGTTAGCTGCAAACTTCTGTGCTTTTGACAGAGCAGCCAGAAGGAGAGGGAGGTTTGGCTGGAGCTGCTGCTGTGAGGCTGCAGCGTGGCTGTGCCAGGCTCGGTGTGCCAGCCAGAGCAAATGTGAGTTTGGAAATCAGCTGTAAGTCAAATTCCCTGCTGCTGTGCTCAGGTCTGTCTCTGTATGAGGCACTCTTTGAGTGGACACAGCTGGATGTGCTGCCCATTGCCTTGTTTTTTGTGGGGGACAGAAGAGAGCTGGGGATTGCTGTCCCACCCCCCTGCTCACCCAGGGCACTTGGGTTGTGGTTATGTCCAAGGATGGGTCTCCACAGCCATGGCTGGGCAACCTGTGCTGGTGTTCAACCACCCTTGCAATAAAACAGCCTTGTTGTATGTTTTAAATGGAAATTGAAGTGGAGATTGCCTCTTGTCCTAGTCCCTGAGAGGGATCTATATCCAACAGGTGCTGTGCCTTCACCTGCTGCATTGGTGCTGTTGGTTCTTTTAGTACAATAATCAGCATTTTATGCATTAAGGTATTCATAGTGATGCTGGATAAATGGCTAGGTAAGAATTCTTTCTGTCTTCAAACTATGTAGGAGAAAGTTTGTATTCATTTCATTAGTCAAAGAGGAGGGCTGAATATATGCAAACTTGTTGAGAGAGATTATTCTCAAGGTTAATTGAGATTTATCAGTTTGCATGTGCTTTCTGCCTGATTACCAGTAGTAAATGGTCAAATACAATTTATTCAAAGCAGTTTCTCTAAAGTTAGGCATCCCAAGAAAGAGGGATTGAGGAGGCTTGGTTCAAGGCTGCCATGATTAATAGAACTGTGGAACATGTTATTTATAATGTGAAACCTAACTGGGAGGATATTTGGATAGAAACACCAGAGATCATTGGAGAAGAGTAATTAAGCACCTTCTGAAAGAAGTGCACAGGAGATATTTAAAGGTGTTTAATCAAATACAAACATGTTCCAAAAATTAGTATTATAGGATCTTTACATATTTCCCTGGACCAGACTGGACATTTTCAATGTGGAAATATGAATGAGTTATGGATTGTTGTTTGTTCAACCAATTCTACCAGTGAAGCAGATTGATGGAAAAACACATGGTAGCCTGGCAAAGGGCAGACTCTGCTAGCAAATGAATGCTGAATTGGGCAATTAGGCAGGAAATCAATACTGAGATTCAGTGTAAGGCAGCACATGGCACATGATCCAGAGCAGGTCTGGAAACAACTGGAGAGACTGGCAGAGCATCTTCAGCACCTGGTAGGGTTGTCTGCAGCCAGCATCCTGCACTGGGGACTTGAGAATGGCATCAACATTTATCTTGCCTCTTCTGAAATGTTTTGAGGGCACCAGTTTCATCAGCAGTAGTTTTTTAAAAGAGAGAAAGCTCTAAGGACACAGCTGGCTCTGCTGGCTCTGGGGGCTGTAGCTCAGATAGTTCCTGGGCAGGGTGCAGGGCAGAGCCTGGTAAATGCACATGGGGCATTTTCTGTCTTAGTATGAACTTGGGGATTTTGGGCCTCAAGTTGCAGTGCTGCTGAGGATTTCTGGTGCCATGTGCAGCCTGAGAGAGGTAAAGCTGGCATTTAGTGAGTAAATGTGACTCCTTGCATAGTATCATCAGCACTACAGAAAAATAAAACTTCTGGAAATCCACAGGGGCTTCATTATAGCCTTTGATATCTTCTCTCATGTGCTTCTCCTTTCTGGTGCTTCTCTGCTGGAATAGTGACCCCTTCCCTTCAGCAGAGCTCTGTCACAGGCTCCTCCAGCTGGGGGGGTCAGGATGGGCTGAGAGAGTCATGTTTTCTCACTCTGGGTGGAGATACATCAGAAAATGAAAAAGTGTTTTCGTGGAAAATGAATGGTCAGGCTCTGTGCAGTGTCTCCTCCCAGAGCTGCTGGGTGTGGGAGGGTGACCTGGCACAAACTCTCATTTGGCAGAGAGCATGTGCTCTGATAATGGAGCCCTATGAGGGCAGGTGCATTGGCATCAACTCACTCTGCTCACACGTGTTAGGGAACTTTTCCTGGGAGGAATGAAGTCCCAATTATTCAGATCAACAAGAGTAATTAGGAAATATTACCTGCCTTAGTAGAATGTGGGAAAAATCTCACCTAGAGCAAGATTGATTCAGGTTGTCTAATGGGAAGACTTCCTCATGCATTTTCAGATTGGTCAGGGCCCTAATTTTTAAGGGAACTGGTCTCAGCAACCCAAAATGTTGCTAAATTTCTTAAAGAACACTCTACACTTCCTCTTTCAGCAATGATTGCAAACCCTCCACAACAACACTCTGATATTCAATTATGTTATTTCTGACACCTTTGAGACTTAGTTCCACAGATGGTAAAGAAAACTAGAGTGAAATTTTCTTCTATGGAGTTTTTTGTTTGGTTGGTTTTTTAGGTGTTTTTTTGTTTGGTTGTTGTTGTTGTTGTTTTGGCCTGTGCCAGACCTTTTGTAATATTCTAGGCCCAATTATTTTGCTGATATTAAGAGTATTCACTAGACAACTCTTGACCTTCTCAGTGATGTGGGCTTGGCTTTGCTTCCTAACCAAAGGAACGTGAAGAATGTTCAGGGAAAAATGAGCTTTACATGCCTGCTCATCTCAGGTAAGGAATAATAAATAAGGGTTCACCTGCTCCCAGCAGATGTAGGCTTTTTTAGGTGTCAGTACCAATTTATTTCAGTGAAAGAGGAGAAATGCCTACAAGGTATTTGTGCAGAGTGCTGAACCTGGTACCTAGATAGAAATTGAGTTGAATGGCATTTTTTCACTGAGTAATGGTTACCTGCAGTCACACAGCAGAGTGGTCTCAAAGGTACTGCTGGGTACCTGGGTACATCTGATCTTGTTCAGATTTTCCAGTAAAACTGTCCTGTCCTTCAACCTTGTCTTATTTTTGAACACAAAAATATATCTATAGTTTATGAAAAGCATGATTTAGAGTGGAATGAAAAGGAAAACATTGCCCAATTAGCCTAAATACAGTTGTTTCATGTGCTGATGGAAGCCCATGAAGGTTAATAAGGGCCTTTCCTTTGAGATTAGTGGAATTAGGTCAGTGCCTTATTACAGTATATCAGCCTGCAGGCATCAGTACCAGCTGTGGACTCAAAACAGCTGCTCATTTATAGTGAGAGGATGAAAATACACTTGGAAATAGAATGGATCAAAAAATCTTTATATATTCAGTAATTACAGTTCCTTCTATCCAGCCAATCTGGAAGTTGTACTACCTGGGTAGCTTTGAGGTAGGTAAAGAAATTATTTAAAACTGAGCTACAGATCAAAATCTTACAAAGCACTCACTGTCCTGCTCCTTCTCACAGCCCACAGAGCAGAGGTTTTACAAGTGCTGCCCACTTGGAAGGAGATAACATGGGAGGGGAAGCAAGGTCAGTTCTCATGTCCCAGCCTGTCTTGGCAGGTCACAGAAAACGGGTTTGTCTTTCTGCTTGAAACTGGAAACAAAAGAAAATTCAGGACTCCAACTCCAAGCTGCATCTTAGCAGTGTGAGGCCATTTATAACCATTGAGACAGGTCCTGAGCAGATGATAGTGAAGGACAATTTGGTGACAAGAGGCAGGTCTGACCAAAGAGCTTTGCACGCTTGGCAAGGATGAGGGCACAGGGAGAAAGGCTGGCACAGAAGGACAAGGTGTGCTGAGGAGGAATTTGGGAAGTCAACTTCAAAATGTCAGTCTTCCTTCTGAGTGCCTTGTATTTTGCCAAGGTACAAACTAAATCCCATACTGTTGTGAGGATGATAATCTTTCACCTGCATTTGTATGACAGTAAATTTGAGGGCTGTCTGTAGCCTGTTTGAAATACTCACATGTTAGCAGCTGAGGTGGTACAGGTGTGTACAGAAGGAATACTGTTGAGGAGAGAACTAGAAGAAAATACACTGGGTACCTTGAGGAAGGTCTTGTTTTGGATCCCCTGTGGTTTCACAGACAGCTTAGAGCACTCAGACTGCCGTGGATGACAGTAACCAATACACTTGTGACCTGTAAAACACAGGAAGAATCGAGAAACAGATGGTAGAAAGGTTAGTGGGAAAGACTTAAAAGTTCAGTTTTCCATAACTTGAATAATCTCCTGTGCACTTGGAGCGAGGAGCACGAGCAAAGCTGCTTCTGTGGTTTCTATCTCAGTGTTCCAGTTTTTCTTTCCCCAACCTTTTCAGTTCTGTGCTTGCATCAAAGCAGATTTGCTGTCCCTTCACTTTGGGTTGTTTTTGCCAGAACCTGAAGGGGCTGTGCACAAAGTTGGGTGGTGGTGTTTCTGGGAAGAAACACCTAAAACTCGGGAGAAAAGAAGTGACAACCTTGAGGTGGCACCAGCTGAGTGATCCAGGCTGTTCCTGCAGGGGCAGCTGCAGCTTAGGGTGGTGAAAACCAGCAGAAGAGATGTAGAGATCAGTGCTGCTTCTGCCACTGTTTTCTCCTGCAGCAGTTTTCTGATCAATGCCCAGAGCTGCTCACACGCACTGAGAGCCAGCCAAGGGCTCAGTCTCACAGTGAGCAGCAATTCAACAGGATTCATTCATTTGATGCTGTAACCAGGGAGCAGAAACAGAATTTATCTGCAGCTCAGTAGGGTGTGCTGGCTCCCAGTGCCTGCTGTTTGAGCTCTGCTGCTCTTCCCAGGAAGGAAATGCTTGTCTGCTCTTGCTGGGCTTTGGCAGTCTCATTTTGGGAATGAAGGATTCCAGGGAGCACAGAGGGAAGTGCCCAAAGCTTGTCCCAGAAAGCTGAGCAGACTGTGCTGTTTTTCTTGGGTTGGCTCTGGCTGTGAGAACACGAGCACCTCTGGTTGTTTCCTCTGCTGTTTAACAGGAGGAGCCCAGGGAGGAGGAGCTGGGCTTTTCCCTCCGTGCCAGCACCTGTGAGGCTGCTGGTCTGATAAAGCTGTTGTTTCTCTTATTTTCCTTTTCCTTCAGATAATGAAGGGGACTAGAGATGGATCCAAGTGTGAAATCTGTAGTGAGATTCCTGTTCTTCTAGAGAGCTTTACTTGGCCTTTACTCTTCCAGGAGTGAGGAGTGACTGGAGGAACCTGCCTGTTCCCAGTACGGTCACACAGACACTACTGGAATGCACTGGTTTCCTTTCAGAGTGCCTCTCCAATAAAATCTTCATCATCTGCACAAAGTCTGCTTGCCTTCTCAAGATTTCACATTTTTCTGAGGATAGGGATTATAAAAATATTACCTTTAAACTGGAACACCCCTAGAATATCAACTGCTTATCAAAGCCTTGGGATCCTTTGTTCAGGATGTGCACACCATCAAACCTGTACAGACCTGTACATTATCAGTCTTCTCTGAGAGCAGCATTTTCTTATCTGAGGAGGTACTTCTGAGCAGGTACTGGTGTGTAATCACCACAGAAATGCTTGAGCTAAGAACCAAAATGGAGCATTTCTCAAAAAGTGGGACTGAAAGGCCTCGCTGAATCTATTTTGGAATGTGTGGTTAAGGAGGTTCCTGCCAATTCCTTTTTAGCCAAAAGAACAGTGAAACAAAGCAACAGATTTTAGGGATGAATGAGCTTTGGGAGAAAGGCTGTGCCTTGATATGATTCTATGTGGGATGAAAAGAGCTGGATTAAACAACCCACAGGCTGTCTGCCTATCAGGGAAGGCCAAAACTTCTAGTGAATTGTCTTTTACCTAGCATTTGACTTTTTATTAAATACAGCATGTTCACTGTAGTAGAGAAGCAAGTAACTTGATTACAAGTTACCTGACATTTTAACAGCTCCTTTCATTTTGCAGAAGCATTGTCATGTTAGGCAAAAGTACAGAGATGTGTATTTATGTAGGACCTAAATTTCATTTGCTGTTGCAGACTTATTTCTCATGAACTGCACTTCCAAGAAACTTGAAAGTGACCATGATTCATCTGTTTTGAATGGGATTGGAAAACAGTTTTCTTGCCTTAGTTTTGCAGGTGGAAGAGTTAAGACTTTGCCTGCAGCAGATTCATGAACGTTGCTGCAGGCAAAAATTAGCTTAGCAGTTTTTGCTAACAACTCCATCCTTTTTGTTCTGAACTCCACTTTCATCTAAGGGAACTGCAAATTGTGTCCCAGTAGATTAGGAGAACTGAAGGTTGTAGGAGTGTAATGTGCTGAGTCACTTGGCTTTGCTTTCATGAAGGTAGAACAGGTCATAAACCGAAAACTGTGGGGGTCAAAACCCTTTAGAAAAAGTAAATAACTTTTCCCCTGTACCATTTCTATAGTTGGGTATATGGTGGTGGGGTTTTTTCCCTTTTTTTCTTTCTTTGATTTAAAATTTTTGGAAAAGAGAAGCAAAAGTAGCATACTTAGTTAACCTTGTGCCTTGCTGCATTTGAATAACTGCTCATGAAAACTGCCAGCATTGTCACCTAGCACAGGTTTTATCCATTGTATGTAATGCTTGTGGAAAACCCCTGTGCCTTTTCTTCTCCTTTGAAGGTGCTCTAAGGTCAGGTGCAAGTGCAGTATAATTTCTGTTGTGCTGCACGAAGCTCTTTGTTCTTTAACTCTACGTTGAGGCTTAGTGGGAGAAAAAAAAATCAGGAAGGAAGCATTAGAATCATAGACTCATAGAAACTCGAATCATAGACTCATTGAGGCTGGAAAAGACCATTAAGATAGAGTGCAGCCATAAATCCAGCACTGCCAAGTGCAGCACTAACCCCTGTCCCTGAGAGCCACACCTACATCTTACAAAACCCCCAGGAATGGTGGTGCAGCACCTCCCTGGGCAACCCTTTCCACCCAGGAATTTCTTTTTTCTGATGTTAAACTCAACCTCCCCTCCTGCAGCCTGAGGCCATTTCCTCTTGACCTGTTGCTTGTTACTGGGGAGAAGGAAGCAGCATCCCAGCTTACTGCAGCCTCCCTCAGGGGGCACTCAGGAAACTGCACCTGTGAATGGCTCTGTGGTTCTGCTTTCTGTGACTGTGCTCCTGCTTTCTGTGACTGTGCTTCTGCTTTCTGTGACTGTGCTTGTGCTTTCTGTGACTGTGCTCCTGCTTTCTGTGACTGTGCTCCTGCTTTCTGTGACTGTGCTTGTGCTTTCTGTGGTTGTGCTTGTGCTTTCTGTGACTGTGCTGCTGCTTTCTGTGACTGTGCTTGTGCTTTCTGTGACTGTGCTTGTGCTTTCTGTGATTGTGCTTCTGCTTTCTGTGACTGTGCTTGTGCTTTCTGTGGTTGTGCTTCTGCTTTCTGTGACTGTGCTTCTGCTTTCTGTGACTGTGCTTGTGCTTTCTGTGACTGTGCTTGTACTTTCTGTGACTGTGCTTGTGCTTTCTGTGGTTGTGCTTCTGCTTTCTGTGGTTGTGCTTCTGCTTTCTGTGGTTGTGCTTGTGCTTTCTGTGACTGTGCTTGTGCTTTCTGTGATTGTGCTTGTGCTTTCTGTGGTTGTGCTTCTGCTTTCTGTGACTGTGCTTCTGCTTTCTGTGACTGTGCTTGTGCTTT
>JAOTBB010000321.1:325028-339021 GCA_025629985.1 Chamaetylas fuelleborni
CTGTCCCATGGTCCCTTTCTGCAGTCCCCAGGCATCCCTGGCAGCTTGCTCCTCCCGGGGGTGTGTGGAAAGCTGCTGTGAGCAGGTTTGTGATGCAGGACTGTGCCAGAGCCATAAACATCAGTGCCCCAGCCAGGGCAGCCAGGGCTTCCTCTGAGCCCTTCTCAGACTGTGCTGGGATGGAACACACCTGGCACAGGTGTCACTGCACCTGAGCTCTGTCCTCACCTGGAAATGGCAGCTCTCTGTAATGCTGGGGCTGTCAGTGCCTCTGTTCTGTGCTCTGAACAGGTACACAGGTAGGAAGGGAAGGAATTAAACAGCAGCATTCATGGAAAGCACGAGGGGTAACCCTGGAGACTGAGAGCCAAGGGTGCAGAGCTCTTAATTTGTTTCCAAGCTGAAGTGCTCCAACAGCCATATTTCATATTTCCTGCACAGTGCACACATCCACACTTCAGGAGCCAGCAGACAGTGAGTGCACAGCTCACCTTGGGAGTGCCTCCAGGAGAGGAGGGACTGGCTGTGCAGGAGCAGCCAGGTGTCTGTGCCACTTGGTTTCCCTTTCAGCGTGGGATGGAGACTCTTGGTTTCCCTTTCAGGGTGGGTTTAACCTGGGATGCAGAGCAGTGTCCCAGAGCTGAAGGCAGGTTTTGGGTTTGAATATAGAGGAGGCTGTGCTACCTGGCTGCTTTCTGGGCCTGAGGAGCTGCTGCCACTCCCTCTTGCATGGCATAACAGATCTGCCTCTGTCTGCTGGGATCAGGAAAAGAACTGCTGTGCTGCTGTATGATCATTCCATGATGAAATGCTGATTGCTTTTAGCTGCTGCTTACAGTGCCTGGGATGTTTGGAGCTGGAAGTAACAGTTCTGATATTTCTGTGATGAAAAAGGAGGTTTGGATCTGCACTCCTCTGCTAACTGCAGCCAGCTGTGATGATGGGTGTGCCATAGCTGATCTGTAGCAAGAGGAACTAAAGTTCTTGAAATGTGCAACAGAGCAAACACTGTGCAGCTCTATGCTGTCCATAAAGTGATTCTCCAGCACATCCCTGTGGCTTCAGCCCCGAGTTTTTTTCTTGCACCTTTAATACATTTACATTTTCTCCACCCTTTGAGCTCTGGAGCAGATGTTGGTGAGTTCAAGTGCTTTGCCAGTGGCAGAGAGAGATGTGATAGCTGCATTGGCAGCTGGGAGGTGTCTGCTGGTGCCTGCACTCCTCCTGCCAGGGCTGGCACTGAGAGCATCCCTCAGCTGCCTCATCCATCACATCTCACTGCTGGGGCCTCCTCTGCTGGCACCAGGAGACTCCAGGACTCACTGGGCTTTCATTGGCCTCCAGGTGAGAATCTGAGCAGTTTCTGTGAGCCTTCCAGTGAGAGCTGTACACATTTCCTCATTTCCTGGTCTCTGCTGTGTTGGAGCACCAAGGGTGGAGCTCAGGGAGCTTCCCTGGAGCTGCTGTGGCACCTGGTGCTCACCTGGCTTGGCTTGGAGCCCACAGAAATGCAGGGTCTGGCAGAGGAAAGAGCATCTTCCTTCACATAATGTTTCTCATTATGACTTCCCATTTAATCCTTGTTTCTGGGAAATTGAGCTTCCTTGCTCACTAGAATCAGATGTTCTCTTTGTTCTCTCAAAATGTTCAATACATTATTAACAAAAATTACATGCAAAAAAAGATTTCTTCATCTCCCACTCAAAAGAAGAAAAGGACATGAGAAGAACTCAACAAATCTACTGTTTTCCTAATTCTTTCTGTGATTGTTATGCAAAACCTTCTGGGTTTGACTTGTCCCTTCTCTATCCCACTTCACATTTCCTTTTAGCATTTTTCCTTTGTTGTTCAGCTTAATCTTTATATAAACGAAAAAATAAATTGAGCTCTCTTTGATTCATTTAATTCCAGGAATTAAAATTAATTCTGGAATTGTATCAGTTTTGCTGTTTCTCCATCCTTGCAGACAGCAGCATGTATTGCTTTTCAGATTTTCAGGCTATGATCTGATTTGCACATGCTTCAGTGATTTTCTCTGTAGGTTTGTGTCTGAGAGTTACAAGGAACACTGAGTTAGCTTTGGAAGGGGCTTTTTACTACAGAGAGAAATTCAGCCTGGCAGTGTAATTTTAATTGATGGCCAAATGGGCTGGAAAGCAAGCTACCCAAAAGCCTGGCAGAGGTGATGCTTCCTTTTCTAGATGCTATCACAGCAATGAAGTTGGCTTGTGTTAAAGAACAAGGCTACCTCAATAACAAATATTTTTTCAATGCTGGGAGAGGTGCAGTTAAATAATACTATCACAGAAGATTCCCAGATGTGTTAAGGTAGTTCACATTGGGTTGGTTGTTGGTTTTTGTTTGGTTTTTTGTTTTTTTTTTTTTTTTCCTCTTCTTTTTCTTCATCCTCATTTCCTCCATGATGTGTCAGGCATAGGGTAAAAATATTCCAGGCACTGGGATAAACCTTGCTGCAGAAGGAATGGCCCTGAAATGAAGGTCATAAGGTTATGGTTATGAAAATTTCTTTTGAGGGACATGGGCAGAAATATCCCAGCCAAAGAGAAAAGGCAGTACACATTTCCAGTCATGATTAACCAGCCAATGTTTTCCAGGTTTTGGGGATGAAAGTGTTCACTCAGGTGGCAGTAAAAGAGCTTTAAACTGTAAAGCTGGAGCTGTTGCTGAAAATGGGAATTCAGGAGCCTTCTGTGCATATTCATAGGAACATGCACACTAGAGACAGTAATTTTAACCATGGCCAGGGGGTATAATCAGCCTTTACACTGAAGGGAAGGCACCCCAGAGTGAAACCTGTGCTCTCAGTGCTCATGAGCAGGGATCTTCCTCCCTGGAGCCTCACTGAGGCTGACTGAGGTCAACAGCAATAATTACAGAAGTGCAATATCAAATTTATACAGCATTTAACTGCATGTTTAAGTGTTACAAGAATTTATAACATAAAGGCATAGTTAGAAATCATAAAATATAACCACCCATCACCGTGCATTCCTTCCAAGCAGTGGCAATTAGTGAGCTGTTGGTAAATGTGCAGAATAAACTGAAATCTCTTGCCAGTATCAGAAATGCAGTTTCAGTATCAGCAGCACTGATTTTCTTTCTGTTTGTTGTTGTGCTGGCAGGTTACTAAAAACCAGCAGCACACAGGTTGAGAGTAGCAGCAGGTATAAAGGTATATTTAGCACTTTCTGCCTTTCTGCAGGATGTATTGTATGTAAATATCCACCACATAAAAACACTAAAATTCAGAGGTAGAACAAAATGCAATCTACATGATTTGTAAAACACACAGGTTTGATAGCACTGTAAATTCTTTTCAGAGATAATGGAAATGTTTAGGACGTACATATATAACCACTAATCATCAAATAACTATTGATAGATGGAAGTTTGGTCCTCAAACAAATCCTCTGGCACAAAAAGATGAGATAATAAAACAACAGGCAGAGATCATAAAAGGTATAAAACACTTGAACCAGTGATGAAGCTGAAAAATGGTGTAATGTTTGAATTTGCTGCATTCTAGGGAGGTAGGGTGAAAAACAGAGGAACAGAATGTCTGAAGGGGACCCTGGAGCTGAGCAGGTGTCAGTCATTATTACAGTTTAATGCTAAATCTTTGCAAAAAAAAAATAGCAAAGAATAAAAAATCCCACCAAAACTAAACACAACCCCCTCAAAACCCCCCAAATTAATGAGACACCCAAAACAACAACATGGAAAAAAACCAGCCCAACCCCCCAATATTTGATGGAGGGATGTTTGAGGTCAGAGAGAGGCTCAGAAAGAAAAACCCCAGAACTGCAAAAGAATGGATATGCTATCAAAGAGCATAGAAAACTTCAGGGAAATGGTGCTTTGAAAGAGTCTCTATTTCTGCTGTAAGAACATGCTGGGAAATGTGTTCATGAGCTCAAGCAACATTTTCACAGACAAATGAAAAACCTGCAGCCCTGTCCAGCTTATCAAGTCATATTCTGTTGCCTATGAATCCATGGTTTTTGAAGACCACTCCGGATAGCACTTGGAGGGGGAAAAAAAGGAAATTATGAAAGCCCTCAGATTTCTGCAGCGAAGAGGTATTCTAAATTTTGGGATAAAAGATGCCTGTTAATTATAATGCTATCAGATTGACCTGAGTGTCTCCAGTATTCCAGATAAACTGCACAGGACTTGGCAATCAGCATGTGTTAATTCTTGGTACAGAGTTTGGAAGAGAGGTGTACTGAAATAACTCATCCAAACATATGTATTTCTGAATAGCAAAAAATGATAGAAGAAAAAAAAAGGAACATCTTTCAAGTGACATTCTTGAAGTTATTTGGCATTACAAACTGCAGAGCATCTGGTTCATTTAAAATGCCTTTAGATAGAAGCTCCTTTTATTGCCTACCTTTTTTTTTTCAATTTTGGAGGTACCAGTGTATGTGGGGTTGCAGGGTTAGGTAATGCATATATAGCATGTTGGGTAATTACAGGAGTATGTGAGACTTTGGTGGGTAAGAGAAGGCACTTCACTTCACCCTGCTGTTCTGAAGAGCAGGAGCCCTGCTCTCTGGAAAGCCCAGGCAGAGCCTCCAACTGAGCCTTTTAAATGGAATTTTATCACTCACAGTGATGAGGAGCAATGTTTGTCTGGGTTTCCAGCCAGCTCCATTTGTGGAGCATGTTTATCAAAGCACAGGCAAGGGAAGTTTGAGGAATAAAAATCTAGGAGAATCAAGGCAAACTCAAGTCTCATTTTGGTGGTGACCATTAGAACATCCTCATGTAATTAGGTCTGAGCCTGCTTTTGGTTTTTGCAATGGCTTTTGTTTAAGCAAAACTAACTAAGAAATACTGTTCCCATGCTCAAGATCGAGCTCCTACTTGTAGGTGGCTATTCCAGGGTAATTATGGCACCCAAAGAGATTTCTGTAATGTAAGGAAAAATAAGTATCAATATCCTTAAATTCCCGAGGCTACCTGTTCCCTCCAAAGAGAGGTGGAGGAGCCTTTCTTTCCCCATGAACTACACCTGGGAAAGTGTCAGGATCCAAGGGAGCATCCTGGAAGCTGTGCCAGGGAAGGCACAGGGTGGCATTTTTGGAGTGTCCTGTGCAGGGCTGCGGGTTGGACTCAAGGATTCTGGTGAGTCCCTTCCCCTCCAGAGTATTCCATGACTCTATAGAATGTCTATCATATCTCCATCCTCAGTAAATTGCCTTGAAATATGCTTTACTAATTTGGCAGTGCTGGGATTTTATCTCTTTTTCATTAGCTGTTTTCTCCATCAAATGATTTTGGTATGTTTGTTATGATAATGGAGTGTGTCAGAAATCTCTTTGTGGGGGTTGTAGGATGTTTCAGCCCCTGGAGACTCTGACCACAGAAGGTCATAGCAGCAGCTACAGTGCTGATCAAATGCACTTTTTACATCCTCATCCACATCTCAAGTGTGGCATCAGAAGCTGCTTCAAAAGAGCAGGAGGATGGAACTTCTTTTAGAAACTTTTGCTGTGCACACCTACCAGACAGAAAAAAATCTTTCTAAAACAACATTAGAAATAAAAAACGCTAATCTTTGCTGTAACTTTTTAATTATTGTCTCCAGTGAAAGTTTTCAAGAGATTATTTCACTGTCCTCCTTTAGCATCTTATATCTGCCTAAGAAGCTTATGTGTAAGAAAGAACTTAATTTTTTGCAATTCTGAAGTCAGGACATTCTGTTCAGTTTCCCTGAGTGAGAAGGACCTCAAACAAGCTCTCTCTGCCCTTTTGATCATGGTGTTAAATGGGCCCAAAATCCAGCCAGCTTTCCTCTCTTCAGAGCTACAAGTGAAGATGAAGACCCAGTGTAGAAACTCACCTTGTAGGCAATGCTCACATCTTTGCTCTCAGAAAATGGAGATATTAGTAAATGATGCTATTTGTGTACCACTGTTCAGGCTGCTGCTGTAGATACCATACAGCTTCAGAGCAAAAATTAGGCTTCAGCTCCATAGGCTGTAAAGGTTCTCTGGAAGTTACAGAACATAGCTTGAACAGAGCCAAGTTCAGGATGTCCAGTGCATTGAGGAAATCCCAAGGCAAACTGCTGCAAGGTAATCCCTGTAAAGTAATCACTGGCTGGCTGTGTGGAACATGCCCAGAGCATGATTTATTCTGGTCCCACCTTTGTTCTGTAGCATAGTACAAGAAGTACAGGGTGGTGGAAGACTCCCAGAAAGCTGAAACTATTTTAGATCAAGGAAGCAGTGTTATTTTCCTTCTTCACAAGGGCCATGCTAGATGCAATGTCTCTATTTCTGTGTTTTGGCATTGGATTTGTAACTTACAGGGACTCCAGTGAACCATCCCACGTGCTTTTGCTTGCAGTGAGGAATGGCAGAGCTTCTGTAGGAGCCTTGAATGCAGAAGTGTTTGACCCTTGCCATCAGCATCCCAGGCCCTTTGCTCTTTCTGGGCGTGGGAAATGGTGCTGCTTGCTCTCTTCTGCAGACTCACAACAAATAAAAAAGGAGCAGTTATGGGACCTGTTGAATTGCTGGCCATGTTGCTTGTCTCCACAGCAGAGGGGAATATCCAGCACAGACAGATGGCCAATCTTCACTGGGTTCTGTGAAGCACACCCAGCCCTGTCTCTTTTCTCCTGGCAGGGTCAGGTGAGTGACACTCAGGGGCAGAGCAGCAGCCTGAGTGCCTGGGCCCTGCAGGTTTCCATTCCAAAAAACCCACAAGCAAACCCAAAAACCCAAATCCCAGCCTTCCTGGAAATGCTGACCAAGGAAGGAAGATGGTTTTAGCCAAAAGTTCCTTTATTTGTTGTAAAGAAACCAGATGTTGGCTATATAAACATCTTCTCTCATTTCTCTTTTTCACAGCCTACACTGACAGTTAATCTCTTAGAAACTTCTTAGAAATTTTCAAGTAAAACTCATGTGCAGAAATCTTTCCTTTCAACAGGCTCTGAAAATGTCTGGTTTTTTTGGTTGGTGGTTTTGTTGGTGGGCTTTTTTTTGCATAAGGTATTGTATCCTTCCCTGTGGTCTTTAAATTACTAGGTTATCAAGAAGGAGTTTACATACCTGTTAAAATAAGTGCACTTACAGATGCCAGCAGAAAAATATGCATAAGGGTGTAGTTTATGCATGCAGGCTGCAATCTAATAAAAAAATCAGTCTCTTCATGTTCTCAGGTTTGTGAATATTTGTCATCATAAGCAAGTAGCAGAGAGAGGCTTGGCTGAGGAAGTCACTGTCACCAACAGAAAACAAATGTCCCAAGAGAAAGCAGCTTCCTCTGAAGTGCCAGGTAAAAGCTGGTGACAGTTTCCTCTGTGTCTCTAAGTGGCCCTGAGCTAAACCAGCCCCATAAATTCAGGTGCTCAAGGATGTGTGTAACTGAACAGACATTCTGCCAACTCCTGGAGGGTGCCCAGTCAGGATCCCTCATTTTCTCTGACTGCAGCTAATTGTGAGGCTAAGGAAGCATCAGCAGGTTGCAAGAAATCATTAGTCCCCTCTGCAGTGCACCTGCTAAATTCAGAGTGCCCTGAGGCAGAGCTGCTGCTCTCAGCCCTGCAGGCAGAATGCAGACATGTGCAGGGCTCTGTGTGTGGCCAGCAGATGTGTGTCAGTAACTGAACACACAGCCCTCTCTTCCAGCAGCACAGCAGCCCAGAGAGCAGCAGGAGCAGCTGGAAGCAGGCTCTGCTCCCATGCCTTCCCTGGGCAGCTTCACACAGAGCTGCTCTGACACCCAGCACGGGATCCAGCTCTCTGAAACCACCCACGGGGTGCCTTTGAGTTTTCACATCAAATGCAGAACAGCAACTGATTCTACAGCCTCCAGGCATTGCTGGGGTAAAGGAGCCTGGAAAAGTGCTGCTCTGTCAGGTGGAAAGTCTTCTAAATTAGTCTTGACTATGGTGTGCTAGATAAACCTTTATCATTGTTTACTCTCTGCAGCTCCATAAACAGTGGGATGGGTCCACACAGGGAGCAGTAACAGCTTGGTCATTTATGGGCACACTGAGCAGTGCCTGACTCTACATGGATTTCCCTGGAAATCTACTCAAGAGGCTGAGGCAGTGATTTCTGCCAGGCTTGAGCCAGAGGGAAGAAATCTACCCATTAGCTTGGGTCAGGCAGTGAAGGGATGTCTGTGCTGTGCTGCTGGTGCTCAGGCTGTGTCTCTGTGCTTTGGCTGGGGTAAGGTTGGTTCTCTCCACAGCAGGCAGTCTGGGCTGTGCTTTGGGTTTGTGCTGCAAGCAGTGAGAAGGCATGCAGCTGTTTCCACAGATTCATGCTCTCAGACACTTGGATAGCCAGTCTTATGTCTTTTTTTGTACATATTTTTATTGTCAGACAAGCATCCAGGAATAGCTGTCTGTTCTCAAAGCAATTTTCAAGGCTTGAATACTAGGAATGTAGTATTCAAGTCATATGATTTGTTTTTCAATGCTCTTATGAGAATGTTACCAACATTTCTAGGTTATTATATGGAACAGAAATACTGGCTGTACCCTGCACTTACCACTTAGAATGCAAGTGTCATGAAAGAGGCTTTAAAGTATTGCATGGTTTGGTAGCATTTGTGGAAATCAAATATAATTATTGGAATCATATTATTCTTCTATTTATATGGAGCCAGCGTGACCTGAAGCATCACCTGCTTGTTTTTGCTGCCTCTGACCTGCAGCACCCTGAGTACAACAGCAATTTGCAATTTCCTCTTTTCTGCCTCTGCCTTGTCCCTCATTGCAAAGCACAGTGCAGCAGCATCTGTGTGTGTCTCCAGCACAGACACAGAATTAAGGTTTTTCCTTCCTTTGCAGAGCAAGGCAGCTCTTTACAGAAGGACCAGCATGATTAACTCACTGGTTTTCATGCACTTGTTTGCCTGTGTGAAGGCTTTTTCTGTCAATGGGAGGAATGTTTAGCATCTGATTTTCTGAACTGAAAAGATTTCCCGTCTGTGTAATTAGCCTTATTTATACAATTAGAGCTTAACCACTAATTGCTTGGGGTTTTTCTAGTTTGCTTCCTTCTATGTAGAATATTCATCAGCCAGCTGATATTGGAAAGTCAGAGATTAGACAATATTGTTGTTTTTCATGTTCCTACAAGGAATGCATTTGTCAGTGAAGCAGTGAATTTTTGGATGTTATCTAAACACTACTTAATGTCAGCATTTTTTCCTGAGTGACATGATGACGAATTCTGGAGAAAAAACTGTCCCAGTGAAATTTCATCACATAAATAATACAGTTGTGCCAAGAAATCCCATAATGACCTCAAGGCTTAGCAGCTGCCAAATACACCACTTAGCATTAGCTACTGTGCTTGTGATATCAGAGTAATGCACAACCAACACTGCCAAATCTGCTTTCTCTAACACTTCAGGTATCTTTTTTAAACCTCAGTTAGTGTCTGCACATGGCATTTGCTTTTATAATAGGAGCATGTGTTCATGCTCTACATTGTCCTCCTCTGTCTCTCTAGTGTGGTAGAGGCTGTGGTGCATCCTGTACATCTTAGAAATTCATAATTCCATTAAATCCATTAAAAATAAAACAGTGTGAATGTGCCAGTGAGTGAGAGAAATCTTGCTGAGTTACAGAAAAAGGCAGTCCAAACTTGAATGTCATATAATAATAATAATAATTAATAATAATAATAATAAATTTACCAGGCTTGAAATATAGAACATTTAGTCATAAACAGGATCACCTTTATAGAAATGTGAAAGATTTGAGAGATTGTGGATAGCAGTGGAATTATGATTATAAGAAATAGGTACCTGCAGAGTATGTGCGCCCTGGCCTCATTATGCAGGAATAGACAAATAACTCCTCTGTTCCTTCTGTCTGTGAAGTGGGAATCACAGTGTTAAGAACTTTGGATGACAAAGTTCTGCTCGGGGCTGTTATTTGTGGTGTTTTAACCCAGCAGTGAAGGCAGGATTAATGGTCAGGCAATTTTGAAAGACTTGCAGAATTTTCCTAACTGAGAGTGATGGAAGCAGTTTAGCTGCAGTAACTGAAAACCAGCCACTGATGCATCTGTTATCCCTGTCACTGCAGAGTACATAAATCATGCTGCTCCTTTGGTTTGCACAGCCAGCACCTCCTCCCTTAGTGCTCAGATTGCAGCACACCCACCTGGACATTGCTCCTTTTTTGTCTGGGAGTTGCTCTGTTGATATCCTGACTTGTTTTCTGCTTAGGTTGTTGTCACTACCATCCATTACCAGTTTGGAAACACTTCCAGGTTTGGGTTTCCCACTACTTTCCATGGCCTCACAAGGCAAGAGGTGCTTCTTCCTATTCAGTGCTTCCATTTGGAAAAGCCCAGGTTGCAGTGCTATCCCAGTTGTCATTATTTCTAGCTAATTCTGTAGAGAAATTCTTAAGCTTCAGTAAATTCATCCAGTAGGATATGGCTGGCAACAGACAAAATTTCTGGTATTTGAGGCAATCTTATAAAACCTGTCAGAACTGTCATTAACTCCTAACTCCCTCTGGAGTGTCTCTTATGTCATTTAGGGCCTCTGAGACCAGCTTTTCTATTTTGCCAGGCTGGAACTTTTCTTTCACAGCATATGGCTCCCAAATGGTGTATTTAGCTGGAGCTGTGTACTTCCCTTTGTTCATGCCAATAGTGCTAACAGTACTGGATTGAATTAAACTTTACTAAGGCTGCAGCAGTTAGGATCTTCAAATGCTTTTCTCCAAAGCACTTCTTCCTCATAAGAGAATTGGGAGAAAAACAAAAGAAGCCTAATGCTTAAGAATTCCCATAAAGAGCTTGACTGCTGTCACTGAGTGAACCAGCCACACATATCACACTGATCTGCAAAGTTCACAGCATTTTGTTCCTCTAAACTCTTTGAAAGCATGGGTGCCTAAAATGCATGCTCCAGGTTTGGACAAGCTTGAGACAAAGTTCTGTTCTGGAGCCTCTGGCCAGCTGTGATTTGTGCTGGCTCCTGGCAGGATGCAGGAATTCACAGCAGGGCAAGCCCCACTCCAAACTGGCTTATAAAGGGGATGTCACAGAAATGAGGGTTATTGGAAAAGGAGAGCAGTCTGCAGTGTGATGATGTCACAGAAATGAGGGTTATTTGAAAAGGAGAGCAGTCTGCAGTGTGGGGATGTCACAGAAATGAGGGTTATTTGAAAAGGAGAGCAGTCTGCAGTGTGGGGATGCCACAGAAGTGAAATCCTGCCAGGACCTTGCTTTGGTCTCCTTTCCAGGGGTGTCTGCTGTCTCTGCACTCCACCATTGTCACTCCAAACTGGAGCATTGCTGTTTCTCCCTGGATCATGCCATGGTGCAGGTGCACTGCTCAGGTGCCCCAGGAGCTCATTAAACACACAAAGTCCCTGTTCCAGCACCTGGAACCTGCTCTTGGTGCCTCACAGGCTGCCAGCCTCCTGCTAGGGACGAGTATTGACTTCCATAGCCAGTAAATATCTGGTAGGCATCTTTCCTTTTTAATCATTGTTCAGTGAGCACAGCTGGACACAAATAAATTGACATAATAGTTAAGGCCTCCTAACAGCTCCTCTCCCATCTCCTGAGGCCTTCCTTAGCCTCTAGGATTTTTATAAATATTTATTTCCCCTAAAAACAATTACATGATAATCTAATTACTTCGTTACAGTTCTTCTCATCATTAACCTTGCTGTGGTTCAAACTTGAAGAAAGAAGATGGAACATTCACCCACACTACTGCTAGAACTCTATATTAATCTGAAGAGCTTATCTTATATTTTTTGAAGTTTCTTCTGATTTTTTGTTTAATTTTTTGGTCTTGTTGATATGTTCACTAAGAACCTTCCCAGCCACTACCAAATAAAATTAGTATTTATCTGATTTTTACTGTACATCAGTAAAAATGTAAGTGGTATAAATACCAAGAAGGACCAGGAACATGGGTTTAGGCTATTTTAAATGGGAATGTGTTTCATAGACTCTGCTAGTGGGAAACAAATATTGATATCAGGGCCTGAAGTGTGGAGTGGAATAAATGCATGCTGCAAATTCAGTGTGTTGTCTTAGTTTGTGGGCTAGGTGCTTCCTTATCTATTTCCTCTGCCAATACAGAAGTTCCTGAATTCAGTTTTTCTTTTTTTTAATTTTTATTTTAATTCTGTGTTGTCATTTCATACAGATAGAGAAGAGCATTAAATCTCCTTGTACCAGGTGTACTTTTATTCACTGTTCATGAGTGTCTCCTGAGCAGTCTTGGAAAGCAGATGTCCTGGTAGGAGTTGCTGAGCATTTGGGTTTGTTTGTGCAGCTTTGTGTGGGTTGGACCCACCAATGGACTTGTGTGAGCAGAGCTTCAGGCACCACATTCCACAAGGTAGGGAAATGTTGGCTGGGACACATCTGCTTTTCACTCCCAGCATATTTTCTAAAATTTAGTAACACCTAAAGGATCAAGGAACACAATAAAAATAAATGATCTGAATACCTAGGGTACCTCTACAAATAGAAATAGAGAGATCCCACTCTACTGGCCCTCAGGACATCAGAAAATATTATCTTTTATTTTGTTTTCACATATAGAGAGTGTTTCAAGGAAATGTCAGAGGGGAATATAGATAATTCTTGTGCAAGATCAAAATTCTTTTTGAAAGAGAACTGAACTAATTTTGCTATCCTATATTCACTATTTAAAGTCTTTTTAACATTTTTCATATAAACCAGATGTTTTGGGGTTTTTCTCCTATTACTTCCATAACAGAAAATGCATTTGCCCTGTTGTTGTGGGTAATTTTTCAGGAAGTTCCAGTGGAAGGTGTCAGAGCTGTGCCCCAGCTGCTGCTCTGAGCACCTGAGCCAGGCCCCGTGGAAAGGCAGCTCTGCCCCAGCACCTGTTTGAAAACAAAACCAGGAAAACCTGCTCCAGGCACTGCTTCCAGCAAAGCCAAGGGCTGCTGCCTCCTCTCTGAGTTTCCTGGCTGTCCATGGAATTCTGGTCCCAGAATTGTGTTCCAGAACATGTCCCAGTGTGTTTGCCTCTCTGCACTGGGCATGAGTGAAGCTCAGCCCTCACTGTGTTCTTGCACAGCTGAATTATGACAGGAATAGTGTTTTCCTTCTTCTTGCCCAGAATATCAGTTTCATGGGATCACAGCTTATTAATCTGACCAGATGGCTGGGCCAATTAGTTTTAAACTACTCTTTAACATATGATTCCACTTACTGCTTGGTACAGCTTACTGCACCTTTGATACATTCTTTGATTATTGTGTTCCAGAGGCTCTGATTGTTTTCTTTTCCACTAGGCAATCCTGCATGTTTATTATTCTCATATTTTATATTGTCAGTTCAAAGTGTGCAGGGCAGCAAGGCAGGCAGGCATGTTCCCCATCTTCCTGCTTCCATGGCTGCAGAAAAACACCTATAAATTATTTTTAATCTCTGTAGAGCTGTTTCTTTTATGTAGAACTGTTGCTTTTCTTTGCTGTTTCCTATTTGATTATTTCTAGCTCCCACTCTATCTTTCATATAAATTCTTTTGAGTTCCCAGAGAGTTTTTCTGCACCCATCAGCATTCTTCCACTTCTCTGTTTCTGCAGCTTTGCCCAGAGCTGGCCCTGTTCCTGGCAGGTGAATTACCCAGCAGTGTAGGCTGCAATTCTAACTGAGGTTCCTGACCCCAGAGTGTAGTTACCTCTTGAGAGGAGGATTTCTCATGAGCATCATTTCCAGCTGGGCTCAGGACTCTCCTTCTACCCAAGGGGGGCTGCTGCTCTGGCAGTGCTGCTGCTTCTCTGGCAGTGCTGCCTGCTGCTCTGGAATTACTGCCTGCTGTTCTGGCAGTGCTCCTGCTGCTCTGGCAGTGCTGCTGCTGCTCTGGAATTACTGCCTGCTGCTCTGGAATTACTGCCTGCTGTTCTGGCAGTGCTCCTGCTGCTCTGAATGTGCTGCCTGCTCCTCTGGCAGTGCTGCCTGCTCCTCTGGCAGTGCTGCCT
>JAOTBB010000321.1:339121-361089 GCA_025629985.1 Chamaetylas fuelleborni
CTCCTGCTCCTCTGGCAGTGCTGCCTGCTCCTCTGGCAGTGCTGCCTGCTGCTCTAGAATGCTTCCTGCTGTTCTGGAATGCTGCCTGCTCCTCTGGCAGTGCTGCCTGCTGCTCTGGCAGTGCTCCTGCTCCTCTGGCAGTGTTGCCTGCTGCTCTGGCAGTGCTCCTGCTCCTCTGGCAGTGCTGCCTGCTCCTCTGGCAGTGCTGCCTGCTGCTCTAGAATGCTTCCTGCTGTTCTGGGGGTGCTGCTGCTGCTCTGGCAGTGCTGCCTGCTGCTCTAGAATGCTTCCTGCTGCTCTGGCAGTGCTGCCTGCTGTTCTGGCAGTGCTGCCTGCTCCTCTGGCAGTGCTGCCTGCTGCTCTGGCAGTGCTCCTGCTCCTCTGGCAGTGCTCCTGCTGCTCTGGCAGTGCTGCCTGCTGTTCTGGATGTGATGCCTGCTGTTCTGGCAGTGCTCCTGCTGCTCTGGGGGTGCTGCCTGCTGCTCTGGCAGTGCTGCCTGCTGTTCTGGAATGCTGCCTGCTGGGCACTGTGCTGCCTGCTGGGCACTGTGCTGGCAGTGCCAGCTCCCAGGGAGCTGCTGTACTGCAGCTGCTGGGCAGTGCAGGATATTCTTCACACCTCAGGGTGTTGGGTTTCCCTGTTGGACACTCAGCCTTTCTCAATTCATCCTGTCAGTTCTGGCTCATGGGCTGCTGCTCCTTTCCTTGTTGGAGCTCAGATTGACCAAGACAGCAAACTTCTCCCCTCCATTTCTAGCAGTTGCTTGGCAGGCTGAAAGCATGTATCTGCTAGGTTCACTTTCCACAAAACACCACTGATTTGTATGGCAGAACTGGGGCTGAAGAATCCCTGGCAGACCTCTTCACACACGCTGATGTGTTTGGTATGTTCTTGGCATTCACAGTGTCTCTGGTAATTTGCCTTCTACACAGAAGGGCACCTCAGCAAGTGGTTCTGCTATGTCTTCTCTTGAGTATGTTGTGGTGTTAAGCAGCTTCTTTGTGCAGTCTGTCTGATTGCATCAGCCATGTGCTCCTGGGTCTGGCTGCCTGATGTGACAGGGCAGTGCTGGGTGTGCTGAACAGAGTTACTGCCTGCATCTGGTGTATTTGTGCTGAGGGGAACCCTGCTGGCAGTAACCCGTGGGAGAGGGGTTCATTCCAGAGTCCCAACGTCCCTGCTGGTAACAGGAGGTTTGCACTGCCACACAGAAAGCACCAACTTTCCACTCTCAGAAGAAGTAGCTTTGGTCCTGATGAGAAATAATGAAATGGTGCAGAGCACAGTTCATTAAAATGCAGTTCAGCCTGGGATCACTGGCAGGTTTGCCCCCTGTGTGCCCTCCTGCTCCCCTAATGCCTTGTGGGTGTACAAGAGCTCAGCTAGCAGCTCCCAGGGACTCGTATTCCAATGCAAGCTGGAACATCTGCCTCTCAGAATCACTCACTGTCCCATTAAAACAGCATTTCTGGCACTCAGTCAACCAAAAATATCCTGACAGCAGCCTGCTGGTTGGTTCAGTGGGAGCTTGAGTGGAAAGAAACCAGTTGGACTCAAGACAAAATACCCTTTGGAGGTAAAGCCTCACTCTTGGTGCTGGCTGGAACAAGCACAGACCTTCTCATGTTCCCCACTCTAATTTGGCATTAATGAGCTCTTACAGACATGGCCTCTGTGTTTATACAGGTGTCTCCTGCTTGGTCCTACCAATCTGTCTGGGACCACATTGGAGTTTTGTGTTGGTTATTTTTGTTAAGTGTGAAGCAGCTGGCCAGGGCACATACAGTCACATACAGCTGTGTGTGTATTTCTAAATTAATATCTGCTTGATGAGTGCCAGGAAGGAATCCCTCTGTTCCCTTCACGTGTTTGGATAGACAAATCAGTCTGATTTCCTACTTCTGTTCTTCTGAATTTAAATTTTTTTATGCTTTCTTTAAGCATTTCAGAAAAATGTCTGCTCTCACAGAGATGAAAAAATTGAAGCTAAGTTATGAATGTAAAATTACTGAGAAATATTGAAAAGTATCAACCATTGAGTGCCAAACTGGTGGCACCCAGACCCCACAACATGCCCTGTGAGTATTTCTTGGATTTTAGCTTTGGTTTTGACTGCAGTTATTGCACATTTGGCAATGGCAATACTTGATCTGTTTGAAATGAGTTGTTAACAGTATTTGCAGTTTTCAATATTGTAAAAATAGCTTTATAATTTGAGCAGTTGGATTTTTCGTTGTCTGATAGTCACAAGTCTTCTAACCTTGCAGAGTCAGATTGCAGGTATTATTTTTGCAAGCTAATGCTGTTGTGTATTGTAAATAAGCAGACTTTGAAGACGCAAATAACGTTTACAAAGTCACCAAGAATAGCACTCAACCAAACCTAAAACAGGTTTGTTTTCTCCCTGTTTGTTTTTCTCTTGTTGCTGCTGCTCACAGCCTTACAGGCAGCATTCCTCCTGTCAGAGGTTGAGCACAGAACAAATCCCATCAGAAAATGCTCAGGTCTCAAGATGTGTCTAGTGCAAATCCAGCAGACAGCTTAACACAGTGAAGTCCAGCTAGAAGAGGAGACAGGCAGGGCTCATGCTTTATTTACCTCCATAGATTTTTGAAGCTAAGTCCTGTGCAGCTGTTGGGAAATTTACAGAATTCATTTCTAAAGCAAACTACTTGGCTGATAGAATGGCTGTGGTTCCAGCTGTGCCAGTGCCAGGAAAGCCTTTGGCCTTGTGCTGTGCACACTCTTTAATGCCAGCTCCTGTGTTTAGCCTTTTGGCTCCTGGAAGCAAACTCCTCCCTCCTTGATGATGCAGCCTCCTGATGGGGCTCTGTGTTTGCAGCTGTCCCTGGCTGTGCAGGGGTGTCTCTGTGGCTGGCAGGGGCACAGCCCAGCTGCAGGAGATGCTCTGAGGGCAGCAGTGCCACCAGCTGCCCCTCTGCTGCCGTGCCCAGCACCAGAGCCCTTCCCTGTGAGTGCCTCTCGTACACAGATGGCCTTTTAAAATGTGCTCCAACTCCTGATGGATTCCCAGACATTTCCAACTGACAGCCTCCTTGCAAATACCCACTTTGGGGAATGGGAGCCAGCATTCCCATAATCGTGGCTGCTCCTTCACACAGCCATAACTTTGAATATCATGAGGAAAATTGGCTGTGCTGAGGCACCAGCCTTAATTGGAACTAAATGCCAAAAAGATGTTTTTGTAATGAATGCATGGGTATTTAAGTAGTTTCCCATCACTTTAATATCAAAAATGTGCTGGGATCTGCCAGCTCACTTGGTAATCTTGGCTGATAGCAGGGAAGCTGCACACAGTCAATGGCTTTAAGCAGCACTGTTACTCTGCACACTTATGAGGATCTGGGCATTCAGCAGCCATTGCTCACTGCCTTTTCCAACCCTGGCAGCAAGTGTCAAAATGACTGCAGTTTCTGTCCAGGGAAAGCTCTGTCCTGTCATTCCAAGGGACACTCGGGGACACCCCACCCACTGTAGCTGACTAAGGACCTACAGCATTTCACTGCCCTGCCCTGGCTCCCCTGAGAGCCCAGCTCAGTAAAACCTGCCTGCCTGCCTGGGGAGAGTGTGTGGGCAGTGGGATGTGGCATTTGCACAGCTAAAGCCACAGGTGGGGCTTGACTGCATGGGAATTTCACTGGGTGGTTTGCATGTGTGCATTGTGCTCTGGCACAGCAGTGCTGAGGCACAAAGGGAAGCACAGCAGGGCTGGGAGAGCCACTTCCATCTGCACACTGCAGCTCTGAGTGGCTCAGGATGAAACTCAGGCTAGGCACTGTTATAAATGAGAAACAAAAGTCTCGATATTCAGCAAAATTCAGATTGCTTTATTTTATATAGACAGAGCAAGCAGTGCTGGGGATACATGGGGGTCACTGCCCACTCCATGCTCCACCAAACTTTGGTTTGCAGCTCCCTTTTACAGCATGGTTTCCTTGTAGTCATCAATAACTATCATAATTCTGCCAGGTAAGCAGTGGTGGTCTGTGGGTCTCTGGACAATTTGTCAAGTCCCATAGATAACCATTGGTCTTGGTAGATCAGGAATGGCAGAAGTCAGGCAGTCTGGTCTTAGGGAAAGGCTGCAATTGATCACACAAAGGCAGGAAATCCAATTTTGCAGAATCTGTTGGGCTGTGTGAAAGCCTTGTTTTGCAAACTGTTAGTAGATACAACTGATTTAGAAAACACAATATTCATAACGGGGGGATTTAAAACAGAATGATTTAATCATCTATTTTCCTTTCTTTAGAGTCATGCTTCATTTCAGATTTCAGCACTCTGGTTCATACAACTCCCAATACTTTTATGATTAACACGAATCTTTTCTCAGTTATCACAGTCCAAAGCTGGGCTGCTGAGGAGCTTTCAGGATGCTGTGATCCCTCCTTATCTCAGGGCAAGTCGTGCAGTTCCACCCATCAGTGTTCCCTTTTGCATTACACTGCTGGCATGACAGAGCAGGACGTGTTGCAGCTCTTATCTGTGTCTGGAAACTTTGTTTTTCCAGAGAGTTTGAGGATATTTTACTCATTTCTGTATTACTGTGTAATTTTCCTTTTTTCTGAAAGAAGGTACTGTCTGAAGAGTTCCCAGAAGCTGTGGCTACCATTTAATTTAATTTAATTTCTGTGTTGTCTTTCCTGTTGTGGGAGGTTTTAAAGGGCATTTGTTGTAAGGGAGGGGAAAAAAAGAAGGAAAACTGATCTTACTTGAGGGAGGGAGGGTCTTGCTGTGAACATTCAAGGAAGTAAATTATTTTCTGTTCAAGAATCTCATCAGGTCTTAGTTGACATTATAGCTAGATACATGTCAGACCAAGGAAGCCTAGTCATGCTCCTCTTTGAAAAAATCAAAGTTGCAACCCCTGACATTATTAAGGTGCACTACAGATTATTTTTCAATAAATATAGCTGTATTTTCTCTCAAGGTGTGTAGCTAATTCCTTTTTCTGTCTATCTTCTGTAGATGTATCATATTACAGTGCTGTAATTGTTGAAAATTAGGCTTAGTACTTCTTCCTTCCTTAAAATATGTCCACAGTCAGTGTTTTCAACCTGTAGCTTACACATAACTCTAATGTGTGATTATTTAAGAGAAAATTTGCTGCCTAAAGGCACGAAATTTTGGAATATGCCTTAAGGTATGAAACTGTGTCTGGATTTCCACAAAGTTCAAATGAGGTCTCTTCGCTGAGTGCTTTTACAAGGACCAAAAAATCAAAGGAAACAAAGAAAACGTGCCTTGAAGTCTGATAAAACAACAAAAAAGAAGGACTAAATAGTTTGATTTTCACTGGGGACAGAGATCACTGACATGTCCCAGGAAGATCTCATCACCTACTCGGGGTCTCAGGCAAGTGTATCAGGAATGAGGAGGTGTTTGCTTCGTTCCTGACATTATCTGTGGTACTCGAGTGGCTGTGAAGAGGTGCAGTGGGATCTCACAGTGACAAGTGGCAGGGGATCAAATGGGGAATGAAGCTCAGTGCTGAAATGGAAACGCCTGCTGTGTGCTGGAGGAGCCAGCCCTGACCCGTGCATGGGGCACTGAAGGGGTGGTGGGTGCTTGCAGGCAGCGTGGGATCATCCTGTGGCTGCACCACCCACGTCTCACAGCTCTGCCACCTCTCCCCTCCAGAAAGGCACGAGGAGCCCGGCAAGGCTCACTGCATTCCTGAAGCTGTTCCATGCAAGGAATGCCAAAGTAGACAAGTCTTCATCTTGGAGAAAACTGAAGTGGTATGAAATAGAGAGCCTGTAAAATTAAGTAGGAAATAGACAGTGAAAAGGGAAGGATTAGTAAATGTTTTTCCTAGTGGGCACAATACTGGGAATTGGGTTTTAAAGCAGAAACTGTCTTTTTTTCCCAACCCATTACTAAATTGTGTGACTTGCTGCTCAAACAATGCTCTAGATACAAGAACTATAGGTGGATTAAATACAGTATTATAAAGGCAGGTTCATGAAAGGGAGCCTGAAAGAGGCTGTAAAATACGAAGATACCACATCTGGCTCAGATAGTTTGAAGGGTTTGCTAAAGGAAAGATGAAATAGCCTTGCAGTGGTTTTATATTCCTCTCCTAAAGCAGTCTGGTGGGCTCTGGAAGGGCAGGACCTGCACTGGGCAGCTGCACACGTGGCTGAACAGCTGCTGCCCTCCCTGCAGGTCTGTGCTGCCCCAGCAGAGACCTTGCTGCTGCTGCAGAGGAAATGAGAGCAGGATTCTTCTGCACAGAGCCTTGTGCACTGCTGGTGCTGCTTCCTTTCCCAGCACTCGGGCAGGTGGTGGTGCTCTGAGCTCAGGATGGAGCTGCTGCTTTCCTGGGAGCAGAGAGGGATGCAAAGGGACGTGTTTCCATGGCCCTGCTAGTGAGCAGATGGATGGGCTGCCGCCTCTCGTGCTAATTGCACCACTTCAGTCCCTGTGGCTGCATTCCCAAGCAGCAATCCACGGGCTCAGGGCTGCAGCTCCCAAAGATGCTTCACCGTGACCAGTGTGGCTGCTGAGGTGCTGAGTGGATTTTCTGCTTGTACAGATCTTCCTTTTGGACATCCTACAGCCTCCAGGAGTCCAGCTGGAGTCCAGCTCATCCTAATCATCTTGCAGGTGTCCTGCCCAGATGGAGATGGCATGGAAGTGCTTTTGAGGCACCCCTCCCTGTCTGAATGCCTTCATTTCTGTCTTCTCAAGGCTGTGCTGCTGTAGCTGGGCTCCAGCCAGCACAGCCAGCCAGAGGAACCTTGGAAAAGCCAGCACAGAGCAGACTCTGTAATGAGGAGAGAACAAAGACCTGAGGTTTGAGCAAATGTTCCCTGTTTGTCTGGAAGTCTGCTCTCTGCCCCTCCTACCCAAAGAGGAAACAAATATTCCAATTTTGTAGCAGAACTTCCAAAGGACAGATGATTAATCTGTTGGCCACGTATTGCTGCTTATCAGAGCAGAACTATTGGACACTGATCTGTCTTGGAAGGACTGTAAAGAATTCTGTCACACTGTAGACAAAAACACCTTCACCCAAATAAAATAAGAGCTTAGTTGGTAGGCAAGGGGCCTAGTTTGGGAATTTTTCCAAATCTATTTTTGGCACGAAAAATACCATCCAACCTTCTGGAACTTTTTGTTTAGGGTCAAACTTCTTCAAGAGTTTTCAGGAAACAAAGCCTCTGACATGGAATTAAAGGGTAATATCAGAGTTGGATGTGGATGACCTTTCCCTGTGCTTCTTAAGGATAGAGAGCTAGCTGGCATGAGAGCATCCTCAAAATAAAGCCAAGGCCTGAAATCCATCATCTTAATCAATCAGAAAGGTGTCCTTAGTCCTTGTGTCCCACATCCCAGCTGCCCATGGTGCTGTGCATTTGCTCTTTGCTGCTGTGGCTTTTGCTGAGGCACTGGAATGTGTGACACAGTTGTGTTAATGGAGAGGAGAGAGGGCAATTTCCCTGTGGATGCACAAGTGCCAGTACAGTGTAGGGCTGCCCTAGCAGCCCCTCCTGCTCTGGGATAAAACTGCACTAGGAGAGCATGGCACACCTGCAGGATGGAGAGATGGAGATGCTGGGGTGTGAGCTGCTGCCACCTTCACCCTGAGACCATGGCACACCTGCAGAATGCAGAGATGGAGATGCTGGGGTGTGAGCTGCTGCCACCTTCACCCTGAGAGCTGCTGCCACCTTCACCCTGAGAGCTGCTCAGCCCTCCACAGCTCTGGGGATGCTGCATTTATATGCACACCTTCATCTTCTTGACTTCTGGAGGGAGACTCTTTGGCAACCTATTCTCTCTTTTCAGGACAGGGAAAATGCTCTAGGAATTGTTTTGCTGCACATGTTAAGTTGCAGTTATACTGAATTCCAATAGAGAATGCAATCATCAGCCTGCTTTTAAAATTGTGGTTCTACCTTGTACTGAGCATGGCTGTTATAGTATCCTTTCTTCCTGCTCTCACACACAGCAGGAGCTTTTCACAGTCCATTTCACTGCAGCATCCTGGAGAAAGCTGACCCCCCTGACCTTGTTTCAACTGTGCTCTTCTGTAATCCTCTGCTCCTTTTGCTGGTAGATGAAATGAGCAGCAAGCTACACACAGGGCACACATCCTTCAGGGGAGCATTGGGCCATGTCTGTGCACTGTCCTGGCAGCCTCAGCTGAGAACTGCACAGTGACAGGACCATTTCAGCAATGATTGTTTTATACAGTCTCAGAAGGTGCTGCAGCCAGAGGAGCCTGCTGAGGAATGCAAATAGGAGAGCCCCTGGTGTGGATGGCTTGGACACCTGTGCCTGGGGTCAGGTGCAGAGGGAGCTGTGCAAACACCACACTTGGCAAGAAATGCATTTGTGGCACTCCTCAGTCAATAAATTCCTCTAATACGAACGTGAGCTCACTCCTGATTGCAGAGAGTTGAATGAAGTGTTTCAGGGAACTGGGCTCATGGACTTGCAGCTTGCAGGAATACAGTGACCTTGTCCTGGAAGTTTCTTTCTCTGGGGTCAGGAGAGGAAAGGTGGGTACTCCAGGGAACAGTTGGATTTTGGTTCACACACACAGATAGTGATGAACACAAATATGGAAGCTGCACTGTGGTTACACCAGGGTCTGATTTTTCTGTACTTGATGCTCTAAATGCGTTTAGAAAGATCTTTCTCTTTCCCTAGTCTTGGGAAAAAGTATATTAGTAAGTGTGCTACTCCTCTCTGCTTTTTTTCCTTTTCCCCTCCTTTCTATTTTGTAATCTTCAGTGCTATATGATTTGGTTTCCTGCCCAGACAGAAAAATTAGAGTTTCCGTCTAGACAGGAGGTCTTTACTCTTTGTGAAGACAGGTTTTTAAACCAGAGCGTTGGAACAACATTCATCACTGTTATTTGCACCACACACCCAGTCTAGGCAGAACCAAAACTGCTGTTCCTTACCTGTCACTTGGAGCAGAGTGAAATACAGTCCCTCCCCATGAGTCTGATTTAAACATGGCACAGAGCGGTGCTGCAGAGTGCTGCTGCCACCCTGCCCACCCTTGTCCTGGCTCCTGGTTCAAGCTCTCCCCAGTGTACATCAGCTGGGAGCTGCTGCCTGGATGTGTGGAAACCTTGGGAGACAGGGAATGCCATTCTGGCTGAGCACTCTCCTGGTAAATCCTGCAGTTCTTAAAGCACAGCCATTGCAAGGTGATGTTTGGTTTATAGGAGAGGCCCATCATTCTGGAACAGCTGCTGTGTATGGATGATTTTGTTTGAAGGCAGCCAGGTTAGATGAATGGTAGAGCCAGATGAGTCTCTCTGTTGAATTTTTAGTGCTGAATTTTTTGTTTACTTGAAAATGAACAAACTGCTCTTAATTATTGTTTCTTTAATGGCTCAGTGATGATGTACAGGGTATCAAAGCAGCTGTTGTGAAGGCTCTGATGTATAATAGGACAAGAATGCAGGATGGCAAACAAAGCTGTTAGCTTTCAATAGCATGGAAATGATGGGAAAGATAAGGGGAAAGAAGTTGAGAAGGGTGCTGGGAAACACTGATTTGCAGTATCATTGTCATTCTATTGTCAATTCCTACCAAAAATCGGAGATGTTGTGGAGCTTGATCTGAAGCTCTGAAAATTATTATGCAAACATAAGTGTAAATCTCGAGGCCAGCATTGGGTGACAGTTCAGTCAATGACAGGTGAAAAATCAAAATGAAAGTGCTGTGAACTTCTCAGTGAGGCAAAATCATAATAATACACATCTATCTAGCACTTAACATTTCCAGAGTGCATGGCCATTAAATCATGAAGAGAGTTGCATGGAAAGAAAGGCCATGCCATGTTCCTAGAGCCTCTGGAGCTATTGAACAATTCCATGTTAGACTGGAGAGCTGTGACTAAGGAATTATAGGCAGTTTCAAAACAAGTGAGAGAATGAGTGCTTTCTATCTAGGTTTAATAAAACATAACACAGAAGTTAAGTTGAGCAGCCCTTGGAAAATAAAGTAGTTGGTGTTTGAGACTGCAGTGGAATGTTTTAAGAGAATAAACTGGCAAACAACAGATTATGTCTTTCTGAAGAAAAATTACGTGTGCTATTGAAAGTTGTTTTAAAGGCATTTAAGGAGCTCCAGTGGTGAAAAACCTCCAGCATGCTCAGATGCCCAGTGTGTGTTTGCTCACCAGCCCCTTGCTGCCAGGGCCCCCTGTCCCAGCCCAGGGACTGGGCAAGCCTTGGCCCCTCAGCCTGGCTGGGAGCTGCTCAGAAAGGCCACTGGGTGCAGCCTGTACTGGGCCCCATGAACCCAGGTACAGACTTGGCTGGAGAAAAGAAAATCCTGAACAAAATGTTGAAAATCTGTCAAGTAGAGATGTGACCCATCTCCCCGGGGCTAATTCTGTGTATGGAGTTAAATTCATGCCTAGAGGGCTCCCTGAATCCTGAACCTGGAAGGTTTCCTTCCCCCTCAATATGGAGAAATAAATCAGGGTAAAATCCCATTGGCATCTCTTGGCTCTGAGTGACTTTCTGCCCTTGGCTGGGTGGCTCCACTGTGGGAGTGGGGCTCTGGGAAAGGGGCTGAGCTCCCCAGGGAATTTGTACATTTGCAGAATCAGACAAGCTGGGTTTTGTAGTTGCCATATGTGAGGGCTTTTCATAATTGCCATCTGTGGAATGAATGGCAGGCCAGGCTGAAATGTGCACAGTTGCAGATATTAGAAAATATGGCTATTATAAAAACTTGTAAGGACTTTATGCAAATGCTCCATCTCCAGTGGAAGGGCCAGATTCCAATATCACGCATGATGCACAGTAACAGATTTTTCCTAGGTATGCTGGGATGCCCACACTGTGCCTGAGATTAGAATGTGTTCCAAAAATGGATTATTGGGCTATGAAAGAGCCAGTGATGAGGAAAATCAGATTTTACTGAGCTTTTCTTTTTTTCTTCACCCTTACTATGTGAGAATTTGCTTTCAGCATAGTTCTTGGTCTTTGTAACTCATTAGGAAAATTGGCAATAAAATAATGACCAAATGTGAAAACTAGTTTTCCTCCATAAGACATTCACATCACGAAATTAGGACAGAGCAGTGATCTCTCTACACCCAGTCTACATCCAGGGATTTTAGCAGAAAACCAAATCTGGTCCCTGCAAATGTTTTTCTAATCTAAAAAACATCTAAAAGTTTCTCAGTTGTCCTTGAGAGCAACACCTCTGTGTTAGTGATGCTCCTCAGATCACCTGAGAGGTGCTATAAATCATAACTTGCAAGTGAAGAAATCAGATTTTCATGGCAAAACGTTTTTGTCTTTGGGAAAATGTGATAAATATGCCACTGTGAAGGGGCAGAGAACTTTTGCAGGAAATATTCACTCAGATTGACTATGAATATTCAAGTGTACACCTGAAAGCTGGCATAGTTATTATATTTTAAATAAATAGCTGCTTTTCAAATGCACACTGGAGCTGGGAGTGGGAGCACGGTGCTGGGACTGCTTCTCTAAAACATCCCCCTGGGACAGGCACAGAAATCCCGTGGCATGGGAAGGTGGAAAACTGGAGAAAGTGCCAGGCTGCATTTATTTTAATTCTTTCTTCCATGCAGAGCGAGGGGAAGGAGTGAGTGCCCCAGCATCCTGCTCCAGCTGTGGATTTCTGACTCCCAAAGGCCTCCCTGGGACGTGAGGCAGCAGCAGCTGCTAAAAGCACTGGTTAGAGCTGTAATTAATGGGTAAGGACCAGCCCAGTCTGCCTTGCAGGGAGACTCACACCTGTAACAGGAGCAGAGCCTGAGTGCACCACCAGGGATAGAAATTGGGGGTAGTCTGACATTGCTTGGGGGAGGTGGCTACTTCTCAACAGCTCCCAGGCCCTTGAACAAAGTTTTAAGGGAAGGAAGGTACTTCAGGAGCTGGTACACCTTGAGATGTGAGCAATACCTTGCAAGAGATGCAGCTCCTAGAAAAATGCAGAACCTGGATTTGAGTGTGATTCTTGGAGGAGGAGCAAATTGCAGTTTTTAATTGGATGGTAGACAATTCACTGACAAATTCAGAGAGGAAAAAATAACAGTCTGAAGGAGTAAAAAATAAATGAGAATGTGTTCTGCATAAGTCCTGGCTAAAGGGAGTCCACTGCTGCAGACTGGGAGCCTGCTGCTTCAGGAGCTAAGAAGAGTTATTTCTTAGCCTAAAAATACTGTGTTGAACATCAGGAAGTGGAGTTATATCAGCTCAATATTAAATTAATGTTCATCCATTTACATCATTATCTCATACCATCAACTGTGCAGCTGTTCATGAAATCTGCATCCAATCTATTGTTTGTGACATAACTTGACAGACACTTTACCAGAACCCCCACCATGTCTAATCTTGTAGTCATCAATTCAGCCTTTTTACATGTGCTTGTTAATAAGGGTAACTCCTCCTCTGTGGATGTGTTTCAGCAGTCACCCACATTTAACACTCCTTTGTGATCTTTGGGCATGTGGGGAGCACTGAAAATGCTCTTGCCACTTGTGCATGTCATGGTCAAGCTTAATCCTTCAGGATGGAAAGAAGCTGAACCTGTAAAATTAAAATAGTGAAAAAATTGTTCCTTGCTCTGCAAAACTGTCCAGATTCTGCAGAAATAATATTTACTGCTCTGGAGAGGACTGTCTTCAGCCAGGTCACTGGGGTATTGAGGTTGTTCTGTGGCATGAAGATGACCACAGTCCTAGAATTAGTAGCACTCCTCCTTGGCTTCCTGTGTGCCTCAGGTTTTCCCAGCTCGTATGTGCACTGTTCCTGTAAAATGAAAATATTGTCCTCCTGGTAGATTATTGAATGCAGCTCCTGATAATGGAGTTAATAACTCTTGGCTGAGAACTGCAGAGAAACCATCCAATGAAGGTGTGCAACATCTTCTAAAAGCCATTAGACATGACCTGAGTCTGCACAGCTGGTTCCATTCTGGGAACAGTCTCTTTGATTGCTTAAATGGAGGTTGGATCTGTTCAGGTATGACATGTGAATATGAAAACTGCTTTTCCTTAGGGTGCCAGACCCAGCAGGTTGACAGTGATATTTCTCTTTGGCTGGAGATTGATCACTCCAAAGGTTATACTTAGGGATATTTGCAATTCTTGCTTGCTGACAGTGAATCATGGCTGAAAACAGCCTGCTGTTTTCATTTCTCCAAGAGTCCCAGGGAAACAGGGGAGCAACATTCATGTGGAGAAAATGTTTCCCCCCATACCATGAATTAACTTAGAAATGAGTTCAGAGTTCATGAGTATCTGAAGCTCCTCACTTTTCAAAACCTTTGTTTCTCTTTGCCTTTGGCTCCATTTAGAGTAGAAGAGTGGAATGGAAATTTTTGGGATTATACTTCCTTTTTCTCCCTGATCTGTCTTAATTGTGTAGGAATTGAGGCAGATTTTCTTCTTTCTGTTCTTAGAATGGGATCAGCAGCAATATAACCAATAAAATGATGGCATTGGCTCTGGCTCTGGAATAAGGACAATTCTTATGAGAAGAAATGGTCATTTATTCAGGGATAAGCCAGTACTAGCTGCAGTGATGTATTTTTCTACACAGGTAAACTGTGAAGGTTTGTTAAGCAAAGAATATTGAGTGGTAGCCACTGTAAATCATTGCTTTAACTTCAATTACTGGCTAGGCAGCTGGCTTGCTGAATTCTATTGAGTGGTGTTAGTTTGTTCACTTAATTCTGAATTCCAAAAAAAGTTCGATTTAAACTTAATGTGTCTCAGGTTCAGTTGATCTGGGAAATGGAACATCTGAGAGGGTGTAAGAAAATCTAGCTGATGTTTTAATGGAAGGGTGCCAGAGAGGCAGTAATGAAATAATTCAAGTTATGCATGGATATGCATAGTTCACCCTTTTTTTCCTCCTTTTCTCAGGGAGGCAAACAGAGAAGGAACAGAGTAGTGCTCCTACTCTGTAATATTCATGAATGATGAGGATCACTTTATTTTTCATTCTTTGTGGGTTCACTGGCTCACCTCATGCATTCTTTGTGCTCTTTGTTCACTTTGCTGTCTCTTAAGCCAGTTTCACAGCCACATTCCTTCTGGGACAGTAATTAACTATTAGTGATTATATCCCTGGGGCCCCTGGTATCATCCTCTGCTTTTATGTGAAGGTCTCTGCCATCATCTCATCACTGTCAATAATTTGGGAGCAGTTCTGGATATCTTATGAGTGACTTGGGGGTACTTCATCCAGCTGAATGCCATCTTTATGCAAAAAAACTATTTCAGGGTAGTTGGCACTGTCTACAAATGAATCAGATATTGTCCTAATAAAGGGAATCTTTCCCTAATTCAGATAACTTAATCTTTAATGTTTGTTTCTTCTAAGTTAACAAGTGGGATTGCAGTGGACAATTTTTAACTCATATCTTTCTTACTCCATGGGGTAAAATTTACAGAGAAAACAGCAAATCTGAGAAGAATATTTATAAACTTCCATATGTAAAAAGATCTGTCATATATAAAATGCCTCATGTTTTTATAAAATGAAATGCCTATTTGAAAAAGTAGTAATTTTTAAAATTGAGTGTGAAGCAACCTTCTTATCATGGGGCCAGGCTGAGGAAAGGCTGGTGTGTGTCACAGAGCTGACAGTGCTGCAGGGCTGTGCTCTGAGCTGCTGAGAGAATGGTGCTCATCTGAAATGCAGCTTTAGAAAAGCTTAGCTCAGTGACACTGAGCTGTCAGCAGCTGAGCAACCTTTAAACAAACGTACTGAAAGGTGTGGTATGGTCTGAAATCAAATCTGTCCCTGTAATTGTTCTGTCCTGCATCTATGTGGAAGGGAATTTGTAGATCAGGGGATCCATTTTGCCTCTGCCTGGATATGTAATTTTATTTTAAATGTGTTCCAGGCCTTTTTTTAGCAGCTGACCAAAGTCCCACAGGTTACACCAAGCTTCTGAAAAGGATTCCAGGGAAACTTTGGCCCTTGCAAACAGTATATTCTGGTGATCATTGAAGAGAAATTCATTTGAATAAGGTAATTAAAACCAGCTGATCTTGATAATGATCAAATATATATTTTTCTGGATGAAACTGAAATTTTTATGTCTACATGGCTCTAAAATGAATCATGATGTCTTGCATAAAAATGCACCTTATGAAAAGCAGGAAACAGTTATAGTAATGATTTTACTGGAAAATAAAATAATCTAACAGGTAGGTACAGCAACACTTGAAAAAATTTTCTCCTGTTCTTCCTTTTCCTCCTGTGTTTGTGGCCTGCTGTGGCACTGCCAGCTGACAGCTCCCTTCAAAACCATCCCTCCTCTTCAGCTTTGCCTCTGAACAAGGAGTCCCTGGAAGTTTGTGTGAAATACGAGGTTTGAGCTGGATTGTGCAGCACTCTCCTGGTGTGAAGGCTGTGACTTTATGGTGGCCTTTACAAAGCACACCTCCTTAACTCACCACAGGTTCTCATTGCTCTACATTCTGGGTATATGTGTTCTGTAAATCACTTCACCTTTTATAGTCTCTGTACATCCCAAAATAAATCAAAACCTAAACTTGAAGTGCAAAAGTAATTTATTCTTGAAAAATCCAATTAATATTGATAATGTTAGCCACTTGGTGCTTCCTCCTTTTTTTCCTAGCACTTACTCTTACACTGCCATCCTCCTTAGTCTGTTCTTTCAGCTTAATATTTCTGTGCTGTTACTAAAAAGAAGAGTCTGCTTTCAGATGTTTTCCATGGCAGCACCTATGCTCAGAATCCAGAGGAAAACACAAAGTATTATAGGTAGTATAACTACTGCTTACTTAGAGTATTTTAAGTTCCACATAGTGAAAAATGATTCATTTCTTCACACACTCGAGTCACCACAGGTGCTTTGCCATACACAGATTCTGGTTGGAGAGTTCTGGGTGTGTATTTTCATTATTCAGTGTCAGATGGAAAGGTACCCCGTTGAGGCTTTGCAGTGTTTGCAGGCCAGGTGAGGACCTTGTGTGCAGACCTGGTTTTGTGCTCAGCAGCCAAGGGAAGGGGCTGCACTGCTGCTGTACCCAGTGCTGCTCTGCATTGCTGCTCTGCACTGCTGCTGTGCTGTGCTGCTCTGCACTGCTGCTGTGCTGTGCTGTGCTGTGCTGTGCTGCTCTGCATTGCTGCTGTGCTGCTCTGCATTGCTGCTGTGCTGTGCTGCTCTGCATTGCTGCTGTGCTGCTCTGCATTGCTGCTCTGCATTGCTGCTCTGCATTGCTGCTCTGCAGTGCTGCTCTGCACTGCTGCTCTGCATTGCTGCTCTGCAGTGCTGCTCTGCAGTGCTGCTGTGCTGTGCTGCTCTGCACTGCTGCTGTGCTGTGCTGCTGTGCTGTGCTGCTCTGCAGTGCTGCTGTGCTGTGCTGCTCTGCACTGCTGCTGTGCTGTGCTGCTGTGAGAGGGATGGATATCTTCTGTCCCCATGGCCTCAGGGGTAGCTGTGCTTCTGCATTGCTGCTGCGCTGTGCTGTTCTGCTGTGCTGCTCTGCATTGCTGCTGTGCTGTGCTGCTCTGCACTGCTGCTCTGCTGTGCTGTTCTGCATTGCTGCTCTGCAGTGCTGCTCTGCAGTGCTGCTCTGCTCTGCTGTTCTGCACTGCTGCTCTGCTGTGCTGTTCTGCTGTGCTGCTCTGCTGTTCTGCACTGCTGTTCTGCATTGCTGCTCTGCTGTGCTGCTGTGCTGTGCTGCTCTGCAGTGCCCCTCAGCTCGCTCCTGACTGTGATTGCTCCTCTTTGCAATCACTTCTTGGAGCCAGCCGAGTGCCAAGCCCATCCCAGCCTGATTGTTTCCTGAAATCAGACCTGTCCTCAGACACCAGGAGCAGGAGTCATCACAAAACCTTTTTGTCAGCCTTGGATTTGTCTGTGGTTAGCCTCAGGCACAGGATTTAGTGCAGCATCTCTCTCTCTTTAAAAAGCAGAATAGAAATGTTCTCCTCCTACATTCTGAATCTTTCCAAGAAAAACAAAATTTTGGCACAGGCAAGATATTTCTGAGATCCTTGTAATATCTTTTGGGATACTATCACTAGAATCAACTTCCTTATTTACTGAGGATCTTTATAGATAATCAGTGCCTCAGCCATGCCTTTATTAATCTCTTCACTATTAGCTGTATTGGCCCTGCTGATACACCATGAATTTCCTTCCTTATTTTCCTCAATATCTATCAAAGGCAGGCTGCCTCTTCCACAGAGGCTTCCCCATGGTTGATATCCTATCCAAGCCAGGTTGTAGTTCTCTGGGTTCTCTGGCTTTTGGTCCACTATCCATCTTTGCCATATTTATTCACTATTCCTTCCACAAGAGTCTTCCTCTTTCCTGCAGTTATAAAGATGCATTCTCCTTTAAGTACAGCATCTGAGCTAGTCTTTCCACTGCTGTCCCCTTGGAATGTGAATGTGTTCCTCAGTTTGGAGACTCCCAGGGATTTGCTGTAGGAGTCTGTTGTCATCTCCTTCACAGCTGCTGTTCCATCTGCGTGTGACTGGCTGAAAGTGTTCTCCTTGCTCTGACTTCTGCTTTGCACTGATCAGCAGGGTCAGTTTTCTGCTGCCTCTTCTTCCCAGCTGCCTCTCACTCCCTGAGACCTAGGATGAATGAAACGGCATCTTTTTAAAGCTCATGTAATGTACATTTCAGGAGATCATACTCACCTTTCTCATCATGTTTGTTCTCCTCAGGCTGTTCCAGAGCATGAGTTGTGGCTAGACTTGTCAGAGGCTGCATGGAGCTGCCCAGAGGAAGCCTGGCTATTGCAGTTCCTCACCTGTGGAGGCTGGAGCAGTGCTCTGGGGGGCTCTGACACTGCAGTGCTGCATTCCAGAACCTTTACCTGGACTGGCATCTGTGGTGTGTTTGTGGATATGATGGAGAATCTGAGGGTGTTCCCAGGTCTTTTGGCTGGGGCTGGAACTTTGCCCTGTGCATGTGGAGCATATGGGATCCTGCAAATGCTGCCTTTCTCGTGGCACAGGGATTTCCAGTGCTGTGCCTGACTTTGTCTAACTTTCAAATCTTTTAGCAACCGTTGCACCTCTGAAAATTTTACCAGCTGGTTAGCTCTAGCTGGAGATGAAGCACACCTTTTTTCAGTAATTTCCCCCTAGAGCCATGAATGCTAGTCACTAATAAGTGAGGAGAAATGAAACAGATGCCAGAAAATTAAAATCCATTGATTTTATGCATAACATCAATGAGACATTTTATCTTGGTGACAAACAGTGCTATCTTAAGTAAGCATTCATTTGACCTGGTGGCTTTGATATCAGTTGCTATGAATATCCATGTAGCACCTATTAACAAGCCTGCAGCTTTCAAGGATTTAACAGAATAGTCAAGAGACATAGATGTGAAAATAAACTGATCTGTGATATTTTTGTAGGGAAAAGGAAAAAAAAAGCATAGTATAGTGTGTGTGGGTATATGTACATGTAAAATAGATGCAGTGTAGTGTAGTTCAACGTAATACAGGGCATTAATAACAACAGGCATTTAATAAATACTGTCTTTTAAACTGAAAATAGATATTAATGGGGACAAGTTTCCAAAATTAGAATTGGTCTCAGGTGAGATATTTAGATTAAGTTATGGAAGTTATGTTGTGTGGCCATAGGAACAAGTCAAACAATAAATGGCTGGCCAGCATAAATGCGCAATTAGTGCTGTGTGCCAAAAGGAACTGTACCAAAACAGCTTTCATGTTTCCATAAAATTGGAGGAATCTCTCTAAAAGAAACTTAATTTTCAATACAGAACTGATGAAATAATGTTTCTACTGTCTTTGAAGGCTGAAAGGATACTCATGAATTTTCCTGAATTACAGGATAGGAATTAAAATCATTTCAATGCCTTCCCTCATTTCACCAGCTGCATTTCTGACCTGACATGAGCCCATAAGGCATCTTTGAACTTCTTCCTCTAAAGGTATTGGAAAACTCATTTGGCAAGTCTCTGTATCAGATTTCAGCTGTGTCAGAATTTAGTTACACAAGAGGAAGTTCTTTCTCCTTGCAATGTCTGTAGGTTAGCCTAGATCTACATTAAACTTCAATAGCTGGATCAACACCAGCTTTTGTCAGGATAACCTGCAGCTCAACAGGCTTATCCCTTTTCATTCTGTAGCTTATTGTTGTGATGGTATCAGTTGAGCAGAAGAAGTTTTAATTACTGATGTTGTGATCAGGTGTGGTGGTGGGAGGAAGAGCAGGAGCTGAGTTAGTGGCAATGCACAGGCTGTGAGATTGGAGGAGTCTGGGCTGTGCGAGCAGGAGTGTGCCTGAGAGCTCACTGCAGGCAAACACAGTCCTTGGTGTCTGTTGTGCTTGGCTGGCCGAGTTTGGTTTGGTATTTTGGGATTGTTTTGAGGGAATAGCATTAGGGTGGTTGAGATCTAACTGTTGATTCACAGCCTAATCCTTTTTGATATATTAACAGCTGATCTGTGGGCAATGTGAAATGAAACACAGATGTTCAAACTTTCATTTAGCAATGCTGCATAAAGAGACATGTGGTTGACCTGACACCTATTAATGTTGACAGCATGATCCCTTCAAAGTGGGCGCCAGACTCCCTTTGGTCTGAGCAGGGAAGGATTTTTCCATTTGGGAGAGGAAAATGTTCAGTGCTCTTACGATGAGATTTGATCCAGCTCCATCAAAAGTCAATGTGTTCCAAATTGTGTTTAATCCAGCTGGCATTCTGTAGCCAGAATTACAGGAAGTGGCCACTGCAGTGTTCCTTTGGAGCACAGCATGAGTGGTCATTGCCACCAGTGGCCCCAGATCTCTCCTCTGAGGCTTCTCACCACGTAGGGCTCTCTGAAAATACTCTGTGTTATGCTATGAAATATTAAGCACCAGGCAGGACTGCTGACTGCACTGTAATGTTGAAGACATCTGTCTGATTCATAAATATATTATATTTGGCTTCTCAAAAGCAATGGAATGTCAGATCATACAAGAATCAATTTGGATGGGGAAAGTTCAGCCCAGGTTTAATTCCAGGGCATCATTCTTCGCATCACTCAGCGACACAAACACATTCTCACTTTGCTTTGAGGAAGCTGCATTTGTCTCTTGTTCTTTGCAGAGTAATCTCCAGAGACACACAAACTTAATCCTGAAGAATTTGCTGAAATGATTTGTTGCTCTCTACATTTAGGTTGTAGTAGAGCTCAGGGTGTGTGGGGGGTCTGTGGTCGCAGGTCTCCAGGTGTCTGTAGTGGTCATGTATGTACTTTAGTTAAAGGGGGAGTCTGCCAGTCCCAGACAGCTGAAAAATATCTGTATCTCTTTTCATACCTTAATCTGACAGGTGTTCCTGCCTTGCTTCATTTGGAAGGAATAGCACAAGCACAAGACAAATTAGTGTCTGCTGAACTCATTACTGAGCGTGCTGGGCTCTCTTGCACAAACACCTGGGTAATAAATCCTTTCTGGACCTCATCTTTTGTGAGAGATGCTATTTTCCCCTTCAGTGACTGGCATCATCTCGTTGTGTTGCATCTCATCGTGCAACTGTCTCAAAGTAACATAAAAATTTCTGTAGTCCTGTTGACTGAGGGTAGTTTAGGTATTTTTGAGGTATTTTATAGTAGGGCTGTGTAACTTCAAAAGTGAATGATTCTGCTCAAACTTAAGCATATTTTCATTTTAAAGGACACAGTAAACAATTCTGGAGCTCATAGACTAGATGACCAAAGAGAGTGAGAGTGCAAACACTTCAAAAATAAAATAAAGGAAATGATAAATTGCTGGGTAATTACAGGTCAGAGTATTTCAGAAATAGACTTTTTGACAATACTGACATCGGATTTGGTCAGGTTTTATCCTCTTTTTCTGTGAACAGTGGGGAAAAGGAAGATGGTAAAAATGCAAGGAGAATTCCTATATTCTAGTGCAAATACTTGGGCTCTTAACAGTGCTTTCATGCCAAGCTAAGACTTCCACCATGAGGAAAAAGACACTGAAGCTACCTTTAAAAAGAGAAATGGAGGTCTCCTATCTGTGGATTTGTTATCATTTCAGGGAGAGCTTTTTAAAACCTCTCCCTGCTCCAGCTGGAAGAATTTGAAAATTACCATAAAGTGTATCTTGGTCCTTCAATCTGCTTTAGGAGTGATTTTGAGAAGTACTCTGGGACATTTGTTACCTTAAATTTTAACAGATAATCTGAGAAAATCCATCTAATCACTGGAGCTGGGAGAAAGCTTGTACAGCTGATTTGCAGGCTGTTTAAATAACAATGCCGTGGTTTAGAAGGAAGGCTGGTTTTAGTAATCCTTCACTAGGTGTGCAGCCACATTTCTTGCAATTGCTTACTTCCTGCAGCTGAAAGGAGCTTATCTTCCCCAGCAGTTTGTTGTTTAATGAGATATAAATACCCCTCTGAAATGGTTTCATTCTGATAAAATTCTTTTAAATTGCATGCTTTTTCATGATGTTTTACATTCAGTTCCTGTGTCCCGCAGAGCACTGGGGATGAGTCAATGCCATGTGATAAGAAAGACTGATGTTATCACTCCTCCTGCCTAGACTGCAGCTGAATCTGCAGGGTGAGGGTTTCAGGAAGATGAAAAGCATAGTTTCATGGTGAAAGCAGTGGAAAGCTGCCCCAGAGAAATGCAGTCTGGCTGTGTATCATCTCAGCCTGTGCCACAGCACTCCTGTAAGTCCAGAAAAGTCTGAGCTGCTGTTCTCTTGACTGCATGTTACTGACTTCTCAGCTGGTGACATTTAAACTTGGGGTGCTTTAGGGGAGCAGCACGCGGAGAATGGATCAGACAGACTGTGCACCCCAAATCCTGGGGCCAGCACTGTCATTAATGAAGTGCCTTCATTAGTGGCCTGGGCAAGGGCACAGAATGTCCCCATGGCAAGGGCGCAGAATGTCCCATGGCAAGGGTGCAGAATGTCCCATGGCAAGGGTGCAGAATGTCCCATGGCAAGGGCAC
>JAOTBB010000321.1:371724-425019 GCA_025629985.1 Chamaetylas fuelleborni
CTCTTTGCTGAGGGTTAAGGTCTGTTCATGGCACAGCTCTCTGGTATTGGTGCCCGTGGAAGGGAGCAGAGCAGAGCTGAGGGCTGCTCTGTGTTACTGCTCATACTGCTGCTCTCTTTGCTGAGGGTTAAGGTCTGTTCATGGCACAGCTCTCTGGTATTGGTGCCCGTGGAAGGGAGCAGAGCAGAGCCGGCAGTGTGGGAAGCCACGGGCAGGGCACAGCGCCCGGCCCCGGCCAGGCTCCCACACGGCGCCCGTTATCCTGAGGGCAGCCTTTGTGTTCTCAGCTAAAAAACTCACATTCAGAGGTAATTCTTTAAAAGCCTGACTTAAGGGAGACCAGAAAACAGAAAAAAAATGGAAAAAAAGAAAAAGCGAAAAGAAAACGTGTCGGCAATTGCTGGCTGTATCGGAGGGGTTTCTGAGGGGAGCCTGTAGGCCGGCGGCCTGAAGGCACTTCCAGCAGTGGCGGGAAAATATTACTCTTTCTGAGGTAATTTTTTTTCTTTCTTTAATCTTTTTTCTGTCTGCTCTGTATCTTTTGGGGGAATAAATAGTCTTTTTCCCATTTTGGGCCCCAGTGATCCAGCATTTTGACAGGATCCTGGGGAAAAGCTCTGGTAAAATCAGGTGCCTCAGTGTTAACCCTGACGATGCGGAGTCTTTGTTGAAGAGCAATGACAGCAAATGGTTTCAGCTAGAGAGAGAAGGAGAGAGAAGAGATAAAACTGTTGACAAAAGGTTGTTTCTAAGAGAAAAAGATGTAAACAGCACTGGTAGTGGAGCATCAGAAAGCCCAACTATAGATTTGATAGTCTGTATCGTAGCTGGTACCAGCATTGCCAGGGTGGGCCAGATAGCATCAAACCCAGAAAGTTTATAGGTTATTACAGGGTAGGAAAATGCAGAATGGTGCAGAATATATTCTCTGTTATAAATTATGCAAGAGAGCTTAGGTTTTCTGTAGCATATATGATGATGAAATGTAGTATATGTGACTGTTCTGAGCCGTGTGGTACCGACGCCATTTTATTTTCTACTGCAGCCATTTTGTTTTCTGAGCTTATGAGGTGTTAGTAAGGCACCAGTATTTTGTGGTGCATCCCGGTGAGCTTGCCTTTATTCTGTTTCCTTTAAACTAAAAGAAATCACTGTAGACTGAAGATGAATTCTCATTGCTTATGATAGTCACAGCTTGAAGGAAAACTTCTTAATACTCCTGTTAACATTTCTATTCACAGTCCTGAGTGGGAAAAAGGGTGTGTACAAAAAGACCCCCCAACTATAATGTTTCAAAAGGAGGGTTTGGTGGGATTTTGAGGGGATTGGTTGTTTTTGTTTGAGGTTCTTTTTTGTTTGTTTGTTTTTAATGATATTTTATTTTATCTTTGAATGTTCAAGCCACTGTTAGTTGGCTAAGACTTATCTGGCTAGTGTGAGTGGAGTCGTGGAGAACAATCATCTACCTGTCTGTCTTTCTGTTGGACTGGATATCAGGCATGAGTCTGGTTGGTGGGAGTAAGATTCCTGTGTCCTGATGTTATCTCTTCTTTACCTGTCAGATTAGGAAGATAAAACCAAACACAAACACTCAGCTGAGCTCTGAGAGGCATTTAGAGAAATCCAGGTTTGGTTTATAAAAGCAGCTTCTAACTTTCGTGTGGAGCTCCATCTAATGAGCAGTGGCACTGTACATTTCTTTATTTCAAAAATCCTGTGGGAAAAGCATCATTTTGATTGCCTGCCTGTCTGACATTGGTATCTCCCGGGTTTGCCAGGGGAAGGATATGTATTTCATGATTGATACCCCAGTTTCCTCATGTGTTAGCTGCCTGGGGCTGACATGGTGTTATTCTTGGGCAGAGGCCTCCATGCTCAGGTTTGTAGGACTGCTCTCTGGAGTTTGTTGACCTAGTGCCTCGCAATTGATTTGCCCTGTGGCAGTAGCTGCCTCTCACGGCACGTCAGCTTTGTCTCTAAAAGCAGGAAAGCTGAGGAAAAGCGCTGTGCTCCTGGTACATGGAGTGATGGGGCTCCCAGGGCGGGATACCCGCCTGCTCGAGGCACTGCTGGGAGCAGCTGCCCCTAAAACTCCTGCTGCCTTTGCAAATGGAACACACTAGCTAGCCCCGGCCTCCAGTGATTGAATGTACATCCCTCCTGTCTCTGGGAGCTGTTGAAGGCTCGTGAAATACCAAGTATTTGCTGAAACAGCAAACTAAAATGCCTGTGAGGTTTGAGCAGTCACCCAGGAGTGGGACCCATGCAGTTCAGGCTGGCTCTGTGGCGAGATTTGTTCATATATTCACAGTGGGTAGAAGTCAGTCCTCTTACAGCCTGGAGCTGGCAAATCCCTGGCCCATGGCAGCATTCACCTGTTTGAGGTCTAACTCAGGATCCAGCTGGGCAGTTTTCCATATGCAGTTCTCACTATTGTGCAGAGCTGGTCCTGCGGCCTGAGTAACTCCTTAACTTGTCTCTGAGCATCATGTTAATGTGTTTAGAGAAGCATGTTTAGTTTTTATGTCTGTGCATTTTGGCTGTTCAAAGAAATATCAATTTTAACTGTTCCCTTTAGTCACTCTTTAGTGATCCTCATTGCCCTTCCTCCGGAAAGAGCAGAAAGCTAAGCCTAAGTGTCTTGGGAGTGCTGTGTCTAAGAGCAGACACATGGCCAGCTGTTACAGCTCACTTCACACAGGGTAACTTATTTGCAGCACAGTGTACTGGCCATTTTCTAGTTTCCCCCTGCCAGTAGGACTGTTCTGGGTCTTACTGCTCACTTACTGCTTACTGCTCTTACTGCTCAGGTCAATGAACAGCTCAGAGAAAGAGGGAAAATCCCCATTTGTGTTCAGCAGTGGCTAACTGCTTCCTCAAATATGAGATCACACACACTTTGTGGGAGTGCAGTCTCTGAAATGTATCCATTTTCTAATATCTTGCTCTTTTCTTCCAGTGAATTGCCCTAGTTCGTTTTATGTTGTGTTAAAACATCCATTTAATCAGTATTCAATGTATTTAAATGCAGCCTTGTGATTTCATTAACTGCCTCTTATCTGTTTCCCTAGCCACTTCACCCATTATTTCATTGACTGGAGTGGAAGCTGAACTGAGGCTTTTCATGGAATTTTTAGTAGGGGTAAACTAGTCCATACAAGCAAGTGTATCAAATTCATATTGACTTGATTTATGATTAATAGTCTCAGTATAGGCAAAGTGCTGAAAAACAGTTCTCCACACTGAAAGAGACTTCTGAAAATAATTAAGCAAGTAATGGTTTAAAAAGACAAATTTTTTTTTTAACTATTGGGTAAATAATAATAATAGGATCAGTAGAAGTTGCAGAAAAGTGCCCTGTATTTTGTCTTTGACCTTTTGCAGGCCAAAATACTATTATTTTTTAAAGATGGATCTTAAAAAACATCAACCATATGACATTATAAGTTAAAATTATTTATATTTTTAAATTTCTAAATTCTCAATATATTCCAGTTGATGACAGTCCTATGCTATTACAGTAAAAGACATCAAACAAACATGGTGAAAATTTATGTTAAAAGAAGTTCAGGTATGAAGATCTCTCCCACTGTGGTGGGGAGAATTGGGAAAGGCAGTATTTTGTCATAAGAACCTTACAATACATTATAAAACAAGTACTGGTAAAATAAATATCAAACAACTGTAAAGCAATTGGAAATAGGACACAATCTTTTTCCTTTCTATTACTGTTTCTAATTTTAATTATTTATTGATTTCTATTATTAGGGTTTTTATCTTTAGGTGAGTTGTTATTTAGTATCTCCCTCTTTAGTTTTTGCACCAGTTCGCCTGAAGTAATTTTTTTTAAAAATACCCTAAAATGCATGGGATATTGGGTTTTTAGTGCAAGGAGTTTCTATTGGATTGGTAGTGGAGGCAGTGATTGACTGTGCTGGCAGAGAGGTTACTTTTCCAGTTCCTTCTTCTGGTCAGACCATTCAGAGTGGAAATTAAAAGGTAAGATCAATATATTCTTACAGAGATTTGTGTGGATTCATAATGAAATAAAGCCTTATTTACACACTGAATATAATGATCATGAAACATATCTTTTTCAGAAAGAAAAGAAATTTACATTAATACATCACAGCCAATGTGCTTGTACACACTTTTTAAAAAAGACTTGCTTCTAAAAGAAAGGATGCTTACCTAATGAGTTGCAGTAATGATTCCTGACCTTGCTGGTTTGTTTTGGGATCTTTCATTTTGTTTTTGCTTTTTTTTTTTTCAATTGTAAAGCTTTATGTCTTGAATATTGCACTACTAGTTTCCACAGTGGTTTTGAAAGTGTGATTGCATTTTCAGCTGATTATATATCAAAATTTCTCTTTAGATTTGCTTTTTTATCATTGCTGGAGAATTATACAAAAAAATTTAGACAAGTTGAAATATTTCTTTTTCTTTAGATACTGTAACACTTGGAAATACTTCTTCACATAGGAAGTTACTGGAATAGTAAAGAAAAAATACTGTAAAAAATTTCAGCAGCTTATTTGTTAAAGTTTTAGTCAGTCAGCACGTAGTGTACAAATGATGTTATTTCCAAAGTAGTTCCTGTTCATGGTGCCCTTCTCCAGAGGTCTTGTCACTATCTGCTCCAGTCTCTCTCTTGGTAGGTGTATGTGTGTGAGTGTGGGTTCACCACTTCATTTGAACCTGTACCATTTGTTTTCACTATCCTCAAATCTGCTTCACAGCTCTGCCCAAAGCCATGACTTCACAGACTCACTGGAGCTGTTTTTCCTTATGTGCCATTCAGAAGATGACCCAGCACTGGGGAGCTCCCAGCTGATTTGTGGTTAGCAGATATTTTGCAAAATGTATTTCTTTTCTTCAGCTGTTGCCCATGAGCCTTTCTTTGTGATGACATCATGAAACATGTGAATTTTAGGGCAAAGACAGCACAAGTGAAGTTCTTGACCTACATTCATGTAGACACTGGAGTGCAGTTCAGTGGTAGGGTGTAATTAAATCAAGAAGCATAATATGCTCATATCATCTTTGTAGGTAGCACACAGTGAGTTGGTTTTGCTCCATTCCACATTCTTTTTTAGCTCAGATAGGATGTGGAAGACATGTAGACTGGAACCAAGAAAGCTGGAAATGGATAGGAATAAGAGAGTAAAGACTTGAAAGGATAATACATTCTTCCTGCAAATACTCATCTTTGAATACTCTTGTCAGATATAAAGCAGAAAGTATTGAAACTTATCTGGTTGCTTTCTACTAAAAGTCCAAGTGGAAAAATGAGTTCATTTGTTAAGTATTTACTGCTAACATTCTTTTACAATAAGTAATGCCCCAAAGTACAACTTGCTGAAATCAATGAAAATACATCCATTAATTGTGGGGTTACACATCAGTCTCTGGAACAGTTCTAACATGATTTGTTACGTATCAGTTACTCAACAGTTACAAGCTTCTGCATGATTTTCTGCCTCTCAGCACAGTAGTGGATGGTGACAACTGGCACAGTATTTCTAGATCCTCTTTAGAAAATCATAATGATTTTAAAGAGGCTGAGAGCGCTCAGAACAAATCCCAGCAAGGTGTATTGTAGCTGGAAGATGCTTTGTTACAGAAAATGAGGTTGTTAACCCCATTAAGATATGGATTCAGAATACTGAGGGACCCCTAAAAAGGGGAAGTTTTATAGCAGAGTCCTGGAGTGCTCTTTTCAGGGGGTAAGCTGATAACTTACAAATTCTTCCCTAAAGGCAGAGGGCAGGGGAAAGGGTTGTGGGGGTGGCAGAACTGTTGGAAATCTCTAGAGGCCAAAAAACTGACTTCTTTGTTTCTGTTTTGAATGTCAGCTACCAGGGCATTGGGATAATCTTTAACATTTTGTAAAGTAAAATATCTGAGAGGAAGCAATTTATTGATTTTGACTTTGCTCAGAAAACAATTTTTTAAAATTTTTTTACTCCTTGCCTTTACTCAGGACCCTTCTATAGTTTCATTAAGCAGAATCTGTTCTCCCTGGAGAAATAAAACCCACAGAAGGATACTCTGTCTTTCCTCCCTGAGCAAATCTTTGTCTATGACTAATGTCTCAATTGTATAAAAAATTGTAAAGATGACCATTAACTTTATCACTGAACATCTCATTTAAAAAACAATTTAAAAAACATCCTGAAAGATGAAGCTTTTCTGTGCTCTTTCATTGACAGCAAATGTGAAAACATAGTTCAGTTTTCATAGGTTTTCAGTTACAAAATTCCAGGGAGAAGAGAAAAATATTGAAGCTGGCAGTTGGCATACTAGACTTGGAGCTCATTATCTATATTGTAGTTCACCTACTGCAAAAACTCTTTGTACTGATGTCATTATTCAAAGAATGACAGCAGGTTTAGGACCAAATTTGGATCAGAGCTGACAGTGGCATTCCAGCACAGTTTTTCCTGTTGGTGGATGCTGGTGCAGGCTGTGCATTGGCAGCACTGGAGAGGTGCTGGTCAAACACAAGGAGTTAGTTGGTTCTGGAGCAGCTGCACAGAGCACTTTGCACTTTCTCTAGTCTCTCTGTAGCCAAGTTAGTTGCTTCTCATTCCCTGATATGTCTGAGTTTCCTGCAATTCATCCCCATTGTTGCAATTCTGATAGATTATCTTTCTGCTGTGTCTTCCTGAATGAGCATTCCTCCTTTGTCACTGCCTTTCAGAGATACCAGCCCGAGCCTTGCTCTGCACCAGATGGGTACCTTAGACCTGAGCCAACCTCTCTACTTCCCATCTTCCCTGTGTTTCACAGAATAATGAAAATGGATGAGTTTTCTACTCTTCAAATAAACATCCTGAGCTCTTGTTAAGCATCATGTGCCTCTTACTGGAGCTTGCAGATGCACATGGATGTGTGTGCAGTGTGTATGCCCAGCTCTGGCACAGGGACAAGGGCAGAGCCCTCTCTGGAGCCAGCAGTTCTTACCCAGAAGGGGATGACCAGAGGTGCTCATGGCTCTTGAAATGGGGCAGAGTATTCTGCTTACTGCATGCAAGCTCTGCTCAATGCTGTGGGAGTTTGTTTTGCAGGGGTTTGTTTACTGTCTTATTTACAGGCACAGATTTGGGGTTGGATTTTGTAAGCTTTAGCAATACCACAGCTCTTCTGCTTATCCATCTGACTCTGGTATAAACAGTGGTGCAATGGGAGGTCAAATCCTTCAGAGATTTATTGGAGATGTTATGAACCTCAGGAACAAAAATAAGGAGTTAAATCCCTTGAGATTTTATGAAAGTATAAAAATGATGGATGTTGGGTTCTTTGTACATCATCTTCTCTGGTTCTGTAACACAAGGCTGTATATTAATTTGTTAATAGGATCTGATAGATAGTTTTGGCAAGATGATCTGTAATGCACAGTTTGCATAAAATCCAGCCAGGCCAACCAGGTGACTACAGGAAGAGCAAGAAATGCTGAGTTTTCCATGTGAGTATTCACTAGATATATAAAATACATAGGAGATTGAGATTTTCACAAAATGAAGTCTTGAGCCATCTCAGTGTGTCTGCCTTTCAGTATGGTTTGCACAGTGTTTTCCAAGCATTTCTGAGAAATTACATTGCCTCTCTCAGCAGATGACAGTCTCCAGTACCTACAGGAAAGAAGCAGCACACATAACATGGACCTTATAGTATTGAACACTTAGATTTTAGAACTGTTACCTAAAAACATGCATACAGATACAATCTTTTCAAAGGTCAAGGCTGATGAGACTATTTGCCTACTTGCAGATGCCAAAATTACATATAGATTTAAAAGAGTATATGGGTAAGTTAATGTAAGAAAAATTCACGGAGAGCAGTTATAAAACATACATTAGCTTATCTCTCAAAGTCTGTACTGAAATCCATTAGTTTTGGGTTTCACATTGAACTGGGATTTGCTCTGGAGATACTTGAAGGAGAGGTTTCTTCAGTAGTAGTCACTAAAAACACGTCAGCCTCAAAAACATATTGTAATTGCTACCATGAAAATGTATACTAAATTGCTTGTAAATCAAAATTTCATGCAACACTATGATCAAGACCCCATCAATGGATATTAGAAATAAAATGTAATGCAAATGGTGAACAACTATGTATCTAAAAATCGAAATAGAAATGCATAGTTAATGCAAATTGCCACGGATGAAGGAGAGTGACTGAGGATGATTACAGAGCTCTGTTTCACATTTTGAAGTAATAACCTTTGGGTAATACATTCCCGCTGTTCATAAGGAAAAGGTACATCATAAATTGTTCACAACCCCCTCCTCACTCAGAAATAAAATACCCATTCAAAATACATTTCAGAAACAGCATGGTGTCTCTGTGGTCAGGTTCCATCAGTGAAGCAGGAATTTCTGGGCAGTTTGTGTTCATCATCATCCTGCATAAGCAGATCCTCAGCAGAATGTCTCTGGCTTCTCTTGGCTAGTGATGGTGGTGCATTTGCTGGGTGTGGGACAGTTCCAGCAGCTGTCAGCACCCTTGCAGAGTTCCTCCATGTCTATCAATTTGTACACTTAGTGTTTGAGGTGGTGAAAAAAGACAGAGACTGCTTTCCATCCCAAAACAGCCAGTGTGAGGGGATGGCAAAGGCAGCAGAATTGTGGGGGATAGGTTTTAATGAATAAGGTGTTGTTATGATTATAAATACAAATACCTTGGACAGGTGTCTCATGAAAGGAAGAATGAATGAGTGGGGAAAAGGAGGGAACAATAAACTGAAGTGGTTGGGAAAGCTGCATAACTTCATACCTTGAAATGTAAACAAAACTGGAAAAAAATGCTATGAAAGTCAGGGGGTTTAAACAGGGAGAACTGCATGCTTTAAAACCATAGTGCCCATAATTTTAGTGATAAGTCTTTTTGTAGCAGAACAGGTTGCTTTGGCTAATTTCCTGGCAAGGAATCTAGAACTAATGTTCCATTAATATAGTGGAATACAAGAGGCATCAGAACAAAAGGAGTTTTACAGTAAGACCATATTTTAATACGCATTACTCTGTACCATATTATTAATATAGCAATATATTGCTGTATGGTATATTGAAGGGGGACAGCAGGGCTGATTGTTTACTAAAGTCCAGTATTTCATACGGTGTTCAAGTCATCCAGTGTCTGCCATTAAGTTTTGAATCATCCTGTTTTCCTCATCTCCCAGTTTCTGGATGAGAGTTAGGGGCTTACTGTTGGAAATACTTCATCAATCACCATAGAGAACAGTACCTCTATCCTTGTTTACTTCACTTTTTCGAGAACAAAGGAAATGAACTGGGAAGCCTGAGCCTAAAAACTAGCCAAACAAAAAAGCTCAGGTGGAAGGAGTGACTGATAGGATAGGAGGAGAAAGCTAAGCTGTTAGTTTGATCCTTGAGAGGTAGCTAGGGCTAGGTAATGAGCAGGATGGTTAAACATGTTCTGAGCTCTTGAAGAAAGTGAGTGAGAAAAAACCTGTCTCTTGTCCCTTACTTATTTCCTCCTCTACTGAAAATACTGCGTCTGTTGGCTATTACCAAACATTCCATTAACAAAAGTTTCCTTTGGTAAATCTTAACAGTGCTTCTGGCTTCTCTTGCAAACAGGCTCAGATCCATTCACCTTTCCCCTGTAGTGCTGAGCTGTTCTTCCTTGCTGTGTAAGCAGAGGTCTCCTGAAGGAGCCAGAACTTCCAGGTGTTGGATTGCTCCCTTTTACAATTGCACACTTGAGAGCCCAGCTCTCAGCCTGAATGCATGGCCTGGATTTTGCTGACAAAAGTAATCAGCTCAGAGACTCATTTGGTCCCAATCTCTTAGGTTCAGGTTTCTTGCTGTTGAGAAGAGGCAAATCCACATGTGTGCTGAACTAAAAGGAGAGTCTGGCAGCTTCCAGGGATCCTGAGTGAATGCACGGTGAAGCAAATATCAGGGGCTTAATCCAGGTCTGTGAAATTGCCAACCACTGTCCTTGAAGCTAACTAGTTGGTAATGTAAAATTCTGGTAGTGCTTCCCAGACAATCTGTTGAATCTGTAGATGTTTACAGCTACAAAAGCCTCAGAAAAATTAATGCTTTGTGTATGGGCACTTTTACATCTCTGCATGCCTGTCTATGTACACTGTATGTTTTATTCTGATAGCTCTCAAGTAAAAGAGCAATAGAAGTTTGAAGCAGCTGCCCTTTCTGAGAGCTGCTACCTTGGGGCTTATTCCAATGCTCTCTGAAAGTCAGTGACAAAGATCCCATTACCTGGGATCCCATACCCATCCCTTTTATGACATGGTCAATCCTGCTGAGCATGTTTTTAAAGAATATTCTCTTGGATTAGACCATGCACTAGGCTGCACTAACTCATTTCTGCATTACCTCTTCCTAAATATTCTGGTTCAGGCCTCTCGGTGACCAGGGATGTCTGTCCATAGAAACACACATGGCTGATGACATTTTTACTTCCTAACTGTGAACGTGTATTTTTGGATTATAGCCTTCCTCCATGGAGGTGACAGCTTCTTGCTTTGTCTCAGTATAGTACTATTTTTAGTGATTTTAATGCTACTCTTCATAAAACAGCTGAGTTTATTCAGACCAAAATGCCTCTACAAGAATTCTTCATATGTCACGTACATTATGTTATTTCAGGAGGGAATAGAAAAGAAAATCCTCAGTAGAATTTTTTCAGAAACCAATTTTTGTTCTTGGCTTTGTTGTTTTATATCCTCTGCTTCATTGTGGCAGGAGAACTGAATGCAAATGAGAAATAACAGCCCAATCCTAGACACCAGTTCTGTGGGATTTAATTTAGGAATTGAAACCGCAGCTTGATTTTTTTTCTAGGAAATTTGCAAATCAGATTATTTGAAAAATCCAGATGGTCTAAATATTTTTTTCCTAAACAGAGGGGTTTTTTTGGCTTTATCTTATCTACATTTTCTTTTTCAGAGGCTGTGATAAAAGACCCCTTGCTTTGGGACTGTTTCTGGGGACATGACATTATCTCTCTGTGCCACTGTCTCTCTAGGTTCTAGCAGAGTGCTTTAGAAGGCCAGGGATGTCTCCTCTGCTCTTCTGAGAGCACCGTTTTCTCTTGTGCTCCGTCTCTCCTTTCTCCACCTCGGCTGAAGCTGCCATGCAAACAGTGCACGGATGAAGGGTATCTTCTGAGATCTGTGCTGCTATTTTGTAGCTTTTGTAATTAACTCCAGACAATAATGCTCTCTTCTAGGAGAACAATTTTCCCACCCTCCATTGCTAACACTTTACACTTTAATCAGAAACAACAAAACCTTTTGTGTAGAATTACTCTGTAGTGATACAAGTGTTTGATCATTTCTTCAAGGTGATTCTTTATATGAGGATGCACATGCAGCCGTTTCATTTGAAAGGCCCATTAAAATCTTTGCTCACTTTTTAACTCTGGGACTCGATGGATTTCTATTCAGCTCTGCTGAGCTAGGAAAGCTGGGACAAATGTGTTTGCATTTTAAGCAACTTCCATCAGTAAAGTTGATACAGCCCTGAGCTCTGAAAGTCTGGAAAGAGATTATATGAATTTTGTCTCAGTCATCTCCATCATGCAAGTTGATAGCCACTTTTCCTTGTACTATTTTTGGGTACTAGACACCAGCTCCTGGCCTGTGAAAAGCCAGGCTTTCTCAGCTGCTATTTGAGAGGCCTCTTCCCAGTTTCCACAGCCCTGCTCTAAATTCCTCATGCACTCATTTATTTCCCTGTTTTAAACATATCCTCTCCCTCCAGCAACAGTATGGGAACGTCTGCCTGATCCACAACCACTGGTTTTGTAATTTTGCTACAGCACCCTCCAGCCAGTAATTCATGCAAACATAGAATGTGCAAATTGGACTGGTTTTCATGGAGTACAAACCAGTTCCACTCCCCATGAGGTGTGAGATGAGGCTGTTGAGCAGGGATGAATGAGCACTGGAGTAAAGTGCCCCGAGCTGGCTGGGTCCTGTGGAAGCCTGGAAGATCAGGCGAGATAAGCCCCTCTCAGGAGCAGGTGTTGCTGCCTTTCTGCTCAGGGAGGGACTGAATGAGCTCTGCAGGTCCCTGGCAGCTCCAGGCTCTGGGTATTTGATGGTGAACAAGTTTCAGTCATCAACTTGTGCATTTGTTTCTAGGGAAAAGCAGCACACTCTGAGGTAGGACAAGCCGAGACTTGAGAGCTTCCTCTTTTGAACCAAAGCTAAGAGAGGGGATAATCTTCCTTCCCTTTTTGCCCTCACAGGATAACCTTTCTTTTCCCCATCCACAGCTCCCACCTGCACCAGCCATGCTCAGGGCAGGACACCCTCTTTTCCTGCTTTTTCTGCATTTCATTCTTCATGGGCCACTTCCACATGCCAGGCTGTCCAGTTCTGCCCTAAGATTAAACAGTCCCTCTGCACCTGCCCTGCTACTTTGCCCTCCTCAGCTGCTGAGAGTGTTCATCTGCCACAGGAGAGGGAGGGATTTGTTTCTGGACTGGTGTTTCATGTGGCCTGTGCATCTGAAAGGTTGCTTATTCTAGCCAGAGTGCCCGCAAGGAAACAGTCATCTTAATGAAAAAGGTGTCACAAGTAGATTGGCAAGTATCCTAAAAAAGTACAGTGTTATTACTAAAACATTGTCTGCCTTGCTCACTGAGCAAATCTTTAAATGTGTCTTGGGGATTGTTTTATTCTTTCTGAACGTGTTTTAGGGTTACACTGTCTGTGACCATCTCTGACTTTGTGTGCATCTCCCAAACACAGTGCATAAAGTGTTGGATTGTTGCTACCATAGCAGTGGTTCACAGAAAGTCCAGCAAATCTCAGCCCAGCTGCTGTAGTGATCCCCTTCTGAGCAAAATACAGCTTCAGTCTGCTTATAGAAATTAGACTGCGTGTTTACAATATAGACCTAATTGATAGACATTGGCATTTATGAGTAAGTCCAAAGAAAATAGTCTGAGCAAAGGAAGCCTCCTAAACTGTAAACTCTTAGATTCTTCATGACCCTCCTGTTTCAAGGCAGTTTAGTGTGCCAGTAGTTTCAGTGCTTAAACTAATCCACTGAGGAAAGCCAGAGCCAAGTGGTTAATATAACAAAAACTTAAAGCAGATTATTTTACTATTTGAATCTATGCCTACAGTGCTATACAAAGACTCCTCTGCTGGTTATTAGGAATTAAGGGCATGGATGAATGTAAATGGGAGTCTGTGGAAATAATTCCTTTGACTTCAATTGGATTAGTATCAGTTTCTTATGAAATAATTGTAGGAAGTCACTGTGTAGGAACTGTTGCTGAAATTCATAATTCATAGAAATATCAGACCAAAAGGAATAAATATCAAGACCACTTCCTTGTTGTGAGAGACAGACAAGTGAGATACCTTCCACAAGCTAAGTAAGAAATGCATCTCCTTTCAAACATTCATAAAATGCTTCAGACATGCAGCTTTAATAAATCCAATGTTCATTTGGAGCTTAGCTTTACTGAGTCAGGGCCTGGAAAATGTCTCTGGATTATGCACATCTGCTGTCACTCAGAAAACCTGTCTGTTACTGCATTCAAGGTAATAATTTGCAGAAACTTCATAGCATTATGAGAAAAAGAATTTAATGATAGACTATCAGATAATTTCCAGATGCATGAACAACTATACTTCGTTGAGCCTCTGAGAAAATGGTCTCTCACACTGATAGCCCATAACTAAGCATCTGTCAAATTACTTAATGCTTAGGTATTCTTTAAGATTTCTCTTCTTTTCAAAGAAAAAGTAATTGATCTAGACTAAAGTAATACTTTTCTTGAAGAGGAAAAAAAATTTATGTCAGGTGTTGAAGAGCTGGAGTAATGACCAAATTAAATCTGATTGCATTTTTTGCTTTGCAGAGTTCTGTATTCATAGGAATTGCATTTATCACTAAAGAATTAAAATATCACTTATTGGTTTCAAGTGACACAAAAGTAGATGCTTATGTCTTATAATTCAATATATGCTAGATTGATTTCTTCTAATTTTTGATCTTTGCTAGGAATATATGCAGTATTCAGCCACTAAAAGCATTTTTGCATCGTCCTTATTCCCTTCCAGCCCTTACTAAACTTTAAAATTACCACTGGGTTGTCCTCAGTTGAGGAAAAGATTGATTTTTCATAGCCAGAAAATATTTTTTATTTACAGCTGAAGAATATAGAAATAACCATTTTTGGGGAACTTTGCTTAACATTTCCATGTAATTGACTTTGAAGACCATTTAAAATGTCTCTGTAACTTCAAAACACTATTGGGAGAATAGGAAAACTCATCTAGAAGTTTTTATAGAAGATGAAATGAAGACTCAGCTGTAGGTTTCTTTAGCAGTATATTAACTGTATAAATAGATTAAAGCAGAGACTCATTTTCCTTTCTACTTAATTCTTGGCAGAAAGGAATCTTCTGTACTGGTGGTAGCATTATGCAAAAGAATACATATCAGAATTCAAACCATTTTATTTTAATGCATATTTTAAAAAATATTTGTGTTTATAATGTATTTTCAAAGGTTGTCTATGCAGCTTCATTTCTGTTTTGCAAGTCATAATGAAGGTGATGATCATTCTTCTTTCATGTGAGTGTCAATAGACAGTTATCAGAAACATCTTGGTATTTTATGTTTAGAGCAAGGCTGGCCCCAGACGGAAAAAAAAGTGTTTTCAGTCAGCTCTTTCTATTTTCCTCAATGTAAAATGGAGCTACTCTTGTGTGGGCATAATTCCAGGCAGCATGGTGGTTGGAGAAGAGCAAGCCATCAAAATTCCCAGAGAGCAAGTCATCACGTTTTTCTTCCTGGCATTTGGTGCCTCCCTCTGGGCGGGTGGTTCCATCTCCAGCCTGCTGGGGCAAGCTGTCCAAGCAGAGGCTTTCCCTCCTCCTTCCCCAGCTGCACAGGCCCCTCATCCTGCAGGGCCTTCCCTGGCTCAGGGCACACTGTGCCTGCGTGCTGATGCAGCTCTCAGTCAGATTCCTCCTGTCCCTCTGCTGTGCTGATCAGGGCAGGCTCTGGCAGCAGTTCCTGCAAACTGGGGAGCGCCCAGCCCTCTCAGAGGGTTTGTGCTCTCCAGTGCCTCCAGGCAGCCCTGTGTGCACAGTTTGCTGGACTGCTGGCCCCGTGGATGGCACAGGCACCCATGGATGAGCCCTGCACAGCCTTTCCTTCCCTCTCTGGGTGTCAGCAGGGCGTTCAGGCACGAGGAGAGGCTGCACTGGCACAGCCTGGGGACCAGCTCAGCAGGGAGGTGTGTCTGTGTTCCTCATGTGCAGTTCAGCACTGCTTTAAAACCATCAAAATGGACAGTAACAGGGCGTGTTTTCTTACAGGGTATGCCTAAACTTCATTGAGAACTCAGGTTTCTTCAGCCTAAGTTCAATACTAGAAGCAAGGTTTAATCAGTAATGGAGCTCTGCACAGGCTTGATGGATTGATTGAGCCTTTCATGTACTCATGAGATGGAGGAATGAAATACAAAATGTTCCCTGGGATAAGCAGTAGATGGTCCTTTCAGGCAAATGGCTCTTCTCTCTCCTTGGGGCAAAGCCCCACGGTGCTTATTCATGTGATTTATTATTCTGCTGCACACTACATTGTCTCATGAGACAGGCTCTCACTTCCCACATCCTCCTGGTGATCATTCACTTCATCTGTTCCGGCCTCAGTTCCCCTCTGCTGAACAGGAGACATCTGAATGGCACCTTCTGTTTCTAAGGGAGTTTTCCTCTGGTTCGTGGGCATGACCTGTTCTTCACAAACAGAATTCCAGTAAAAAAACTTTTCAGAGTATCTGGACAGCAAAACTCTGGAAATTCATGCTGGTGAAGTATCAACCCAGCCCTGGATACTGCTTCCTGTACCAGATAGAGTCTTCTAAGATTAACTTGAATTTTTCCACGTGGAACTGAGAAGTCTTCTAAGATTAACTTGAATTTTTCCACATAAAACTGAATTTAACTATGCTTATGCAACCAATTTATACTGAAATATATGTGTAAACATGGTACAGGAAAAAAGACAGTTTTGAATGGCTTCTGAGGATATGTATAAATTGGTAAGGGCACCCTGAAGATGATACACACATTATGTAAAGGCAGACTACTAACCTCCATATATTTGTAAAATAAAGTGTCTATGGTTCTATGATAATTTATTTATAGTATATTATATAATGCTCTTTGAATTCTGGTGGCCAAGACTTCTGTAAGCCCCATATAGGCACTAGATGCACTTCAGTTTGGTTCATTTACTATTTACTGGGATTGCAGTTCTGCTCTCCTCTGCCAATAGTTAATTAAAAACTTCCACATTACTTGGCTACCACTGAAAGAATGCAGCTGAGTGGATGAAAGTTCCATCCCTACAAAAGTTGTGATATTTTTATTCACAATGTTCCCTTGTAGTTTTTCTCCTCCATGTAATATTGCTGCTGATATTTTTATCTCTGTCAGCCTTAAACTCCAGAATTTTGTTTGATAGTTTAAGAATATTGCAAGATTTAAAAAATCCAACTAACCAACCAAAACCAAGCAAGGAAGGGTGGCTTGCATACAGAATTTAAGATTGGCAAATACTGTTTTATTTTATTCTCATTATTTTTGTTCCTATTACTTTGCCTTTCTTCTGAATATCTTTTTTTAATGTCTTGATGTATTAGGTATGTTCAGTAATGCATGCAGCATTTGAGAGGTTTTCTGAACAGCCTGTAAATTTTAATTAGCTGGTTAGCTTTTCTGCCAATGTCAGTATATTTCTGTGTGCTCTGAGCTAGGTAACCATCTCTGGTGACTAATTTGCTAAGAAGATTTTTGTTTAGCCTTTAAAATCCAGTTTTTTGGAAAGTGGCCTTACAAATAGAAATAGGTGTTGGTGAAGTTGTATTTATTTTGCCTAGTCTACATTAAAAATGTCAACTGCATGAGTCAGTGTATCTGCTTGATTGGGTTTTATTTCAAATAAGAGAGTAATGATTAAACAAAAAAATCTTTCCCCACTGCAGACCATTGGTGGAACACCAGTCACGTTAATGAGGGAGTATTCCCAGAAGCAGACCAAATCAGAGCTAGGTTACCCATGAAAAATGGTGTAACTGGGATTAATTTGACTCCTGTTCTCCTGGGCTCCTGCCTTGGGTGTACAGAGTTCAGTGTCTTGGGAAGAGCAGGTACAGCTGTCTACATTTTGTTCAGCTTAACTATGGAAATACCTGATTTTCTTTTTCCTAAAATGTACAGATTGTGCCTGTGCCTGGCCTTGATTGCAAAGCAGATAAGTTTTCTGATTTGGCAGCCCCTCTCTGCCAACAGGGAAAATGCAGTGCAATTCCGAAGTACCACCAGGCAATCCTTTATTTGTTTGTCTGCCTACACCAAAGCAAATCCCAGCTGGTGGCAGCAGGTTGGCGTGGAGCCTTGGGTGGGCCCAGATTCTTCCTAGAAAGGTTATTAATATCCTTGAAGTAAAGCACGTATTGAAATGTCTTCATGGGGGAGAAAAAACAAGTTTCTCTTGGAAAAGTAAGCTTCTCTTCTAAGTATTTATTGAGTTAACACTACATAGCAAAGCTGTCTTGCTAATAGACCGAGCTGCATTTGCATGTGCCAGAGGTACCTTGCTACAGCAGAACCCTGAGCTGTGTTCATCATGTCCAAAGCTCTCATCAGGGATGAAAGTCACTCAGCATCCCTGGGTTAAAACCTGGCCTTTGTCTCCTGGTTATTCCTGGTTATTCATAGAACACACTGACATTTTTTTCATGTGCTGGAGTTATTCTTTAAAAGATTTCTCCTGTATGAAGCTTCTTTGCTATCTCAAATGTCAGCTACAGATCATCAATTCATTTTTAAAATGAGTTTTAATGTATCACAGTTCCTTCTCCTTTTTATACTTGACTGTCTCCAGCACAGAGCCTCCAGATACAAGGTATTATCCAAATCCTACCTTTAATCTGTTTGTATTCATGTTCATAGTGTCAGTTATCATTAAGGAACTGTACATAGGCTTGAAAATATATTTTACATAATCACTAAATATCACTAAACCTTTTCTTTGTAGAAGCACATCCCATAGCCCCTCTCCCCCAAGAATACCCAGAAGATTATTTCAAGTTGAGATACAGACAGGACAGTGTGCAAGGTACACATTTATATATGCTTTGATCTGAGGATACAGGCGTGGCAGACAAGGCAGTGGAGCTTTGTGAGTGCAAGGAGCTCTGGATGTGGTAACCAGGGAGGAGGGACAGGACTGGGGCCAGTGATGCTCAGTGGGAGCACAGGGTGAGCAGCAGTGAGAGGCAGCTTCACTTGGTCAGTGATGTGAAAAGGCTAGAGAGGAAAGCAACCAGATCATTGCACACAGGAGCCTGGAGAAAGACTGATAAGGACTTGGAAACAAAGAATTGTGAGAAGGAGCCAGAGTAGGAGGGATGTGGTTGGCTTTGTACAGAAGTCAGGAAAGGGGAGTGGGGTCAGGCAGCCTTCCTGATCCTCCACCCTGAGCAGCCTCTGGAGCCCACCAGCACAGGATGGCAGCTGCCTGGCAGCTCTTCTTTCCCTGGCAGAGCACTTCATTGCCTTTAGCCACCGCTAATGCTGCTGACAACTCTGGCTTTGCAGGTTGCTTGGTTGGGATTTTTCCTGAAAAAATATTAAAAATTTTTCTTAACTACAGCTTGAAGTGCTTGAGTTTAATGTTTTTAGTATCACATTCTGAAGAACAGCCAAAATCACTCCAAGAAAGAGATTAATCTTGAGTAAAAAACAATGGTAGATAGTTAATGTAATAATGTGGATACATCTGGCTAGTAGCAAAAGATGGCCAGTCAGTGCATCATAATTATTTTCCTGTTTGTGTTAGCACAGCCTTGTACTGTCACACTTGCAATGAATGCTACCACTGAGATGGAATTGTGAAAAGGCTATGCCAGCCAATTAAAATGGTAATATGACTTCAGAATCTGTTTGTAATCGTATTGATTCCTTCTTATGGAACACTTCTCTGTGACCTTTTCCAAGCACATACTGTACTTTTCACACTTTTGTAGGTTAATCTTGTAAAACAGTATTTTAAATTGTCACACAGTAGGCTTGTAGAATTTCAAAAATTGCCAGAAAGATGATAAAAACCACAGTGATTCTGTGATAAAGAGCACTAGAGCACTGCCAGCAGATCGTGCAAAATGCCTCTGAAAGTCTACTGGGAATCCGCCATAGCAGAATGAAAACCACAGTAGAGCAATTTAAGAAGAGGAAGATGTCTTTTATGAAGACATAGGTATTTGTTGTGGTGCAAAACTTACTTTAAAAATGTGCAACAGTGTTAGCTGTCAAAGAAAATTTAGAATTAGAACAATTTATAGGTCATAAAGTTTAAGAATAGGAGTAAAAAGACCTTTTGAGATTTGGAGGAAAGCAGTCACTACAGTGGAATCTGTTAAACTATAAAACGTTGGTCATGGACTTCATTCCTTAGATACTCAGGTGTGAGAGACAGAACCTAAAGCAGAATTTCACACTGAGTCCAACTCCCCTGAAGCTTTACAAGTCTGAACCTTCAGACAGAAATCAGTGACTTAGGTGTGATGGGAATAGATATTTCTGGAGAAAGAAGAATAATTGGGGTAAGGATAGTGCAAATGGATTTTAATTGTGATGAAAAAATGCTTTTAAGTCTCATAAGGGCAGGAAATCAATGTGTTGCCAACCTTTCTAAGTTACAAAAGATTCTTTGGCTCATAGAAGAGAGGTGAAGCAGATGCAGTGCTTATTGACTGCTTGCTTTTTTGAACCAGCTCTGCCCCTTCTTTAGCAAGTAAGAGGGATGTGCACTAATTCCTTAAGGGTTTTGTTCCAGGTGACAGGCTTTGCCTTGCACTGCCAAGCTGGTCTGTAGGTCCCCTGGCCTTTGGAGTGCTCACTGCTGTGCATGCTCTTTACTGTGTGACTCTCACTCACCTCCTGCGTGCTCCTTGAGATAAATTGAGGCTTCAGAGCTCCCTTAAAAGCTGTCACCTTCCCAACCCATGTCGTGATCAGTCACCCTGTCTGGCATGGCCTGTGAGTAAATCAAACACAAAGTGAAAGTATTCTGATTGAGGCCTGTGTGTTTATGTGGGGTTACATTCTTCATTCACTGGATACTTGATTTTAAATTCTAAGCTTTCTAAACCATCACACTCCATTCAGTCTTTCCTTTCATTTTTAATTTGTATTACCTTGTCTCCTTGATTATCAAATTGCTGAAATCAAATTTCTGTAATCAGATTTCTTACTGTGAAATACCTTGGTACTTACCAATAAGGGCTAGACCTTCCAGTTCATCATCTCTGTGATTTTCTCATGCTTTGAGTATTTCTCTGATGCTGGAAAGGCAGCAGTAAAGGGGAAGCTTCCTGGGCAGTGTGTGCTGTGAGGTGTGTGCTGGGCAGGCAGTGGGTGGCTGCTTGTTCTTTGAGAAGGACTGCCTGCATTTCTGCTCCCACAGCAGGAGCTGGCAGCAGTGGAGGAGCCTCTGCCTCTGCAGTGCAGTGCTCTGACTTGCCAGCTGTGCTTTCATACACACTTTTTGCAGCAAGGGTGCCCACAACCTGACCAGAAGGCTGGAATTCCATCTTCTTTCCCATGGTGAGTGCTTCTTGGAGAGGACTCATCAGAAGCAACTATTTCCTTTCTGTACTTGTCTCTTCCCTCCCAAGCAGGTCAATTGAATTTGCTTTTTGATGCTCTTGCCCATCATGTACAATAATGAGCACGTGCTGTGCCTCAGCAGAAGTGGTCTGATAGCTTTGTCAACCTGTTTTCCTTGCTGGTGCAGGAAGATGTGTGTGGACATAGAGAAATGTAGGAATTATTTGGATAGTGCTGGGGAGTTGTTCAGCATGGCAGGAACAGAGGCTTATCCCTACCAGCCTTGCATAAATTCACTGCCCTGTGTGCTGTGTCACACCAGGGACCAGAGTCTGGGAGCAAAGAATAGGATTGAGTTAAGTAATAGGATAGGCACACCCAAGTTTTGAAAGCATCATAAATATTGAATCAGCCAAATGTAAATATATCCCTTTTACCTGAATATCCTGTCTTGCATTTTGTTTAGCTTCAAGTCTGAATTTCTGCTAAGAAGATCAAGATTTCCTTGTTGGATCAATTTCCCATGACAAATTGTCTGATTTATATAACAGTGCCACAGCTCTGGTCTTTGCAACCTTTGTGTGTGTAGATCATTCTGTGTGTAAATCTTTGTGTGTGACTCATCATTTCCAGAGGCACCTGCCCGTGCTGGGTTCACCACATCCATTCCAGGTGATCTGGAACAGCCTCTCAGCCCACACCACTGTTAACCTGTATATGCAACTCCTTGCTGAAATTTCAGGGTAACTTGGTGCAACAAGTGAAGCACAAGCTGCCCAGTCTCCAGTCTGGTGAGCCACTCTGTTAGTCAAGTAGAACTCCATTAAACTATCAGCTTCTGGTTTGAGCATTCCTACATGAAAACAGATTTTCTCTCCAATATTCACAGGTTTGACAGAGAGCAAAATATTTCCATTTCCCCCAGCAAACAGCTTGTCCTCATGTAATGACAGTTTTCCATCTGCAAGAACTGCCTTTTTGATACCACAAACCACCTGAGGTGAAAATGTAACTGACTTGCTTTGCTGTAAACCTGCCAAAAGTAAAATTATTTTTGCCTGTAGCAAGAACTGTTTCTGTGCCAGCGTATTTTCCAACTTTGCTAAAAGTTACATACTTCTGATTTTATCTGAACAGAGGAATAGCTGTAGTGTATCTCTTGGCAAATTATCCTATTTTATTGTGAATAGAGGCAGCAGTTTTATTTGGGACTTCAGGCTTCACATTCACAGAGGAAATCTCTGGTGTGTCAAATTATGCCTTGTAAGTACCTGAATCTGAGATTCTAAATCCCAGGTAAGACACAAAAACAGTTCCATTTCTGGAAATAAATGGAACTGCAAGTTTGCATTTTCAGCTCCTTTTGAAGTCAAAGCATTTTTGTTTTGATTTAGTAATATAGATTTAAGTATGTAATGCATTAATATTGAAAATATTTGACTTAGAGAATCATATATTAGTTACAAACGCTCCAGTTAGAGAGATTACCAGAATACAGAAAAATGACATGGGAGAAAAAGAAAACAAACTTGATTTTTTTGTCTTTAGAGGTCTGCATTGTAGTGTTTTGGCCAGCATCATGTTCTGACAGACTTTGAGGCCAATCTCAAATATCATTTGTTATTTTAAAATAATACAGTTTCATGATGTACTTAGAATTGACTTCTAGCAATGACTTATTTTTCCTTGCACTGTGATTATCCTTGTATTAGGAGATATTTAATAGAAAGGCATTACTTGCCCTGACCTTGCCAGCATTCCAAAGGATTTGACAAGATGTACCATGTCCTTAATCCAGTGCAGCATTCTAAATTTTGAAGAAGGTATCCCTGGTGTGCCTGTGTGAACTTTGGCCAGCAAGGGGACTCTCAGAGGAGAGTGCAGGCTACAGAAACCAATGGCACTGCTATAGAGTTTTCCTTCCCAGAATCTCGCAGTGTTAGGAATGTGTCGGTCCTAGGTAAAGCTTCTTCCTTAGTGTGCTCCCCATTTATGCCAAAGTCCTTCTGCCATGGTTCCTCTATGCCAAACAGGCTTTTCCTTGTGTTAGGCATGGCAGTGTCTGGTTATTGCCCAGGAAGGTTTTTGCCCCTCAGCAGCCATGGGCAGTGATCACCCTTGTGCTGCTGCACCCCCGTGTGTGTCCTTGCTGTGCTCTGAGTCTGTGCTCACCCTGGGGCCAGGGACACCTCCTGCACCCCTGCCTTGGCCCTGCTCGCTGGGAAGGGACTCCAGCCAGTATCCAGCTAGTGCCTGACTACTGCAGGGATGGACAGTTCCTAAATCGGGTTTTATGGAGTGTGAAACACAGTGAGAAAAATCGCAATGCGAGATACCCACGTATTCATCACACTTGCTTCCTAGGAGAAAAAAAGTGGTCCCACTGAAATCAATATCAATATCAGCATCTCTGCTGATTTTTGCAGAGCTGAGAAAAATTTCAGCATGGAATAATAAGCCTTGGCTGCCTCTTTTCCTGGCTCTGTTTGCATTTCATCAAGTAATGGAGTATCAGCTACAGCACATTAGGAAAACCAATCTATATTCTGACTGGCTATGGACTTGGTAATTTGACAGCGCTTTAAGTCAACATTACTTTAACGTATTTTTAATCACAACAACATGAAAAATAGCAGGGATTATTATTCCACTAGGAATTTAATGTAAAACTGTGCAAAATGGCAAGATGGTTAAAAAACACCAAACCCTCTGCTAGAAGAGACTCTCTTTAACAATATGCAATAAAGCTTAACTCTGTGACAGTGTAAAAACTGACAGTTGAATCATCCTAAAATAATGCAGTGAGAGCTGTCCAAATGTAGTCCATCAACAGCTGCTGGATACCAAGCACCCCAGAAAAGGCGTTGCCTTCACCCGAGCTAAAACAGGCGTGCAGAGTTTCAGGATCCATCAGTGCATGATAAACACGCAGACCAGTGTTAAATCGTGTCTGCACTTCTCTTGAACCAACTAAAATGTTCCCCAAATTAAAATATTTACAACAGAATATCGAGTCACAAGAAATTAAAGAGACATTCCACATATTGATGTATATTATGTGCATAAATCATCTTGAAAGTATTTTGAGTGTCACATTGGATATAGGCAAAGAGACATTACATTTTCTGTGTGAAAGAATTACTGGGCTGCAGCACCACATTGGGGCTGTGGTTGCTTTGATTTTGACAGTAAATCATTCCAATAGAGATGGAATGCAAAACGTTTCAAGCCAAACCTCTAGGGAAATGTATAGGCACTGTCAGCATATCCTCAAATACTCTAGAAAAGAAAAATAAAATTTAAAAATGAGAAGATTCACCACAAGAAGCAGGACAATCTCAGTCTAGAATTTCTGCTGGAAATAAAACTTCTGTGGCACTAGTACCAAATTATAAAGGTCACAAGGGTTTTTCCTTGGACCTGTAGGTCTAAATGAGGGAGCAGTATTGCCACACTTGCCTTGGAAACCATTAATAATGCATAGGAGAAGTTAGACTAAGTAAGTTTAATGTGAGGATCCTTCAGTATTTGGTGGTTTTAACCAGTCTGAATTGATGCAGTTGGTATCTCAGTACACAGGACTTAGATCACTTGGAGCAGCTGCTCTGCTGTTCCTCAGTGTTGCCTCACAAGGCTGTGCTTGCTGTGAATCAGGGTTCACAGGAAGGTCTGTGGCTCTGGCACAGGGACGGCGTTCATGGATTTTCATAGCAGCCTGTGAAGGCAACACAATAAATGTCCACTCTTTAAAACAGAATTTTAGTTTGTAGTAAGGGCGATGTCAAAGTGGCACCTGTTCAGCAGCACAGTGTCTTAGCTCTCAAGTTGTAATGTATGGTGAAAACAGAGGTGTAATGCACCTGTCACTGTTCTGTTCCAGTCAATTCTTAACAGTAATTTTTTCCACAAATTGTTATAACACTGCTCCAAATACATGTGATTGATCTACTGAGCAGCTTTCCTGCAACAGTCAGCTGGTTTTGGGTGTCTCGTAAGGACATCCTGACTTTCAAATCTAACTTGTAAATCTACTTTGTAAACTGCAGTTGTATAGTAAAAGTTCACATACTTGGTCTGTTTCCATTTTGGGGGAAATCTCCCTCCCCCATATGTGGGGGAGATCTGGAGGAAGTTCCTAAACCATGGGCCATGTTCACAGACTCGGGCATCTTTGGAAAATCCTGTTGCTTTCTCCTTTACCATTCTCCATCCGTATGTGCTGTGGCAAATCCGTAATTCCTTCAGCCACCAATTACATCAATACTGACTTTGTACCTTCGAGGTCTGCATATAAAACCTCAAGATTACATGGCATGGACCAAGAATCACTGTTCTCTTGTACTGCAGTCCTGTTTTAACTACAAGTGGTGGATGAGAAATGATGAGAGCTATGTGTTCCTACTGTAAAGCCAGCCTTTCTTGCAAGCAGCCTGTGCTCTTCTCTCCAGGCTCCACAGGTGCCACGGCAGTTGTTGTTGCTGTAGCGTGCCTAGCAAAAACCAATGTGATCTTCATGATCTGTTGTTCATCAGGAGTATCCTGTCAATGTCAATGACATGAGAACTGAAGTATGTTACAGGTACCTAATTTTTTTACAAGCATTTAAAATAGATCTTTCTGTGTTATGTGTAGGGGATCCTTTTTCTCTTACCCCCCCATACCTCAGTAACATCTTAAAAACTTTTTTTTACTACAGTAAATAAAAAACAAGCTGGAACTCAGGGCTTACTACTAACTGTTAAAAAAAAAAGCCCAGAAAATTGCTGTTAGAAATCTCTTCTTCATGTTTTGCAGACCTCATCCTGCATTATAGTTCTGCCAGTCACGGTTTGTATGTTTGTTCACTGCTGATGGATTTCAGCATTTGTGTAGAACCTTTGCTGTCATAACCAACCATAGCACTAGATGGTTACAAATCCTTGAAAGTATTCTCTCATAGGGAGCATGGCCATGTGCTTCCTTTTCCTGGTACCTGAAACCCTGCTTTCTTTGATTCAGATCTTCATTTTCTCAGAATATTTTATTCAAATACAATTCTAGTTCTTACATAGAAACGTTTTTCGACTTGGTGTTTATAAAGTTGCTATGGATCTGTTCTCTGGGGAATAGGTTTCTTTCCCCCTTATAAATAACTGTGCCATTAATCTTTTGTGCTTTGGGGGTCCATCTTTATTTTTCACTTTAAACAAAGTCAGGATACTCTGCCTTCCATGCAGAAGGAAAAGCTGTGATGTCTCATTCCTGCCATTAGTAGCATTTTATGCTCATTTCCATTCCTTGTGGTAGCTGCTGCATTTGGCTGACAGTGTCAAGGCAGGACCTGCTGCCTGCCTGACCAGCAAACTGGGGCTGGTTGTGCTGCTCAGCACTGCAGGAAGCTGCTGCAGTCACACATGAGAGCTAATGAGCCTGTCTGTCTGCTTGGAAGAGTCTGGGGCTTTGCCTGCTTTTTGTTTTCTGTGGTAGAATTACTGGGGACAGACCTTCATTTGGGCAATATTAGTAAGGTCGCTATCATATAATCAGTCTAATAAATTGCATTGTTAGAAGTTTGGTCTTCGATGCAAATAGAAGATAATTAGCTATGTAGAGCTGCAGTGATCACTGCTTAGTGGTACCTGATTGATGACCAGTGCTGGGAGTCTTCAGAAGCACGTGTTTAAGTGGTTATTAGTGTGAAAGCCTGTCAGTGGCTGGGAGGTGTATGAAGGGTTGTCAGATGCCTTTCACTGTCTGGTTCTTGTGCTGATTACAACGGGGGATTTTTGCAGATAGTGGAGAAATACTTCAATTTTGCTGTTTTTCTTGCAATTAGTGGATTGGTGTGGGAAGATGTCAGTGGGATATAAGTGATGTTTCCTGATGTGCAGGAGGTAATGTTTCTGAGTGTAATCAGCAGCTTCTTAAAATGAGTATTGCAGCCATGATATGACAAGGTATCAAATTTAAGCACTGCAGTAATTTAATGTAGTTTACTTCATGTAGCTTTCACATATTACAGAATGATTATCCATTCATTGCATAGTCATTTCAAGATTTAAGCCAAAGCAAAACTCTGTATGTATTCAACAAAGTATGTATTCCTTTTCCTTAGCATTGAAGAGTAAGCAAAGATTTTCCTACATGAGAGTCAGCTTGATAACCTAATAATTAAGTAATTTCACCTGTGTGAATACACACAACATAGTTTATAAACTGGACAAATTGCAAGTACATTTCTCAGCTGGTAAAAGAAGAAGTATGATTTGCAGTGAGTTCACATCTGTGAATTACTATGTACCCATTGTCCCAGAAATCTCAGTATCCAGACAGAATTGCCATCATTTATATCAATTCATGTAGGTAACAAAAGAGTTTCAAAGATGGAGTAATCATCTGCAAAAAGGCTGCCTAAATATTTCAGGGCCAGGTTGAAGAACAATAGTAGGGAATGTGAGTTCTCAGGGACCCTAAAAAGGAGAATTTGTTTCCATCCTAATAAAACTGCAGCTCCAGAAAGGGCAATTGGAGAAACCTAATTACTAATTTATGATTTAATAAGAGCCTGCAGAGGTGGAAGACTATCAGCAATGGAGTGGGATTTCACAACTGTAATTCTTCAGCCATTCTGCAAAAAAAAGATAAACTGTCTCCTATTGGTGAGGGTCTTTTCACCCTCACTTGTAGGCAGCCAGTCAGCCCTTGTGTGTCTCTCACTGTGACACTCAGCCATCCCCCCAGCAGTTCCCATTGCATTCCAGGGTAAATGATCTTACCCAACAGTCAGAAGTGGACTGGAAACACAGTACACACTGGAGCACTCAGGTCATGCTAGAGGGTAAAAAGATGGCAGAGAGGAGAAGGGTGAGGGAAGGACATGCACGGTCAGGGATGCCATCATTCCAGAACTTCTCACCCCACACGCTCCAGCTGGAAGGTGCCTGGAGGATTTATAAAACATCCAGTGAGCTGCTGGGAAGGACAGAGAAGATGCTTTACGACTCTGCTGTACGAGGAGCTGAACAAGAGGTGAATGAACGTAAAGCCCCAAGACAAAAAGCTGCTGCTAACAAGAGGACTGAAGAGCAGCTGCCTCGGGAAAGAGGAGAAACAGAAGGTGTGAGGAGCAGTGCTGATGGGGCAGTGAGCTGGAGGTGTCCTGATCCAGACACTGATGAGCCAGGGAGTGTGGGCCTGAAGTAAAAGCCAGAGTGCTCTACCAAGGCAATTTAGTGGAAACAGGACAGAAATAGCAGCTGTCATCAGGCAGCAAAGGAGAGCTTGATTTGTGGCCTAATGTAATGCTCAGGGAACGTGTTAATTGACTAAAAAACTTTTAAAGTGCTGACTGGATCAGAACAGCCCCAATAGTTCTAAAGGACATTAAGGGATATTATGGGGCAGGAGCCTTCAGTTTTGGGCAGAGACAGCTTGTGTGGAGTTTAACTTTAAACACTGAATGATGCATCCATGTAGGGCCAGTCCTGCGTGTGCTGGACTGAAGGCACTGAGACCAAGTGGGTGCTAGATAACCTCATCCAGGCTGCCCTTTGCCAGGTGATTGCTCATGGTTCCTTCCAGCCCAGGCTGTTCTGAGATTCCAAGCTGTGTAGCTGAGGTCCATGTTGGTGGGAAGAGGCAGAGGTGGGATATTCTGTGCTCTCAGAACAGGCAGGGTGCTGCAGGAGGAGCTGCCTGCAAAGGGGGCACCTGCCAGAAGATCCAGACCTAAGTGTCCTTGGGGACTGGCAGCAGGAGGGGACACAGTTATGAAGGTTTCTCTTCACAGAGAAATACAGGAAGCTTTAGGAGAGCTGCCAGACAAGAAGCAGCAGAGGACTGAGAAAAAACTACCTCAGGAACCACGGAGAGAGTCTGCAGGCATAGAGACATCTAATTTCCTTACTGACCCCTAAGAAAGAGACTGGTTGGTGCTACCCTCAGAGGGGAGATGCTACTAAAAGCATCCCCTGTGCTCTATTCAGTAACCAAATCAGACAGCATCCAGAAGGCAGATGCCAGCTCTTCCTGACTTATGACTGCCTGTATTCATTTTCATATGGTCCAAAGGTGTTTTTCCTTCCATTTAACACTTCTGTACCTTTAATGAACAGTAATACGTTAATGGACCTTTGGTTTTGGGGTAGGTAGCAGGCCACAACCCCATAAACTGAGCCATGCTTGCATCAGTTAAGAATTAAAAGAACAGAGGTTCTTTGTATGTCCTAAATCTTACAGGAATTTCTCTTGAATTTTGACAGTTCACCAAAACAATCAGTATTTTTCAGCATGTTAACATGCTTCCAGGTATGTACCCTGCAGAGGAATTGAAGCAGTGGAGACAATCACTGTGCTGCAACTTACACAGGTTTTCAGTGTGCTCTCACCCTCTTACTGCAGGAATGAAAGGGACCACAGGAATATTCAGAGCGTGATCCCCAGTGCTCTTTGCTGCTTTAAGTGAAAATGTTCTTCTGCAGTCGTAGGAGTGATATATTTATGATCATAACAGCTCACATTTCACGGTGAACATATTTGGGGTGATGGCAATTCTACTAAATACAGATTTCCTCTAAGAAGGTTTAATGTTGACTCTGTTAAAAGAGAAAAAGCATGTTATGGGAGCAGATGGTGTAGCTTCTTTTTATTCTTGTTGCTCGAGTGGAAGTTCAGAAACCATTACTTTTTTGAAGACCTGTGCTTTCTGTAGGAGTACTTGGTAAGCCTGTGCTCTGTGCTTGGGTTTTAATACTTGACATGGGATTGAAAAAATTGTCCTCTTAGGTAAACTACCAAGTCCTTCAGACATCTGCCTTTTTACTCCCTTTCTACAAGAGTAAGAAGCAGCTACTGAGGGTGTGGAGTGACTGTGGAATGTTCCTGTGCAGTGTTGTCCCCGGGAGGTGGTGACAGCAACGTCCCCAGCCTCAGTGAGCCATTATCTTGGGATAAAATATCATTAGAATCATGGGATTACTGGGAGAAACTACTTCAGTAGTACAAGTGAAAGACAGTAACAAGGAGGTGGATTAGGTGAAACTACAAGAGAAAAATTGTAACTGGAAACAGCAGACTATTTTCATTTTGAAATAGAATTATTTATAACAGAGTGTGTTTCTCATGCACTTGTTAGCTACCTGCTTCTAGGGAGAATATATTTTTAAATGGTTTTATAGACATGAGTAGAGCAGGTAGTTTTTTCTTTCAAGACTAGTGAGACAGTGTTTTAAGTAGGAAAACTCAATTTCTATCTCAGTTCTCAAGTCTTTCTGTTGAAATGAAAATGCATCAGAATACATTATCATTATAAGCTAAGAAGTAAAAGTTGTTTTTTAAAATTAGCAACATGTAGAACGGTAAGAAAAGAAACAGATAATAGGTGATAATTTACAAAATGCAACATTCTGTAGTAATTTGGTTTTCTGGAAAGGCGTTTGCACCTGAGAAGTTGGCTTCTATGGTAGACTGGCAGGAGGAGTGCTGTACTGTTTCCTAGCACTAACTAAGCAGCAAGGTGCATCTAAACACACAAAGAATGTTGTTATTTCTTATGTCTAGATTTTAAACCCAGTTGAAAATGCTTGCACTGGAAAAGTTTTCTTCTGTATACCTGCATCCAGTTCTAGGTTCCACTTCATTTTTGCTTTTAGTAAGTGCTATTCCATGAAAGAAATTCCAGGCACATTATTATTGAACTATATGTCTTTATGGGATGTTTCATTCTATTCTCAATTATGCTTAATTATTCTTAATTATTCTATTCTTTTGACTCCTCTCTGTGGATATAATGCAAAGGTCCAGAATGGTAGTGCTACTTTATTTTTTCCAGCAGTTCCTAGCTTTCTGTGCTAACAGACTATAAAATTGATGCCCCATAATTATACATACAAAAAGAGGAGAAACTTTCTATTTTAATGGTGTTTTGGACAAGGAGAGCAAACAAACAGAAGTTTTCCCAGCCCATCCATCTTTTGAGCCTATCCTGGTATGCACGAAAAGGGGCACATACATTGGGGGAAAATCTCTTCTCACATTGCTTTCTATGCAGCAGCCTTCCATGGCATGTAATGAGGAGAAATTAGGCTGTCATGCAAATGTGTTGACATGCTTGGTTTGGGTCCCTCTGTGCTTCCCTGTTGTGGCAGTTTCCTCCCATTTGCCCCAGTTTGAGCACAACACTGAATCAAAGCTTTTCTGCAATAAAGAAGATGGACAAGTCCATTACAGACTAAAAATTTCAAAATGGAAAAAAAAATTGTTCATCAAGGTTTTGAGGACCCTTGACCAGTTGTCTTGAAATTTTCCAGGACATTTGTCCTTACTCTTTAAAGCTGTGCAAGAGCTTTTCAAATACAAACCCAGTCTAAAGGTAATGAAGGGAGGAAAAGTTGGAAATTAAAATGTCAGATGCACTTAGCAGTATCTCCATAAGAAGTCCATTCTCTGATTAAAACCTGAGCAGTCAAAGCTTTGTGTGTCCAACATGCTTTTAGGCCAGATTTATGACACTCTGAGAAGTGGACTTGCTTAAAAGCCAAACCTTAGGTAGCTTTGTTAGCTGTATTTTAATTAGTGTGTCTTTCTTGAAAGCCCTGATAGTGCTAAATGCTTAAATATTCTCAACCCACTCTGTATCTGTAGAACTGAGGCACTGAAGAGGGAAACGAGGAACCTTTGGTGGTCTTTAAAACATGATCAAAATTCCCAGGCTCTTAACTGAGAGTGAAATAATTTGGGAGGCTTGAGCCTGCTGCTGCTATTTCGTGTAACAGGAGTGAGTGGCAGTGGCAGTTTGAGGAGAGCTCTGTCTGCAGTCCCTTCACTGCTTGTGGGGCTGACCTCCCTGCAGGGAAAGGGGAAAGGGGAAGGGCTCATTTTGCACTCCTTGCTCAGCGTTTACAAGCTGCCTTTGGGGTTTCCAGTGACCTTCAGTGGCTGATCAAAGGCCGGGGTGTGGATCAGGATGTGAAATGGCCACAGGTGAATGAAGTCTTCTTTCATAAATGGCATGGAATTCTTGTTCTGTGCTGGTTCCTCAGGCCCATTGGAGTGGATACTGGGACATTGGCAGCTCTTGGATATGAGTGTCAGAGCATTGTCAAAAATCCTAACAAGGCTTGAAGTTGAGGCAATTCAAAAAGAATTTATTTTCCATGTTTGATTTGTGAAAGACGGATAGATCGCATTTCTTTTTTTTACCATCCACATCATTGTATTGTGATTTTCTTCTGCTAAGTTTTTCTTGTATATCCACTACAGATGAATTCTTACATTTCTAGCTGCAAGAAGAAAACACAAAACAGGCCTTCTAGTGGGTTTTTCCCCCCCTGTTCAGGGAAAAAAAAAAACTTTTGTATGTATACATCTTTACTATTTCCACTCTGCTGTACTTGTAAATAAGTTATGATCTCCAAAAGGGTATTTCTGTTGCTAATAAGATTAGAAATACCTTTTCTGTGAGATATAAATAATTTATTGTTTTTCATGTTGTCTGTTTGTAAGCAGAGAAACTTGTGTCTTTTTAATTCTTAAAATAGCTGACAAAAATCCCTATGTGTAGATTAATTTCCTTTGAAATGTTTTTGTCCTGTTAAATTTTCCACTTTTTATATTTAACTGCAGTTATTTTTGGGTTGAATTTTTGGAGAGTTTTTTCTGTTTTGCTATGGAGTTTTTCTGTAGTTATTTCTTTCTTTTAAACAGGAGAACTCAATCAATGTTGAGTATTTATGTGATACTTCTTAGCATCTGATTTGATACAATCTGTGTATCAAAGACCAAATTTCCCTGCAGCCTGATGTAGCAAGGCCCAGAGACATCCAGAGGTCACACATAGAGGCCTTATGGTATAAAAATGTGAATAACTTAGGAAAATAACAGCATAGCAAACATAAAATTGATATTAAGTATCTTTTAAATACCTTTCCTTTCATCTCCTTTTTCACTGAGCTGACTTTCAGCTTTTTCTTCATTATGGAGTTTTTGATTTTCTTAGGGCAACTCCTCAAAAATTTTTCTTGGGTTTGCAAGATTTGAGTTGTACTTAGCTCTGCTTTCTGTTCTTTGTGTTTCAAGCACTTCTGTATTCTGTAAAGGACCTGAGTAGCAGTTTCTCAGTAGCCTCCAGTTTATGGTCATCAGGAAATTAATGGCCACCTCTGTAGGTGCAGCTGTTGGACAATCATTTCTTGGAACAGTTTAGATTTAGGCTTTCATTTCTTAAAAAAAGCCAACAGCAACCAACCAATCACCTATTGATCCCCCTCCCCCCTAAAAAAAAATTCTCAGTTTTGAAAACCTACTATGCTGTAAAGTCTGATTTTTAAAGCCTTTATTTTTGGTGATATTAAAACCAAAACAGTACTTGATCCAAAAGTACTGGCTTGATCCAAATCTCTTAAAATAGAGCATAAATACATTGTATAGCATTCTCCTGTGAATCAGGTAGAACAGACCTTTTGTGGATTGTAATCTTACTCCAAGATCTTGTTCCCATATCATGGCTAGTGGTCTGAATTATATCTGCTTCCTTTGTTGAAGTTTATGATTTATTTCTGTTTCAACTTTGTGGAATAATAAAATTTCTCATGGTGTTGCTTGTGTATAAATCTTTCTAAGCCAGAAGTGGTAATGGATAGAGTTAGTGCTCACATTCATCCATACTCATTTTTGCAAACAGCAGGACAGTGTCAGGCAGCATGTACTAACCTAGTACAGAGGAGGGGATTAAGGGATTTGCAAAATTGGTCATGTATGCTTTAAAGAATCACTAGTGTTTAGAGCAGTGTGTTTTGATTCAGAATACTCCTCTTCCAAATCTTCCTGCTGAGCCTCTCATAAAATTCAAACATAGGAGCAATAGAGTGAATTGCAATAAAACACTTCATACTGCTGTACAGTGGACATGGATCACATTGAGTGGACAGTTGTTTGCAGTGGATAAAAGCTGATCTGGAAAGCCCAAGCAAATGATTCCAACAGTTGCTCTTTCTCTCTAGTATTTCCAAACTCGTTTTCACTCTTACCAGTCTATGCAGCTGCTAATTAATAATCTAAGAATTAAAAGAGAAAAGCTTAGCATGAAGACACCACTGAGAATCCTTTGAATCAGTTTATTGGAATCTTGAGAGAAGTGAATGTAAAACATGTTGGTGTGAAATATAGCTAAGAACAACATCCTATTGACATAAACATTGGTCAAATCAACCCCCTGTGGCTGTGCTTTGGTGGCTGATACCAGAACTGACAGCCACAGAAAAGGTTCTGGGAACACCTAGGGCTTTGCTGACTTGCAGATTCTTTTCTGTCCTCCCAGGCACCTTTCCTGTCTCTCCAAATAGTCAGAAGCTGGAAACACCCATAATGAGGGTAACGATTTCTGCCCTTCCCCATTTGCAGTCCGGTCCTGCACTCGCCCCGTCACAGCACATTGCCTCTGCAGCAGGAGGTGCCTTGTTCACTGCTCAGATCAGTGCTGGGGCTGTGAGACACAGCCTGGGACAGGTGAGGTACCCAGCCCTGTTCACTGCTCAGGAGATCAGTGCTGGGCTGTGTGACACAGCCTGGGACAGGTGAGGTACCCAGCCCTGTTCACTGCTCAGATCAGTGCTGGGCTGTGTGAGACACAGCCTGGGACAGGTGAGGTTCCCAGCCCTCAATCCATGTGAACTCTCCCATGGATAGATGAGACACACTTTACAGGCAGCCTTGGTCTTAACAGCTCCCACTGCTCTAGCATTCAATGCTCTATCTGTAATAACTTCTATTAAAATATTTGTTGTGTTTCTTAGAACCTTTTCAAGAAGAAGCTGAAAAAACCCTCCACACCAGGGGTGAATTTTCCAGACCCTTGCAGCAGTGAATTTTCCAGCAGTGCCCAAGGGCAAAGCCTTGCCACTCCCTTTCAGGCCTGTGCTGTCTGCATGCTGAGATGGTGGTGTTGGGGATTACTCAGGACACTTGAGTCTTAGGTTTCACAGATAATTGCTGCTGGGAGTTGGGTTAAATTACTAGCTGAGAAGAGAATTTGTACACTGAATAAAAAATGTTGTGCCTGTATCTTTCAAGCTTTACCTTTCTCCTGCACCATCCCCTTCCATCCTGCCTCACAGTGAATCCTTTTTGGCAGACTCCTCATACTATTCCCTTCTTCCTCCTGAGGACTCTGCAAGCCAGCCCCACTGAGGGTTTTTAATGACACTTCTACTCTTCCTGCCCTTTAAACTGTAGCCTACATATAGCTTTCTGAGGTTTTTGTCCAGGCTGTATATTTGCTCTTTCTCTGTCCTAACAGAGATTTGTTGACTCTGTCATATTGAAGAAGATGGGGAAAAAGATGTCTGTGACAGAAAGGATAAGCTGCTTTCAGATCTGTCTTCAACAAGGTAAGAGTAAGGAAGAATTCTATATGCAGTCAGCAACTTTTTTTATATTTGAGATGCATGGGTGGAGGCAGCAATTACTTTCCTCACCTATCTTATAAGTTGCCTGAGTAATATTGCCTGAGTTTTAAAAAAGGCAGTCTGGGACAGATTCGTGACTTGGGCTTTATGCAGAATCCTCACAGTTTTGAGAAATGTTGATTAGTTCTAGAAGGATTCAAAACAAAAGGAAATGCAATTTGTTTTAATGCTGGGAGGAGCACTGAGGACACCGCAGTGTCAGTGCAGGGTGTGTTTGTGTGTGTTTGAAGGTGCTGTGCCGTGCAGCTCTGTCTGCAGCATGCCCACGCATTCCCTGGGATGGGCTCATTCCCGGGGAGGGACACTCATGGTCTGCCCCGTGCTGGGAGGGGCAGTGCTGTGTGGCACAGGATGGGCACAGCCCCTGCACGCCCCAGGGATGGCATCCCATCAGAGCACAGCTCTTTGAAACAAAGTCTCACAAGCCTCTTCAGACGTTTCCAGCTCCTACACACAGGCTTTAATTCACTACTTTAATTCACTTTAATTCACTTACTTTCAGCTTTAGTCTAATGTGCTTTTACTTTAAAACATCTATTCTTACACAGAGCAAAAAGATATTTTTTCCCTTAGTGCTTAGGAGACTTTTTGAATCTGAAGCTGTACATTGTCATGTTAAAATTGACAATGTAAAAAAAAAAAAAAAAAAAAAAAACAAAAAAAAAAAAAAAACAACTATAGCGTTGAAATTACAGGACAAAAAGTTATGACAAAGAGATATGTGCCAAAGAAGAAGGAAGGAACCTGTGGCATAATTTCATATAATTTAGTCTATTTTCTTTGTCCCTGATTAAGCGGTATGTAGAAATAAGCTTGAATTTCACTGGGGGAAAAAAAAGGGATTTATCATTAACTATTTGCAGCAGAAATCATGGAAATAGGTTGCCTGGAAAAGCTGTCCATTGTGTTGGAAATATTTTAGAACATGCCTAGACACTGATGTGTCAGAATGACTTAAATAGATTGAGACAGCTAGTGAGGGCATGGGCTACATAACCCCTGCTCTTTGTTACTGAAAACTATGAAGGCACTGAAAAAGTAAAATAAATAATGTGTAATGCTTTTAGTTTCACATAAGAAATACAGACAAATATTAACACAGCAGGTGATTGGGCATTTCTGTGCAGTTCCAAGATTTTAGACTGATTCCATCCAGTATCATTAATACTACAGATTTACAGATTAATTTGGGGTGCTCAGTAATGAATAAGAATAGAGATAAATGGGAAAAATGGTAATGAGATGTGGGTCTTTTCAAAAATCCAAATGCACTTTTTGCTCCCTCAAGTGCCCTGCTCCATTGAAAATCTCAGTTCCTGGCACTGTTCCATAGCATCCTTGTACAGTTGGTGTGAGTTGAAATGCACCATGAGCAAGTGGAGCTGTAATTTTCCTTGCTGTACAGGGTCACAGCACAGCTCAGATTCACAGCCTGCCCTCAGCCAAACCTTCTCCTCACCACCTTCTCTCTGACACCTCATAATGCCTGAAAACCTAAAGATGCTTCCCAGCAGTTCTGAGACACTTTAAGTTTATTAAAAGCACATGCTCATAACTCTACATGGGAACAGGGTTTTCCTTTGGGGGTAGAAAAGAAAGGAAATAAATGTGGATGTGACTTATTAGCCTCATGATAGCAATCCATTTTCTTACCTTGCTGTTTCCCTAGCAACTGTTTGTGGTTGTCCCCAAAATGTGTGCTTTAAATAACTCTAGGAATGTTATTTCAGTCTGAAGGACAAAGTGCTGCTGGTGCCAACCTAAGGTAAGTAGATTATCTATTGCATATTATTTGAAATAGAAACATATCAGTTATTGATGTGCATGCCTCAAAGCAATTAATACAGGGGGCCCTGGCAGGGGTTTCTTGGAAACAAGCTGCTACCAGCTAGAAGGGATCTGGTGGTTAACTTTTCCCCTCTCAGAACTGGGACATTTTCCATACCAAGCATAGTGGTAAAGAAACTGCTGTACAGACTATGGCGTTTGGAGACTGCTGATTACATTTGCACTGGCTGCAGCAACCTCAGGGCTTGCTATTTTGATGTTCTGCTGAGATTATCATCAGCATTTCAGTTCTCTGAACGCAGATAGTTTGATTGCACAGCTCAGGTTTGGCAAAGGCCTTTATGACACTAATGAAAGTGGTGTCATTGCATGGAAATGTACGTCAGGACCATTGTGCTCATGGGAACTTGGGGGACCTTTGTTACCTGGAAAGGAACTTTCTTTTCCTGCTCTGAGGCTCCCTTTTGCAGCATGTCCTTGAAGGACCTTGAGAGGCACTGTCACCTCCTTCAGTGTGGTTCTGGGGCAGCCTTGGCCTGTAACTGCACATTAACTTTGGGACACCATTTTCTTTGTGCAAAGGCTGCAGTGATGACTGCCAAATGAGCCTGCAGTATGCAGTGGCTTTCATTACAGGATCATGGAGCTGGTGGTCACAGCAGAGGTGGAATATTTTCATGGAAAGAAATGGGATCTATTCAAAGAACTCTTTCCCCTGTGTCTGCCCTCCCCCCCATATTTTCATTACAGGTGGATGAAAGGCAGCTTCAACTTCAACACAAATTAAATTAGTTATAATTGTATTGATTTCAATTGGGCTAGTAGCAAGAAGCAATTACAATAAGTAGGAACTTAAAAGGTTTACTACTGACCATTTTAATTCACAAATGGCCTGTTTAGTAATGTCTTGCATAGGAAAAGCTCCTGTTAGGCTTCAGAGGAAAGTGTGTCTAAGTAGCAGCAGTTCAACATGTAGGCAGAAGTGATGAAGCTTGGCGAACATATCTGTGTTCTGGAGGTCTGGTACATGGCCCACCAATGCAATGTCTATTACAAACATCATTAAACTGATAGAAGAATTTACAGGGAGTGATTTGAGGAGGTGTAAGTACTAGTAAAAGGAAGAAATTAATAAAAATAAAAGGTAGTAGACTCCTGAGGCTGGAGAGTAACTCACAGCCAGTTATTGAGACACAGCAACTGGGTTTTTTAGCCTGGTGGTTTGTACACTTACTTCATGGTCATAGTGGACATTTCCATTTCCTTATGCCAAGTCCAGAACAGAAGAGGAAAGAACATGGGCTAAAGGTTCCTGTTGAGTGAATATCAAAACTTTGGTACATCCCATTTCCACCTGTATTGACCTCCCTCTTTCCCAGAGACCTGAATCTCACACCCTCTGCTGCCAGCTGTCCCACTTGCTCACTGCAGCTGCTGTTTCTGCTGCTGGGAGCCTGGATCAAACCAAGAGAATTGGTTTCAAGAGCACTAATGGGGGTTTGGTTTCTGGCTGCAAAGGAGGAGGTGTGAATTGCCAGTCTGGCCACAAGGATGGCACTGTGCATTTTCCCAGCAGGGAGGGATGAGGGGAGAGTTCTACAGTAGCATCTCAGCTGTAAATACAGAGGTAGTGTTGGCAAAGGTAAGAGATGTTGGTTCATTCCAGCTAAGGATCAGACCCTGGCTCTGAAGCTGTTTCCTGAGCTCAGTGGCTGTTTCATTTTAAGGGCTTCATTTCTGGTTTCAGAGCTATAAAGCAATAGTAAAGGATGAGTAAGAAATGTCCAACAGCAATAATTCATTGATATCAAGGGGTTTCTAAGTTGTGTTTGTACAAGTTACACTTGTGCAAGTGCTTCCATCTGTTGCAGGTTCTGTTTCTGCCTCCTCCATTGTTAACCAGAAGAAGACCATACGAGCATGCAGTCAGAACTAGATAAAAATCCTGCCTTTCCTATCTCTGGTCTCTGTGCTGGTCCTGGTTTTGGTACTGAAGGACAAGCAAGCTACTTGGCACAGCAGCAAAACAGACTCCCTGCATTCAGGGATTTTGCAGAACTGCTTTTTTTTAAAGGTGTTTTTTTTCAGTGTGTTCAAAATTTAAATGACAAAAAGTCTGCAAAAGTTATGAATTGTAATGAAATCTGTTTAGATGTGTCTTGTGATTCATCTCATGTAATCAGAGCTGATGATTCACTGAGCACTTTTAAAATATTCATTCTCATACCCTTTAGGAAGTATCCCAGGAATTCACAAAGCTGTCATTGTTCAGTTCTACTGTATTGTTTACACGCTGACAGTTTTTGGCACTTCAGCACATTATTAATGTGTGGCTTGGTTGTTTGCTTAGTATTACAAAATTATTTTTCATTATGTAGAGGATACCTGGAAATGATACCCACTTCCTTCTCTCTGTAATCCACATGAACATCTAAACTTTGTGAACAGCAGAGGTTGTTTCTCTAACAAGACAAAGAGAGCTAAATGCTAAAGCATTCCAAAGAGTGATCATCAGCAGTTGCCTGTTTCATAATTTTTAAATAATACCTAACAATTTATGTGTTATAAAATTTGAAGACAGGTCACAGTGGCTCTGAAATATAAACAACTAGCAAGAAATTACAACTGAAATAAGACTTACTTGTGTTTTGGATTGATTTTTCTTATAGGTATAAAATTGAATTATTCTGTTTATGTGGTTGAATTTTTCATAAAGTGCACTGCAAATGTGTGTTCAGAGTTGAAAATACATAAGATCATTTAGTCTGTCTTCCAAAGTAACTTTCATTTGTGCTTGCTTTACCTTTTGTCCTTAAGAAATTGTTTCCATGGCTTTGTCCTGTGGTTAGCATGGAAATCCCATGATGTGTGGGGTACATAGCATTTTTTTCATGAAAGGAGAAAGCCTCTGAAAAAGTCTGGAGCACTCTGGAGTCCACCTTTGGGGCTCCTAGTCCTTGGAGTATAAAGCCCAGGACCTGCAGTGCACATCTCAGTTCCCTGGGCAGGGTACAACCTGCAAGGGTTCAGGAGCTGCACAACAAAATTCCATTCCTCACACTTCTTAAAGAATAGAACATGGAGATGATGTAGGATTAGTTACCATGGAACTCCCTTTTATATAGCTTTGTAAGTCATAGCTGGGCTGAAAACTGACATGTGCATTTCCTTTGCCTGTGGGAAATTATGTCAAGGTACCTGCTAGGGGAAGCCTGAACCATTAAGGTTTGGAAAACTGGATTGGAATAGGAAAGAGTCCCTACATGCTTTGCAGAAGCCAAAGAAAACATCTGTTTATTTAAAGTTGTGTTTGGCTGGGATAAAAGTCTGGGACAGTGCAGGATTTCTCTCAGCTCATTAGAAAAAGAAAACAATGGCTGGTCAGTGCCTTGTTACAAGGTCTGCTGATGCATAAGCCCTCAAACCTGTGTAGTCATCCACAAAATCAGTGCTCAGCACTCAGGGTATTGAGACTCCTGAGCTTGGGTGGGAGCAGAACTGTCCAGGGAGCCTTTAATGCACATGCAAAGCCTTTAAAGGGAGCAGCACCATTTGAATTTAGGCATCCTGAAGGCATGAGGCTGTGTCTTTGCATTTGAGAGAAGGGGAAAGAGACAGTTCATTTCTGCTTTTGGTCAGAGAAACCCTTAAACCCTTTCTAAATCCTTGTGGGGATCTGGCCCATTCTCCTTTAGTTTCATTATGTGCTTGATGGCTGTAAAATATTGGAAGGAAATTGGAGGTGATAATGTTATGAAGAGTCCATATGTAGCATTCCTGTCTTCCTCATGACTCCAGTTGTTGCTGTAATTAGCTGTGCTCCATGTTGGGCATAGCAGGAGTGAGATGGATGAGCTGCTGGCAGAGGGGCTCAGGCACAGGGGTGATGCAATCAGTGCCTACTGAGCTACCATGGAAAGTGAAACAAGTGTGTGGGGATCCATAAATCATCAGCACAGACACTGAGAGGTGCATTTCCTAAAGCCCATCCTGCAAACGTGCAGGAGGTTCTGTAGTAATTATGTCAAGACAGACACAACTGCCTGTATCATCACCAGTCCTTTATTAAAAACTTTCCATGCCTTCTTTCAGGCAACTCCCCCCAGAACTGACTCCTTTCCTCCCAGGAGCTCCCCCCAGCACTGACTCCTCTCCTCTGTGCAAGTTTCCTTATTCCTTCTGCAGGACTGGCTAACCCCAAGCCATCCCTTACCCAGCCACCTAACCCTGTCTGTCCCTCACACAGCATCTTCTTACCTAGCTGTGTCATTCCCTTCACGCTTAAAACACCTGCACAGGGACTGTGGTTTCTCTGCTGGCCTTGGCATCCAGGCCTTGCTGCTCCCAGGGAAATGAAAGACCTGGCACCTTGCAGTGTTGCACAGCACTGTGTGTGACTGCCCCAGTCCTGCCCACGCACCCTCTGTTGCAGTATTTCACATGGTTTGGACTCAGATTCTGCTGAATGTATGTGTTGCTATCTGCAAAATGTTGGTTGTGGTTTGCTCAGTTTTCTGAAAGAGAAGATCTAAGTAAGTTCTGTAATGAATACAAAACATTCTAGGAGCATTATGTTTTCAGCTAAAAATTTTCACGTGCCTGAAGTTCATAGGTAGTGTATTTTTGTTTTATTTTGAAGGCTGTTCATTCTGCAATGACACAACAGAAGTCTGTTGTTTACTGTAACTGTACTACCTGCTTTTCAGAGGGTCAGTTTGTCAATGATATGCTGCAGCTTTGCAGCTCTGTACAGCTTTAACACTCCTGCCATGCACTGCCATTTCCCACAAAAAGAGTAGGAATGACAGGTTTCACAGGATCTGTGTGCCTCGTGCTGCTCTTTACCCTCAGGAGGCTGGTTGTGAGTGCTGTGCCCTCAGGACTGCTTTGCCACGTGCAGAAGGAGAGCTCTCCCTTGGGCCTGCTGGACAAACAGGAGGCAGCCTGCCTCCAGATGGCTCCTGCATCAGCTGTGTGCTCCAGGATGGTGACAGGAGCATTAAAAGGGCAGTGTTGGACCACACTGTGTGAACTGGCCCACATCTCACCTCCTGCAGGGAGCCCTGAGCTGCTGCCCAGGCAGTCCTGGGAGCACAGGGCTGTTCTGCACGTGCCAGATCCTGTCAGCATTTCTACATCTGCACTGCTGGAAATGGCAAAGGAACCAAAGACCTTGTGACTCTTAAAAGCTGCTTCCAAAGGGCTCTTGAAATCACGAGTGTCTTGAGGCGTGAGAGTCCTTGATAATCTTAGGAGTGCTGCTAACTCTTCCCCACTTGTTGAAAATGTAAAAACTCCCAGCTGCCTCAAGCAGTCTAGAAAAGCTGTCCCAGACACATGCTGGCTGGGAGCTGCTGTGTAATCTGGATTAGAGTTGTTCAAATGTTCTTTCAAACACCAGTAACCTGCTCTCAGCAATCAGTCTTGGCTGCTACAGAGCTCTGACACTTCCAGCTTTGTTACACATGGGCTTTACACTCTCAGAAGTTCCTCCTTCTTGGCAAACAAATCTGTTACTTCTTCAAAACAGAATTTGCTAATTGTCAAGGCTGCAGATGCTTAATCCCCCGGAGCAAAACTAACAAACATCTGTAGACACCATGAGGTCATGACACTTTCCTTAAAGACCAGGGCAAACAGAAAGCAGCTCATTTCACTTTTTTCTCCCATACCTGGCAGTGGCTTGGAGTGCAGTTTGTACTGAGTGTGCTTTAGGAAAGGGTAGAGATGCAGGATTCATCCTGCTCTTACGAAGAAGTGATAGCAGTTCTAGGACTTCATCTGAGGGAGGTGCTGTCTGACTCATGGAAAAGATGTTTAAGGAGCTACTAGGCTCAAAGATGGAGTTTGTGTTTATGGTCTGCTCAGCATTTTGTCACTTGCTGCATGGCTGTATTAAGGGCTTATTAAGTGCCTTAGTTGGATCTCACACACACCATCTTTGTAATATATGTTTGGATTTGGTGCATTTTCTCTGTGGTGGACAGTAAGTATGCATAATCACCTCATCATTTCTATGTAAATGATAAATCACAAGATAAACGGCTTCAACCATTTAAAGAAAAAGAAAAATACAAATACAGAATTTATAAAGGAAGTTCTCCGACAGGAGATTATGGAGAGGCATAATACAAAATTAAAACTGTTCTCATTTCTGGGTGTGATGTTTTTAAACAGCCCTTTCTACTATGACTAGATTTTCATATTGATTCAGGGCCCTGTAGTACCTGTGATGGTACCTCACCTGCACTTTTATTTCCCCTCCATATCAGCAAAAGTCAGGGCAGGCGTTTTTGAGGAAAGTACTTGGGACCAAAGGATCTTAAAGAGCTGACAGATGTTACCTTTGCCATCACAGACATTTTCTTTAATGCCCAGAATTAGCTGAATGTGAGCTGCCTGCTCAGCCTCTGGAGAACCCCAGTGCCTGCAGGAGTAATCAGCTTGGGCACAGCAGTATGAATTCCTGAGCACAGCCATGGAAATATCACCAGCTTTACCCCTTTGCTTTGGTTACACATGCGTGATTGTGAGAATGAGAAAAGCCAGAGTACATGAAAGCAATCTGAAAAACCACACCAGTAAAATTTCCCTTTATTTAACACACTGTTCTTCCACTGTATTTATCAATTCTGTTTTACTCTTCACCTCTTACTAAACCTAAATTGAAAGATCAGAGAGAAAACAGCACAAAGGGAGGGAAGGATCAAGTAAGTTTTATCTCACTGAAGGGAATGGCAGAGGTCCCATTTACTTCAGTGGCTGTATCTGGTTTTGTGCTTTCCTTTGATTCAGAAGTGTGCTTTTGAAGCAGATCATCAGCACTTACTGTGCTTTGGCTCCCACCCTGAAGTGTTTGTAGAGGCAAACTGAGCTCCTTTTGAACTGGACTGAGCTGGCGGCTGTGCCCCAGCAGTGCACCTCAGGCACTCGAGGGAGCGGTCAGGCCGTGGGAGGAGAGAAGGGCTGTGTGAGTGAAGGTGCTCTCAGATGGATGTGACATTGTGGACATGGAGCTCTGGCTGCTGCTGGTGCATTTTGTCACTCTGCTGCTGCTGGGCCACAGGGTTTGCAAACACAGACATGAGCAGCGAATCCAGCCTTGCTCTGGGTGGTCTTTGTTTGGAAAGGCACTTACTTCTTGGAGTGGTAATGGCCTCCTTAAAATGTGTGGGCTGAGATGGCTTACAGAAATGAGGAGTGTGTCAATTAAGATCCAATATGAAATCAAAATTATGAGAGGAAAGGAGATATCTGAAATTAATTTGAGACCGTGATTCATCCCTCGAGTTTAAAATTGGGTTTTCTTGTATGGAGTTGGTACAAAGGTACTGTCAATGTGCTTGACTGGTCTAAATCATACAGTCTTGAAGAAGATGACATTTTTAGGATGCACATCTGCAGAACCAATTTATCACCATGAATTAAATACTGTGTTTAGAGTGAAATAGCTGGGCAAATAGTGTTTGCATTCTTTCTAGTACTGTAATAGTACCTTGTGAAGCTTCAATGTTTAGTGTTTGATGGGTTTTTTTAAAGGAAGATTTGAAAGGAAAGATTGGAAAACTCTAGTGGGAGGAAACAGGAACATGCACCCTGTATGTGAGTTTGTGCATTGTTTTAACTTTGTGTGGTCTCACAGCACATCTTTTTAATTGTGACAACTTAAAATATATTATTAGTGATCTGAATTAATTGGAGCTAATGTAAAAATCAAGGGCATAAAAAGACACGTCACATAGCATGTGTTTGCTCATTAGATACGACAGTAACTCTGCAGGGGAAATTAATATTGATATGTATATTGAAACAGAAGTACACTGAAGAGGAAGAGAGGCTGAGCACTGTTCTTTGCCATCATTAATAGTGGCAAAATAATTAATATTGACTACAACTTCTCATATGCTAAGCGTTTTCTGTCAGTTCCTACCATTTCATTTCCCTGAGACAAATGGTGATTCAAGTAACACAGACAAGGACTAATCCATAACTGGGTCAATTTTCCTAGATATCATTATACTAAAATATTTCTGTCAAAACTTAGAGACTGTGTTACAGCCTCCAGGTTCTGTGGTGTAAGTGAAAGCAGAAGCAGTCAGTGTACATATTAAGCTTCACACAAATCTCTCCATTTAGTTACCTGGCTCTCTTTGTGGGGTAATCAAATCTGTGTCACTATTTTTATTGTGTTCTCTCTGGTAGCAAGGCAGCAGCTCTTGTATACTTGGGGTAGGGCAGTGGGCTTTTGGGCATATACATTTTTGTTGCTTAACTTTTTTTCAATGGGATTTAGAGCTGTATCAAGACATATATCTAAGTTGTATTTCAGAAGCATTTGCAGATGTTTTGATTAGCAGACATTTGTCTTTTGTCACTGCAGTTGGGTAAAGCTCTAGTATATTTTATTCAGTGGAATAAATGTTCAATAGTTAAATAGCTCAGAACATGAAGCAGGCTGTAAGTCAGTGATGTGCTGCTAATCTTGCCTGGTTGCTGCCTGTAGGAAGTGCCTCATCTCTGTTGTGATTCTCCAGTAGGACAGTAAATGGGACACAGTGTGCTGATACGGGTCCCTATCGTTCCCCTCAGTTTCTTTGCTTTGTTCCTACTTTGTCTTTCTGAAATATGCATCAGATATCAGGAGCTCCCACTACCAGAGTTCCCATGGTAACATCCCTGAGGAGCTGGGTACCAACTGCATGCTGGCAGCAGACTCGTGGTTTAGATGCAGCTGTGGTGCTGAGAGCCTGTGGTGGCCCAGTGTGTGGCAGCTGGGGATTTCTGTCCCCTGCCAGCTCCCCCAGAACAGCCTTTCCTGTCTGGTGTCTCTGGCACAAGGGCCTGTTGCTGTGGCTACGCTGCAGTCACTGCTAGGAATTAAAACTGGAGCACTGCATGAAGTCTGCAGGAGCTGAAGTGCCTTGAAGCAAGAATGGCTTTCTTGGTATGTGTGTGCTCGTTTTTGTAACATCCCTGAGTACCACAGGAGACCTGCCTCCACTGCTCTGCAAAAAACTACTAATGTAGTGGTGAATTCTGACCTTCCTTCCATGTCAGGTGATGGGCTGTGACCCAAAGGTGCAGGGCATGTGATCAGAGCCACTACCACTGAAGCACCAGTTTCCTGGGTAGAAATAGAATAAAATAGAAACCAGTAGAAACTGAATCAAATAGAATTGTGCACATACCTCTCAGTGTAGGCCAAAATAATTGTTGCCTTTCAGGTTTGTTCCAAAGGGTTTTAGAGAAACCTGGGACCTTTTCTAATTCAGTCTTGAGTTTATCTTGCTGTTGGGCTCTTGGTTTGTTTTGGGTTTTTTTTCTTTATTAAAAGGAGAACCTTTATTTTGCAGTTACTAGCAAGCAGAGAGCCTTATGTATGTTAAGCAAAGAAAAGGTATTTTGAATCTTGAAATGAAACCCTGTCTGTGTTAATCTGCTGCTTGAGTCCCGTGACCAGGATGTTTTTTCTTCTGTTGAAGACAAGAAAGTGGGGAATAAGTGGTGAAAAGTGCTGTTGTGCATGTGGGATTGTTGAGCACCATAAGCAGCTCCATTACCTGCCTGCTCTTCTCAGCTGGTTTGGACAGTTGTACTGACTCCTAATACCTGTGTGTTGTGGCTACACTTCAACAGGTTCCTTAATTGTCATAACTTATGCCAGGGACATGATAATGGAGTATTTCCTTTGGGAACAAAGGGGTCTAGATTGTTGAGCTGGCTCAAAATCCATTTCATACAAACAGCAGAAGTGCCAAAAAGGGAGCTCTAATAGAGAAAAATGTGTGCCTGTGATCATGCAAGTGAATGTGAACAGTCTGGTTAGCTTCCAAAATCTGCTACATGTGGAGTGTCTGAGCTTTGGGAGAGCTGCAAGGATTCCTGTTCCTCATTCTGTTGATTGCAGGTGTAAAGATCTACACAGCACTGACAAAAGTTATTTCAAAGCAAGTAATGTGCACTCTGCTTAGGTACTAGTGACCACTCCTTTTCTAGTGTTTAAACTTCTCCTGGAATCAACAGAATAGTAGAAAATAGTTTTTTGAGACAACTTGAATTTGGAAGCAAGTACTGGTGTGCAGGTACTGACCTGGAAGTCAATAAAACAGTTTCATTAATGGTGAAGACACAATGCAATTGCCACCTTTGTTAATGAATGAATGAAATAAACCTTCCACACAGAGGATGGCATTAATCCTTTTGGATAATGGTCCTCAAATGAACACAGGAGTCTGGAACATTTTATGGAGGTGGTTAAAATTAAGGAGGCATTATATGTGATGCACATCAATCCATCAGCATCTAGTTATGATGTAACTGTGTGCATTTGACAACCACTTTTCTGACTGGGTTGAGTGGATCAAGCAAACTCAGTGATTAGGAGCCTCACAGCAGAATGTCTGTCTGTGCTCTATGAACATAGTACCAGTTATCCAATTAATGCTGGAAATTTAATTGTACAAAGGTGGACTTCCAGAAAACAATGTATATGCAAATATCTTCTGCAAGAGAGATAAATTTGGTTTGCTTGCTGTGCTGAAATTTTCAGATGTTAGAAGGTGGTAAATGCAAATTGAGCTTTGTTTTTCATTCCAGTGCATGTTTATTAATTAATAAAATTCTCTTTATGGTGTGCTGTATATTTTATTACTGGAGTGTGGGAGAATATTCTGTGTTTTGCAGTTCAAGTCTCATAGACACTTAATTTTAGAATAAGAGTGTAAACCCAGATGCAGATATGGTCATAGTGGGTTTGTTTTACAGCACCTTAGCCACTTGCTTAGGCCTAAAAGAACAGCTTATGATTTGATAAACTGGCTGTGTTAACCAGAGAGAGCAAATGGAGAGAGGAACCTGCCCAGGTGCTGCAGAGCAGGCACCTGGGGTGTGCTCATAGAGGGGTGCAGCACAGAGGCAGAAAAATCAAACTGTGGCACAGCTGATGAGCAGGAGGTGCAAAATAGCCAAAGGATAACATGGAGCAAAAAAAGAATCAGCTTTCCAGGTAAGCAGTGTGTTCCTCAGAACAGCACAGCAGTGAGATAGTGGCCGGGGGCAGAGTTAGGAATATTGATAGGAACTGTAATAATGGGGTTATGAAATGTCCTCCTTCAGAGGAACCTGGTGTTAAATCCTGTGGACCTCATCCAGTCATTATGTGCAAAAAACCTCTTAGACAAAGAGTGGAGGACCTTACACATAGATGCTTGTCTGTTCCCTTGCACCCTGGTGCTCTAGTTCTGCATCCGTGAGGAATGCAGATTTCAAATGGACAAAAACATGGTTGGATCTGTCTGGCAGAATTTGGTTTATTTTCCATAATTTTATTAGTTTCAGTAAAATACAAAAGAATGAGGTTATGATGCCAGAATAAATGTGTGAACATAAGGAGCAGCTATTCTGCTCTAATTTGAAAAATCCTTTTAAGAAACGAAAGGTGATTAGTGAACAGAGTATTTAGAGGGTATATCCTTCTAGGAAGCAATACTGTCACACTTCCAAGACTGCTTGGCACAGGTGACCCTTCAGCTGGGAATTATTTATGACACACATCAGTAGTTCTAACTGTGTGCAAAGTGTGAATCCTGCACAGCAGTGCAGTGCTGAAGGAAGGACTGCTTTGGGCACGCTGCATTCTCCCCAGATGTTCTGCTTCCTGGTTTCTGCTGGAGCCCCTTGAATCAGAATGTAGGTGGGAGCAGCCAGAGGCAGTTTCCAGTTCTCACGTGCCCCAGAGAGGCTTTCAGAGTGCTCTGGAATGTATGGATCTGTGATGGCTTTCAGCTCTGCTTCAGTCAAGCACAGCTCTCAAAACACAAAGCACCTACAACATAGTAACTTGTAATGACATTCTGCCGGGGGATTTACTTGCAGTTACTCAGCTTGAGAAATGAGTGCTGGCTGTCTGTGTTTGTATGACATGCTTTGGAAAAGAAAATCTTTGAAGAGGAATTATCAAAGTGTAGGTAGAGTGCTGCTGTGCTGAGAACAGGTCTGGATTGTGCTCTGGATTGTGAGCTTTATGGAAATTTCTTCCTGTAAGGATTAGTTTCTTGTGTTTATCTGCCACTTTAAATAGATTAGACTTCTAAATTTACAATATTGCCATTTATTTTTAATAAGTAAGATACTGTGCGTTGTGAAGAAGAAAACAGCAGCTTTTAGTTTACAGAATCCCAGAATGTGCTGAGTTGGAAGGGACCCACAAGGATCACCTAGTCCAGCTCCTATTACTTAGTATTTGTTTAACGTCCTGGTAATCACTACAGAAAATTCTGATGGATTATAGTATATTTATTTTTTACATTGTTTCCTATGTTTGAGTTAGAAATACATTATTTTGCCTTTTTCACTGTTACTTTGGAGCTCTCAACTGGATTCTTTTGACTGGATTTTTGAATAGAGAGCATTATCTCTGAATAAAAATAGACTTGAATTGTGTTCTAAAACATTACCATCACTTCCTAGGCAGTCAGTAAAATAATGATGTGAAATTAATTTATCTGGCACTGCCTTATTGCAAAACTGGTACAAATGTGAACAAATGTGAAATGAGGACCTGCTATGATCACAGGATGTGTGAGCTCTGCAAAGGGCAGACTCTGGGAGCTGCTTGAGAAATTTAGACACTGTGAGTGAGTCACTTAGAGTGTGTTTAAAATAATTCAGGAAAAGGCGTACAACTCTGAAATAAAGCCAGCCCACCACCACAACAAACAAACAAACCCCCACACAAACAACAGCAAAAACAAGCAGCCAAACCAAACCCAGTGAGGGTGTTTCATTATCACTGCCAGATCTTTCTGCAGGGAAGATTTGGAAGCTTTTGTGTAGATTGTGCCATGATAACTCATCAAAGGTGCTCTGGACTGTGCTTTTCAAAGGCACCCTCAGATTCCTGCATCTCACCTGCTTATGGAGTCATGGTGTGGTTTGCATTGAGCTCCTGGGGAGCAGCACTCAAATTGTGCTACTCAAGATTTGTGCAGTCCAGAAAACCCCCTAAACACACCCAGCAAGGCTTGCAGGTTCTGTTTCTGCAGTAAATTCAGGAAGAACGCTCTGTAATGTTACAGACTAGTTGAGAAGCTAACATTCTTCCTGAGGAAAAAAAAATTAATCAGACATTACTTTGTTCATAGGGGCAAAAGGTAGTAAGGAAAAAAATACTTTAGAAAGCAAAGCAAAACAAATTTTTGTTTTGTTTTGCTTTGCTTTGTTTTGTTTTGTTGTTTTCCAACTGTATGATAGTTTGGGAACTTTAATGTGACTTTGATGAGGTTTTCTGAACTTACTGGAAGAAGGGAAAGTTGTCCTGAGGATGGGGTACTGCCAAGAATGGGGTACTCTCTCTTGGGAGACCCACAGTCATGTAAAGTGTGAATCTAGGGGTATATTGGGGTGAAACAAAATTCATAGACCATTAAAAAATTAATTACTTGGTAATGACAGATTGGAGAAAGTGAATTTTATGTGGAAAGTGGGAAAGACATTATTGTATCTATTTTATGGTCTGATATCCTGAAAATTTACAATGCTTATTTGGTATCACAGACTTCATTTTGGGGGTTGGCAAGGCAAAATCACAGTTTTAAGAATTTTGCTTGTAACTAGGGTTTTGAGATATTGCAGCATTGAGGAACAGAGATGCCAAGGTCCCCTTTAATGCTGCTAGGGAAGAAAGGGATCAAGAGCACTTCAGATGGATGACTTAGGAGGAAATGGCTGTGGCTGGTTACTTAGGATTGGAAAGGAATTATGTTAATTTGAAAATACTATTAATGATAATTAAATTACATTCAAGTTTCTGAAATTAAAGATAACTGAGTTGGAGAAATTAAAGCAACTGTAGAAGGAACGTTAGAAATACTAAATAATTACAGCTTTCAAATGTGTGAAAAAGGAAGGGGACAGCCCTTTTTATTATTACATGTTTGCAAAATGATACTTGCAAATTGAGACTGGAACAGGTACCTCCTTTCTTACTACCTACCCATAATATTCTTACTAGGATTAGGTTTGGTTTTCAATGAGTGTGACACTCTCAGATCTTCATAGCTGTGTGTATAAATTCAGCTGAGAGGTAGGAACACGGCCCAAATAACACAGTGGTAATTACTGTTCATGTCTGTCCATTTACCAAAAACAGTCTCCTGCAAATCTGCTTTGTACACCCTGCATTAACATTTCCTGATTTCTGAGGGGGCATGGCATCTTCAAAAAGTGCTTATTTCACTTCATGTCCTAATTTATAAATCTTACTCTAGTTATTTTTTGTGAAGTGGAAGCTGATTGTGGTGGCAGTACCAAATGAAATAGCTGTTGTTGAAGTAACAAGTCTGGTTTGGGACTGGAGCCATGAACACTGTCCCTTGCTGAGTCCCTGAGCTGCAGCTCTAAAGGGATAATGCACAGCAAGTGCCACTGAATATTTGGGGTGTTGAGACCAGGAGCTGTCACAGTGACAGCTCGGGCTTCACAGGCACTGAGGCTTGTGTCAGAAGGGTGTGAGAGGATTGAGCTGCTGATGGAGTCGTTTCAGTTTTAGATTATTGGATTATTCAGGTGATTAGAATTATTTGTATTAAAAATGTATATTGAAATAACCAGTAAATGTTATTATTTACAAGAGTGATTAAAAGCTACTTGCATTGTACTCCACATGGATTGAATTCCAGTGCACTGAGGTTTACTGGAAGAAAAAGGGAAGTGCTCTGTTGAAGGTTTCTGTGCAGTGAAGTATGGAATCCCTTGGTAGAAGCAGCGCTCTGGCAATCAGCTCTGTTCCAGCTAGAGCTGGTTTCAGCTTTGTTTTGCCCTTTGTTTTGGCCTGTGTGCCACGGCCCAGCTGTGGCACTGCAGGTCCCTCCCTCCAGCACTGCTCTGCACTTTGTGCTCGCTGGGACACCTGGGGTGGGACCCCAGCCTGGTGAGAGCCACAAAGAACCACGTAAAAGGTCTGAGAAGGAAGAACTTCAGCCATGGAATTAGCTTCTCCTAAGTAGTTTACATGGTGACTTAATTATATTATTGATTATTTATAAGTTACCCCTTTAATCACTTTTTTCTTAAAAGATCTCTTTCTTTCATCTTGTTGGACATGACTCTGAAATTCACGTGCAAAAATACAACTGTCTAATTCTCTGCTGATTTCTTGGAATTAATGCCATTCTTTTCTTGCATTTTTTGCACAGAAATAGGCTTCAGGCAACCAACTGCATTGATGGAATGAGCAATTATGCCACACTCAATGAACTCACAAGTTTCATGTCAGTGAGTGGCAGCTGATTTTCAAAGTGCAGTTTTGTAATAATGTTGAGAGGAGGGAGAAAGTGTGGAAGTGTGTTTTTTTTATTTTCTTCTGCTTTCCCAGAGTCCCTCACTTCTTCTGTGATTTTAATGCCATTGTGATACTAGATAGCTGATTACACTGATTGATTTTCATATGAAGCATTGTATAAACAGCCAGGTTAAAGGGGGTGTACTATAGAAATTGTGGACAAAGCATTTACAAGTAGTATCAGTCAGAATGGATATGAAAATCTGGGAATGTCATACAGGATTAAATTGCTTGTCTTTATTTAGGAATTGCAGATTGCTAGTTGAGCACGAGGACATGATTCTAAACGGTGGGTGATAACTTTAGGAGAATTGAGTCTCCGTGTTGATAGCTCAGTCTCCCTGAGCTGCTCAAGAGAAGAAACCTGCACATGTACTATTCTGAGTGGCTGGAGAAATAAAGTAACTTATCCTCCACGAATTAGCCCATTGTTTATTAGAATAAAAAATTTCCTATTGTGTAATTCCTCTGAAATTTCAGTGTTTTTGTGGGTTTCTTCTGCAAAGACAAAACCAGACCTACTCGTTATATGCCCTGCGCCTTGAGCACTGCCTGTGCAGAAAATTCTCAGTTCAGAATGTTTGCAGGTATTACATTTATTTGTGGTGTCAAATCCTGCAGTTTTGTGTCACAGTCAGAGGTGTGACATTAGTCCAGGGGCTTCAGACATTAGATAAAAAATGGTAATTAAATGATTGGGGTTGGACCACTTACTGACCCCAGCAGTTTGAAATGCACCCAAGCTCTTAGACAGTGACAGGAAGGGCTTCCCTTGTCCCTGTCCCACTGGGGAGTTCAGCTGTGTTTGCCACAACATGGGTACTGTGTGTGCTTGGGGGGGTCAGAGTCTGTGACACTGCTCAGGGGACAGTGCCACCTGTGCCAGCAGGGACAGGCTGAGAGACAGGACAGTCCCACATGTGCCAGCAGGGACAGGGGACAGTGCCACCTGTGCCAGCAGGGACAGGCTGAGAGACAGGACAGTCCCACATGTGCCAGCAGGGACAGGGGACAGTGCCACCTGTGCCAGCAGGGACAGGCTGAGAGACAGGACAGTCCCACATGTGCCAGCAGGGACAGGG
>JAOTBB010000321.1:425119-500180 GCA_025629985.1 Chamaetylas fuelleborni
GGACAGGCTGTGGGACAGGGGACAGGCTGTGGACAGGCTGAGGGACAGGGGACAGGTAGTGGGACAGGGGACAGGCTGTGGGACAGGGGACAGGCTGTGGACAGGCTGGGGGACAGGGGACAGGTAGTGGGACAGGGGACAGGCTGTGAGACCGGGGACAGGCTGTGGACAGGCTGTGGGACAGGGGACAGGCTGTGGGACAGGGGACAGGCTGAGGACAGGCTGTGGGACAGGGGACAGGCTGTTTTACTAAAGGCTGTATTAAAGAAATAAAAGCTTATAGGTTTTTCTCTCATGCTGTCCTTTTACTCTGTGGCTGTTCTTCATGATACTTAGTCTGTAAATATCCTAAATGTTTATTGATCACCACTGGCAAACTATTCTAATTAAGAGTGAAATTCATTAAATATGTACATGGGAAGCAACTCCATCTGGCTGTAGAAAAAGAAATGAATATTTGGTAGTTTGTGAGTTCATGATTGCAGTGCAAAATCCACAAGAATAGAAAGTGGGTTTGGAAACCTTAAAAGCTCATTATCAAAAAGTAACACTTGTGTTAAAGTTATTAAAATGTATATTGAGCAAAGTGAATCTTAAAAGTACTGAGTTTGTAAGGTAGGTTAATTTAGAATTGCATTGCTTAATCAGGAAAGAGCAGGTGTAGTAGATAGTAGGTAGAGGCCTAGAAAAGTGAAGGGGTGGGAAGATGGATTAGGAATGAAAAACCTTACAAATACTCTGATCCTTGAAGAATCACATAACGTACGGTGCAGAAATTACACACACAGCAAGGGAGGCTTGTAAAGCACAGGGAAGGGACACATTCCAGGAAGAGGGATATTCAGGGAATGGATGTTGACAGAGAGGAACAAAAATTATGTTAGACAATAAAATCGTGCTTTAAAGTCATAAAAGTACTTTGAACTTCAGTTTCCTGTTTTAAAGTCTAGACACAACCCAAACCCACAAACTTCAAAGGCAGTGGTGTATCCACACTTAGTAGAACCTGTGCTAGGTGCACTAAGAGGCACAAAAACTATTTAGATCCAGTGTAGTCAGGGGCTTTTTTCTGGTGTAAATTTTTGTGATATTTCTCATTTTTCTCTAAGTTGAATTTGGTTAGAAAAGGGTGTGCCACAACAAGTGAATAAAGCAGAGTGTAGTGATAAGTCAATTCAGAATTTCAGTTCTATGATACCTCATTCTTGCTACAGCACCATCTAAATTTAGCAGTGCGATTTTTAGCAGAAGGGAGAGAATTCCTTTGATCTGATAAAATGTTCTTCACCTGGCAAGGCCTCTACTCAAGTGCAGCATGTTAAAAAAACCCACATAAAGAATGCTAACAAAAGATTAAACCAGACAATAGTGGGATGCTTACAAGAGAAAAGAGCTTGCCAAAGAAATCTTTCTACAGCTCCCTAGTGTTTTTCTGTACTGTAAGTGACTTCTGCTATTAGAAAGAGATTGGTAAGGAAATTTAGCTGAAATGGAAAATGCCTCTCCTTAAGAACAACAACTAAGAGGTAATTGTAGTTAAAGAGTTCTTGAGGAGTGAGGCAATTCTACATTAGCTTGGAGTATATAGGTTTTATTAGGGCAGATTTTATATTTCAAAGCTCTGTTAACATTAGTCACTGAGTTAAAGGTCTAAGTGCAGCACGGCTGAGTCTAATGCAGTGCATTTGATTTTGCCCCTTGGTTGGTTCAGTATCCTGAGGATATTCCTCATTGTGAAACTGTGTTTCCATAGACTCAGTGTTAATCATTGTTGGGACAGCTTTGTTAATTGACACCAGCACTACTTCCTTCTGTTCTGGAGGTGCTTACAAGGTTTTTCACATTTAATATTTCTTTCTTCTTTAAATTGTTAATTCCAATATTAATCTTTTTTCCCTCAGTGTTGACTCATTCCTTTGTTTCAGCCTACTATGTTCTTTCTTCCCTGTGCTCCTCAGAATCATAACTCATTTTCTCCGAATCCATGAATGGCTCCAAGGGACAGGCATTTCTAGTTGAGGATGTTTCAGAAGTTCAGTTTAGTGATTCATGCATGAGCAGGTGAATGCCAAGCACAGGTTGCTGCTCCAGCATTCCCCTGCTGGTGTAATACAGATCTCAAACACATGGGCCCAGTACTTGCAGCCAGATGACTCATAAAGCCATTCTATTGCTTTGGCCATTTCTGTTTCTGTCAAGTGGCAAAACCAATATAAGCAAAATTATTTTTCCATTTATGTCCTTATTTTTTAACCTTAGTAATTATGTCTTAATTGAGATGTCAGTGATTACAAGAGGTCTCCTTGCACAGTATCACTAGTAAATGCCATAAACCTGTAATGAAATGCAAATGCTGCTGGATACAAGGCCTTGTTGGAAAAACCAGAACTCACAGATTTCAAACAAATACCTGCTAGCTGAGATTGAAAGCATGGGTGTGTACAGGGATTGTGCAGTTTGTTCTGAGAACACTGGAGGTGTGGTAACACTGGCATAGCAGTTGTTGATGCTTAGACTAAAGCCAAAGGCCTGAATTTTGGTAACCCTGTGTTAGGGATTCATACTGAAGGTCACAATGAATGACCCTCCCCACTCTCTCCCTTTCCTTTTGTTTTTGAGAGAAAACAGAGGAACTAACAAAAACATCAGGTGTGCTGTTACATACAGGTGTGTGCTCAAGCAATATTGAGAAGTTTCTCTTCTGTGATGCTTATTAGATAAAAAATGCACTTACTTTAAAAACTCTTTGACTTGGCTTGCTTGTGGGTAAAACCTGATTTAGGGATGTTCTTGCTGAGAACTCCCTCTTGTAGATCTTCTGTTCTTGCACATCCGTTGTTCTGCTATGGTCAGTGCTCCCAAGAGGCTGGAGATAAAGTCTCAAGTCTTGGATTTGGGTGATCTGGAGCTTGGATGTTTTGTCAAGTATGAGAAATTGTGGGTTTAGAAAGTGGATGAACTGGTCTGAATGTACATGTATCTCAAAGAATCTCTTGCAAGTGAAGTAAGAACCCGTCCTGTAAAAATCCAATTTCCTTGTTTTAACTATCACTTTAACAGAAAACAATGCTGTATGTTCCTGAAACAGCATTTCATCTTTTGGAGAGCTCAGAACTGTCCTTGTCTGGAGGGTGATGCTTCATGTAATAATGAAGTGTTTTGCTATGAAATATACTTCCAATTATTTTGTCATTGCCTTTTGCTACTCTGTTCTGATGGTCTATGTATCTGTGTAAAGTAAGGAGGGAGAGAAGAGAGGACTGTGCTGGGTTATGCTTTGGTAAGCTGTTTTTGTAATGACTTGATCCAGGTTCTCACTGTCATCAGTTTTGAAGTCCTTTAGTGGCTGTAGCACATCTAAATCAAGGTGGTGGCCATATTTTCACTTGCTGGCAGTACAAGCCGTGGGTCTCTGTTGGTTGTGGATGGATGCACACATGCATCGTGCCTTGAGCCCTCTAGCAGTGGTGAACTGCCTTCCCTTATGGCAGGGAACAGCAGCTTTATTTCCCCCTGCTAGAGGCCTGAGAGTGTCAGCCTTTAACTCTTAGAGTCTTCATTTTGGAGTTTTGTGTACAAAAATACAGCAAGGAGGGGCACTCTGTTTGCACAGGCTCACCACTCCTTCCACATAGACAACAAAGGTATTTTCAGTTACTTTTGTAATTTTTTCAGGGTATGCTGATGGTCAGTGTTTTCCTTTACTAGCCCCTTCCTACTCCCTCATTCATTACCCTGCACCACCTTTTTTATTTCATTATTCACCTCCTTCCTTGAATTGTAACTCCCTCAAGTTCCTTTGTCAGCTACTCTAGCTGCTACCCTGCTCCTTAAGCTTTTTATTTACTTCCACACCTTTCGTATCCCTTTCTTCCTTCAGAATCTTACTCTTTTTTCCCAAATTACTGACCGTAGCCTGTCTTCACTGAGTAGTACAGGCAACATGCACAGTATCATGTTTTCACAGAGGTGTGTATTTAAATGCTTTGCTGAATTCTTCTGCTGATTACACTTGAGCAAAAGAGAGAAATCACATCACATGGGTCGCTTTGAGCAAATCTCAAGGGAATGCTTTTCAGAAAGCTGCTTGAAGTTTTGAGAAAACACAAAAACCCTAACTACCTGCCCTCCCCCTCCAAATATGAAATGTATGAAAGAACAAAGACTGCCCCCAAGTTAACCCATGAAGAAAAAATTTGGCTGTTTGCTTTTTTTTGTAAAACATCTTTACAAGACTTAGTGGATTTGTAGGTAGTGTTTATGTAATGAGAAGATTTCAGATGCAGTTCCTGATAAGATGGATGTACAGGATTTTGTCAATACTGCACAAATGCTTCGTTTTAAGTTCTTAGGTTGATTTCTGTGCAGTTTAGTAAGTGTGTGTTTGCTTTCTTCTGTGGGAGCTACAAAGTCAGAAGCACAGATGTTCTGTCACTGAGGAGGGGCACGTGCCCTTCAGAAGCACAGAAAAGGTGGTCAAAGCAAGTTCTGATAGGCAGGGAGAGCAAATTATTGCTTTCAAATACTGTTCAGAAATACCTTCCAAGAAGGGCAAGGCAGGAAGTTGATTCTGCAAATATTCTGGAAACAAACAGTTCCTTGCAAGCCATTTGCTTCGCTGGTTTATCTTTTTATTTTGTTTGCAAACTGTTTTACAACAGACTTCAAATTTTACAGTTTTGTTCTCCTGAGTTATTTTGCAAATGCTTAATGAGGAAAATCTTCATCTTGTGGGTTGTTTACTAATTGTGTTTTCCATATGTTTATATGATTAGCTTTTCTGCTGAGGGATTTCATCACTGTCATCACATGCTTAAGGACTGTTTTTTCCGGAAATGATTATATGTAGCATAGTGCTGGGAAAGAATATGGAAGCACTAAAATCTTTACTTTCTCTCAGATGGGATCTTTGATGCCTTGCATGCTAAAGACTCTGCAGAACTCTGTGTCAAACACATTTTGAAGAGTATGGGTATTGCTGCTCATCACTTTATAACCCTCTGGTACTGAACCCAGTGTTGTTAGCAGCTTTCATCTGTACTGGGGTTTGTTCTGTGTCAGAACAAACTTTTGTTTTTAAGGAATGCAAGCCACCAGCTGTGGCCATACACCAGGCACTGTGTTTGACATTGAGGGTTTGGAACAGACTTAAGAGTCTTCAGATTATACAAAGATAATCTTTGCCCTTTTAACTCCGAGTTCAGTTATCTTCTCTTGCCTTTTTTCCTACTCAGCATTTTATACTCACTGCATTTCCACTTCCCTGCTGATTTATATTCCTGAGGCCCTCTCAGCTATTTGCCACCCTCCTTTCAGGATTCACAGAGCAAGCCTTGGCCTTCCAGGGTTAAAGTGTGGGGTTTTGTCAAGCTCTCAGTGTTGAGCTGTTTTTTTAATATGCTAAATCACCTCACAAACTAACAAATCTCATCTCTTGTCACTTCCTGGTTTTTGGAAGAGTAATTGGAGATGGGTGGACAGTTAGACTGATTCAGCATTTCAAGTAGGCAACATGTTGATTAATATGATTTTTGCTTCTGTTTTGGATTTGAATATGCCTACAGTACCTTGTAGGAGGCAGGGAGAAGATAGAATTATGCCTGTCATTGAAATGAAATGGGAGTTTGAGACTATTAAGGATTTTGGAAGGATTACAATTTCTGCACTGATGGAATTCACAATTCCTTTATGAAGCCATCCTAGAGGATGTGCCTAAGCAGTGTGAAGCAGTTCAAAGTATAATGCTTATTGGTTTCAAAGCACAACATGACATACGTGGTCCAACTCCCACTGTGTGTTTATTTCCTTGTAGCTGGGGAAAAAGAGGAAGAGAAATAGCAGAACAGGACATGAGTCTGCCAGTCTCTGAATAACATATGAGCTATTCTTGCCCAAATGAAGTCACTCACAAAAATCCATTCACTTCCAAGGGAATATAAATCATCCTTTGTTAGTGTCCTCCAGGGATAAACCTGACAGAAACACCAGCCCCCATGTGACATGGATGTAGGGACTGACTGGGTGTGTGTCAGTGCCCTGCAGGGACACACCTGTGACACAAACACAGCCCCCATGTGACACGGATGTAGGGACTGACTGGGTGTGTGTCAGTGCCCTGCAGGGACACACCTGTGACACAAACACAGCCCCATGTGACACGGATGTAGGGACTGACTGGGTGTGTGTCGGTGCCCTGCAGGGACACACCTGTGACACAAACACAGCCCCCATGTGACACGGATGTAGGGACTGGCTGGGTGTGTGTCAGTGCCCTGCAGGGACACACCTGTGACACAAACACAGCCCCCATCCCATGTGGATGTAGGGACCTGTGGGGGAATGTAGTTTCCATGTCTACAGCTTGCCCTCACAAGTACAAAGTTTAGCTGTTCATCACTGCTTCTTCATTCTCCTTGCACACTGATTTATTTATTTATTTAACAATCTCCAAACCATGCTGCTGATGATATCAGGATTACAGGGATGTTACTTTGGCACCAGAGTGCCAGAAGACACAGATCTACTGTCATTTGGTCACTGGCCTAAGTACAGGAGTTTTTTATGGGTTTAACAAGAAAAGTTGTTATCACATTTTCTGCAAATAGCCTCCTGAGTTCAGTGAATTGCATTGTCCTTCAGGTCTCAAGCAGTGGGTCAAATCAGTTTTGTTCAGCTTGTAAGTGCTTCAGACAGCACCTACTGAGTATCTTGTGTTAGTGAGGAATTCAGCCATTGACTGGAAGCCCTGGATCCTTGGCAATGAGGAAGTAGCAGTCATCCTCCTCATTGCCTGCGGCACCTTTGCTGGGGTTGATAAACAGTTAAAAAACCCCAGACAAACAGAGCCAATAAACACAAAATTGCTTCTTGAAAACTTGCCCTGACAGTAATCCATGTCCTGTTCAAAACAGTGGGGGGTTTTGGATCTTGAAGAGAATAATCCAAGCAGCTATTTGCTTAGTGAAAAATTAATGCAAGTCATAAGATTAGCCTGTTAATCACAGTCATAGCCCTTCTGAGATGAAAGGGCAAAGCCAATGTTGTGCTCTCTGTACAACTACACTAGACATTCATTTCCGTCTGCCTTCCACTGTCCAGACAGGTGGTGATGTGCTGGCTGTAAGCACTTACAGTGAGGGCTCTTTTTAGGGAAAGTATGTCAAGGTGGTAAAGCAGCAGATTTACAGCTGCTAACTGAAAACAAGGGTTGTCTAGAGTTTGTGAATAATTTTGCAGACATTAGATTAAGAGCTACCAAATATGAAAAAACACTGTGAAAAAAAGAGACATTAAGACAATGAGCCTTAAAATGGTATCAAATAAAAGCAAAATAAGCAGATAGGACATGTAAACCCATGACAGCATCCACAGACAGCTGCAGTGGAGGATCAGGTGGTAAGAGAACCTAAAATACAGAGGTGAGTTTACACTGATGGCAACAGCAGTTTGCTCACTTTATGGGTCACACAATTACACTGCAGCCAAATGACATTAAAAGGGAGGGATAGTGAACACAGGGAGGGAGGAAATGTACAGTGAGACCCACTCTGCAGCATTTCCCAAATACAGAACCTCAGAATTGCACTTCCATCACTGCTGAGGGATGGCCATGCCAAAGAAGCCAATTTCTGTGGCTGCAGTTTAGATGAGCAAGCACAGAAAGCAAGGTCTTTGCAATACAACACAGACTAAGGGATTTTATCTTTAGTGGGAGCTTTATTGTGGCTCAGATGACACAGCTTGATACTGCTGAGGAAAAACAGGCTGTGTCAAGCCATGTGCAGAGGCGCTTTTCAGCTGGCATCCTTTGGCTTGGACATGTGAGCAGAACATCTCTGTGAATTATTCTGTACCTCCACTTCACAATCCAATCTAACAATGTCAGAAGAGTGGCAGCACAGCAATCAGCTTAGCTCACAGGCTTCATTTGAGACTGAATGACAAAATGCCTACTTTCAGATGAAAGATAATAATGATATTTATCTTCTAAGACATTATGTAAGAATAAAAAAAGACTTTAATGAATGATCTGCAGAAAGAACAATTAATTAGAATTTCAATAAAATATACGGAGGGAAATATTAGGTGATAACTATGAGGGGAAAAAAACCCAATGTACACACAGAAAAGCAAATCAACAGATGTAACAGACAGCTGTGGGAATATGGAAAAAGAAAGTGACTACAATTGCCATTGTAGATCACTTTTGAAAAAAAAAAAAACCAACCAAACAAAAAAAAAGAAATACCAGAAGATGCTTCTAGTATAATCACCCTGAGATAAAATATTTACCTTAGTATCTATGTTACTTTTGCTGGTATTACTAGTATGTTTCCTGTCTGTCTGGTGTTAAGGCATAGATCAGGTTCAGATCTCAGAATCATTTCAAGGAGCAGTTTCTGAAGGCTTTTTTCCTGAAAACTCAAGACTAAAACAAGACATTTAATGAAAAATAACTGTGCATCATTTAGGTTCCCAAAATCTATTGATTCTCCCTCATCGTTTCTGCACACAAACATCAGGATAGAAAAAAAGTGGAATTTCTAGGAGAGTCAGTCCAAATATTCAGATTGTGCTCTCAAAAGTAAATAACATGATTAGGGTATAGTTACAGCTCAGCTTTATTCTTAGTCCATATGGGACTGATAATTTGATATAACAAATGTCTTCAAATTCAGAATCTCATTATTGCTTTGGCAGTGTCTTTTTTTCTGAAAAATCTTCTCCACGGGCAGCCAGTATCAGACAATGTTGTCTTTCATTTGACTGAACTAGAAAGATAATTTTGTCAGCCCATCCAGAAGGAAATGTTCAAATTTGTAGAGGTTTTGGGATTAGTTCATTTTTACTGTCTCGGACAAACTGAAGAAAGTGGTCTGAGCACTGAACTAGATGGAGGAGTTGAGAAGAAGAATTAGATGTGTTCATGGACACATGGACTCATCTCAGGAGTTTTTATGTCCAGCTTGACAAGAAAGCATTCAGAGATGCAAGATCCAAGAGCTCTCCCAGCAGTGTTGCATAGCATTCTGACACAGCTGTGATCACAGACTCCCAGCTATTCTTCTACATCCAGAAAATAAACTTTAATTACAAGGTAGGGCATATATTCAAATGATGCTTTAATTTCTAAAGGCTTTCTTGCCTTTGAAGAACTTGACCACAGCTGGTAGACTTTATGAAGCCCCACAGCTCTGTTGAGATTAAATAAGCAGAATTGTCCATAAAAACTGTGGTAGATGTGGTAATTATTTTTCTCCATCAGAGTAAAATGCCAGAGAGCACTTCAAAGAAACAAACAAAAGATAGAGGAGAGTCAGCAAAGAGCATTGCCCAGTGTATTCAGTTAGCTCTAATTAACAGCTGTAAACATACAGGGATGTTTCGATTTCATACATTTATATGTAATATATATATAAATTACCAACAGTATATTGCATATTAATAAGGTATTATTATAGTATCATATAATTAGAGTGTTCAGATCTGATAAGCATCTCCAAATATCCAGAGAGGTAAGAACTGGAAGTTGGAATGTGTGTGTTAGAAGGGAAAACAAAGTCCATTTGCATTGGCTCTAGCAGCAGTGGTTTTCAGTCTGTCTATTCTCTACTTTTGTATAGCAATTTCTACTAAAAGTTACTTTTTTCAGCAGAGAACAGGTTTTAATCCACTTCTAGCTCCCCCTTACCTGACGATGGGTTCCTGATGATGCCTCTTATAGTAAGTTGCTTCCTTTGCTCAGTAATCTATGCATTTTGCCTATTGAAAATAAACTGCCCTACAGTTCCTCCTCAAAACTCTGTATTTTTGTAATAATTTATTCAGTGGAAATTAATTAGCTTGTTAAAATAGAATTGTGTGAGATCTTGCTGAAATACAGTTCTGTAAACTTTAAATCATAAAGATGTGTCTAGTTTCTCCTCATTTAATCAAACTCTTAGAAATTGTTTTAGGGATCACAAGAAAGGTTGTACTGGATACTTCAGTCCCTAGAGAAATAAAGGCTATGTGTCAGATCTGGTCATGAATTTTGGTTTAACTGGCTTTATCAGGAACTCTGATTCATCAAACATCAGGCATTGTGTATGAATACAGCTGTTAGAGATGAAATGTTTCTCAGCTGGGAAGGACAGGGGTGGACTCAGGAGTTGTGATTTTGGGGCTCCCCAATGGCAAACCATTGTTCAGATTCTGCTCTAATTACTATTCAAATTACACAGTGGGACAGCTCTAGCAGGAAAAATTGGGTTAAGCCTGTCTCAAATTAATTAATAGGCTGGTTGTGTGGTGGCATTTATTAACATTGTGGGAGTTCCAAATTCAAATCCCTGTTCTGTCAATACGTGGTTTGACCATGGGATTTTTATGTGTAATTTCTTATCAGTTAGCATTTCCCCCCTGTTCTCAAGAGCCAGGTTTAAGGATTACATTAGAATGTAGAACAAATTGAATGGTGTAATTTGCACAGGCAGAAGAGAAGGAGTTCCAGAGAAGCAGGAGCTGAAAGGCACAGGATGCCTCTTCCTGCCCTCTCTCTGTGCTGTCTCTAGGAGTTTGCAGCTGCTCCAGGCCAGGTCCTGCCTGCTCTGGGAAATTCCTGCTCCACTTGCCTTGTGGTGTCATTCCCACTGTCCTGAAAACACATGTGAGACCTGTACACGTTACATGGCTCAGAGAAGTCAAGGAAATAATATATTCTATATGGTTTTGTTTTCAGTGCTTAGAAATTGGGAAGAATGAGCTTCAAGGTCTGAGAACACTTCATGCCAGCAGTGGATGGCCCTTGGCATACATACAACTGAGGCAGGCTTACAGTGCAAATAAATGCTCATTTAGGCACTCCATGGCCTCACCAAATTTTGCTCTGCATGGTCAGGGGCCAGTTTATCACTGGTGTCTTACTTATGCTGTGCATTATATAAATAAATAAATAAAATTATATATATGATAGCAGCTTGCTCTCAGCGAAATGGCACCAATGTTCAAATGTTCCTTATGGGTGTTTAGAATTGAAAAAGCTGTTTTAAGGAGCTGCAAACAATGGAATGCTGAGATAACTTTTGCATCTTTACTTTCTCATTTAAGGCAGCCATTCCTTCATTCCACATTTGGAACAAGATAGCTGTGCTGTGTCTTTTTGTCTGCATAGGAGCAGAGAGAAGGAAAGGGACGTCAAGCAAAGGAGGAAGTGATTCCTGGGTGGAGAGTATGGTTTCTTAGCATTTAGGAAGGGGATGCATGGGATTAGGCATATCCATCTTAATTCAGTGTAAGCTAAGGATTTGGATACAAATCTGCACAGGGAGTTAGGATAATTCTAGTAAAGCAGACTGTTGGTATCAGCTTTATCTCAGATTGCCTGCTGGTACTGCCATGAGCAGAGGTTCTTTTCTGCTGCTTCCATGCACACCTGTGTAGGATTGGAGTCCGCCCTGGTGAGACCTGCTCCAATTCCCTCTGAAAGCTTGTGCCAGCCAGAAGTAATTGCAGCCTTTCACTGATTTATAAAGGAAAAATTACCCTAAATATTGATTGCAGTCTTCCATTAACTGCTGGATAAATGTTTCTTTGTAGGGCAGTTACACTTCAAGTTGTTATAACAGTTTGAGAAAATCCAAAGACTTGTTTCACTTGATACTGTTTTGTGGCTTTTGTATAAACCTGTGTGAAATTCAATTTATCAGTAAATGGATAAAAGCTATAGTCAAAGCAATATAAATCAGTCTTGTTTTGTGTTAGTATATATCCCTGGGAAAATCACAGTGCAAATTAAATAGAAGTTAAGTCAGAGAATCTGTAAAAGCTGCATACCTCTAGATATTGCCTTGAAATTGCATTGTACTTTAAATACTTTTCAATTTAGTAAACAGCCTAGCCCAGCCATGAAAGTGTGTACTCTCAAGGGTATGTTTCAATCCCATGATCTCCTTGATTCTAGTTATCTTTCTCCATTTTGCATTCTTGTCTGAAAAGAAAAAAAAGAAAAGGAAAGTGCCACAGCTCCTCTGGGCACCCTGTGCCAGGGCCTCCCCTCCCTCTCTTGGTTATGTAAGTGGAAATGAAGAGGCAGTTTTCTTCTGATTTAAGTAGACTGATGTCAGAAGAACAGTTAGTATGACAAGATTATCAATTCTTAAAATGCTGGAAATGCTGTAAAATTGCCCAACATTGCATATAATCTAATCTGAACAAAACAATTTTGGCAATTTTTTCCTATGAGCTCTGTTTTCTCGAGTTTTCCCCCAAACTCAACTTTCAAAATGTGTTAGGCATTATTTGTGTGAGCCATATGTGAACATCAACACTTGGGCTCCACATGTCAAATGTTAAACCCCTTTGTTAGGGGGTGTAAAGCTGTTTGATACAAAAGGCATTGAGATTTTTAAATTTTAAATTGCTTTTAAAATAGAATTCAGTATCCTAGTCAGATTCATGTCTTTGGAAAGCTAACTACTAGACAAATGAAAAGAATCTGAGAAAAGAAAAGCAAAGCTTCTGGAAGTAGGACATGTAAATTTGCACTTTTAAAGTTTTCCTAACATTTGAAAGAATTGATTTGTGAAAAGAACACTAGGTATGATTCATTGTAAGGAAGTAGTGCAAATTGTGTTAAATATAAACTTCCCCAGGCAGTGGAAGTGAAGGTAAGGAATCTGCACATTCTAGCCCATCTTTCTGGTGGGATTGGTTGGGGAGGCTGCTTGCCATTGTTGAGTACCAGGAATGGATTCTCTGGGGCAGCGTGCAGGAGCAAAGAGCAGCCTGTGCAGTTTAGATGGATGTGTTTATTGTGTTTATTGTGTTTATTAGTGTCCCAGGCAGCAGGGGGTGGCTGCAGGAGTGCTGCAGTGCTGCTCACTGCGGGGTCGAGGTGCATCCCAGTGCTTCCCGTGGCCCTCTGCACTCCTGGGGGCTCTGCTGCCACTGGGCACTTCTGTGCTCTGCTCAGGAGAGGAAATACAGCTCACTGAGGAGACTGAATGTCACCAACAAGTAAAACTTTACAAAGGGAAGGCCCTGTAAAATCAGGGCTCAGGGCTGTCACTTGGGCTAGGCAGAGCAGGACTGTGGGAAAGGGGCTCAGCTGAATTGGGGGTGGGAAAACAAGTTCTGGAACCACTGGTGCCCACAGTGTGGGGAATGGTGGCTGGTTGGGTTGTGTTTGTTCTGCTTTAAAACAATCTAACTGATAAAGGCCCAACTGCTGGGGATACAACTGAAAGGGGACTTCTCTTTCTTTGGACTAACAAGAATGAGTTTTCTTAACATTCTCTGGCTGAAGCAGAATCATCAGAATTGTTAGGGAAATGTTCTGCTGGGTCACTGCTTCAAACTGACACTGACCCACTCCACTAAATCCTTCTTTCTTCAGAACTGACTTTTCCAAAGGCTTTGTAGGTGAAATTGTGATCATTCCCTCGTGGCATTAGAGAAATTGTCCCTTACAGCCTTTCTGTCTTTGTCCTGCCTGCAGAGCACTTCTCCTCTTCTGCAGAGAACAATTAGGATTGCTGCTTTATTCTGTGTAACCTGTTCATTGTTGCATCTCCCCACCGAGTTTCCAGCCTCCAGCTGAGGAGCATCCTAGAGCAAGTGCTCCTCCAGCAGCTGTTATTCCAGCACTTCTGTGCTTGTGCCTTGTTCAGCTGACCTTTTGTGCATAGTCTTTGCAGCTGAAAACTAATTATGCTACAAGGAATAGAGGAGAACTTCTTTTGAGACAAAGGTTTTTGTGCTCTCCTTGGGTTAATCATCAGCTTTTCCAATACTACTAAATTAAAATAAAGCCAGTTATGGAGGGCTGTAGAAATTGGAATCCAAAGGAGGAGAAAGCTGGCTTTTTTTGGCTTTATTACAGTTATTTCTACTTCCAACAACTTTCATCTGACTCATGCTTTGTAAATGGTCTCTTGCAGAGATCTTTCAGAGGCTTCTTTGCTTAATTTTCTTTTTAGCATTCTGTTGATTTATTTCCTCTGTTGCCATCAGAATCCTACTTTATATGGCTTTTGACAGATGCTTCTGGTTTTAACTCGCTGCAAGCTATGGCTGTTTGTTTCACATTGTACATTTGCTCTGCTGTTGTATATTCTGGATTGCACTTTCATATTATTCCCTTTTGGTCTAATAATGCAAAGCCATATGCAATTTTAGCTTCAGAGTCATGAAGTCGACACATAAAATTCTTCACCACATAAACAATTGCTCTGTTTGAAGCAGTTTGAAGCTGTTCTTCCTGTGAAGCTGTCTGATCATGTCATGTGTTGTCCTGAGCACCACTTACTTCACTGAACGCTCTTATTAGCAGCTCCTAATGCAGGTGCCACAGGAGTTCTGTGGCAGGCTGATGATGTTACTGTTCAAAAGAAACAAAGCTATTCTTACACTTTCAATTGCTTCTAAAATTATGTCTGTATGCAATACCGTATTTAATTCTACTTGAACATTATCTAGGCTGTTGTAGGATGAGATTAGTTTAGTTACCTTGAAAAGAATTTGGAAGTTCCTAGTTCTTCTGAAGTAATGAAAAATAGGTAGGGTTGTATTTTCTCTGCAAATCCATCAGACACATGGTAAGCTTCTGGGGTAACAGCTGATGTTAGATAGAACTGCTGAGAAATAAAGGACAGATAAATCAGAAGTAACTGCCCTCACTGATAACAGCTGTGGTCACGGAAATTAAGAAAGATTTTTCAAAATGCTGGAATCAGAGACAAGAGGATGAAGGAGTCTCTCAGAGACAATAGATAGTTCTTGAACAGCTGACAGAGATGGCAGCCCTTGTGCCAGAGCACAGTCAGAGCAAATGTCTTGTCAGGAATTGTGCAAGTGTATTTCCTGCTGGGAGCATCCAGTTCTTAATGTTTGAGCTGAGCTTAGAAAAATGGACAAGGACATCAGTCAGTTTGCCAAATGGGGGACAAGAAACTCACGTAACAATTGGGTTTCTTTTATTCTATAACAAAGCTGTAAGGATCTTATTTCACTGGTCTTTGCAATTCAGTGTAGAAGAGGTGTGAAACAAGAGCAATAAATACGTGAGATCTGCCCTCTGGAAATTTAGCTGAAAAGAGACTGTGATGGACAAAGGGACTCCTTCCTCATGGCCTTGGCTGTATCATTTATAGATAGAGCAGCTCCATTAAACTGGACAATAAATTTCCATTAAATCACCAAGAAATAATAAAAGATCAGGAAATACATGATTTAGAAGGAAAAAAAAAAATCACATTTCTAGTAGATGAGTTTTCTAGTTTATGACAACAGGGATATTTTGATCTTTTTGTTTAATGATGATTCAGCAGGGGAAGACTGCTGGCAATTGTAAGTTAATTCCAGCCTAAACTGCACCTATAGTGTGCTTCTACTGGATTGTACCTAAAAATCATTTGCTCAATAATAATGCAAAAATATATGTATATCTTGTAGTCTGAAGTATTCAGTTGTTAGTTTATTGGGCTTCAATCCATTTTACTGCAGAAGGTTCAAATGTCTTGAAGAGAAGAAAGATGCACACAGTTCTCTTTTGTACTCTTATAAATTGCTATACTATGTTATTTAAAAAAACCAATTAGTTGGAAGTCTTCATTAAAACTGAGTGCTGATGAAGGAGGTATTGGTGCTTGTTTAAGCACTGCTGTAAAGGGCTAATAATAGTGGTAGTTGATGTAATGTGATTCTAAAGAATAGTCCATGGTAATAAATAATCTCATAAAAACTAGTCACTCTAAAAAGTGAGAAAACCAAATGTGAAGAGGGCTGGTATGGAGTACTACTGTATTTGAACATGAGCTAGTAGAAAGAATGTAAGATGTAGGCTACAAATTAGAACTATCAAGTCACAATTTCAACTATAATATGAAAATTCAAACATGTCAAGAGGTAATGAGGAATTTCTTGGGACATGACTTTTCAGGTTACCGTTGTACAGGCTTGGCCCAGTTCTTAGCAACAAATGCACAGTTGTAGTGGAAAGGGACCTTAGTGGGAGTTATCTGCTTGCCCTTTAATGACTGAACATTCTAGCTGAAAATGCATTTTGTAGCATGGATTTGCATATTTTGAAGTTTTAAATTTGCAAGTTATATTTAAATTTGACTGTGGAGATAATAAGTTGTATTAAACCAACAAATATAGCTGAGAAAAATGAGGCAGTCAGGAACACGAGGGGAGAACCTCTGTGTTTGTATTTGACACGTTGCTACCCCAGTTTGCATTTTGATAAGTAGAGTGAGATCTGAGTGCAGGAAATCTCTTGCATCTTAAAGAGAACAAGCAAATTAAATCTTACTCCAGAGCTCATGATTGTCTAATGTTTTCTTAAGATTGACACCATTGAGCAAGATCAGCAGGAGTTTTCCAGAGCCCTGGTTTGGAGGTGTCCTGCTGGCTCTCTGCCCTGTGTCACTGTGTTCTCCATTCTCTGCTGTTTGTGCTGCTCTGCTCTGCAATCTGCCTTAGCAGCTCTCTCCTCTGAAGCCACCCTTTGATCCACAGAAAGTGTAAGATGGCACCAAATAGCTGCCTGACTCTGCTGTACCCTTTCTCTTCTAGATCTTTGTGTTTTCTCTCACTAAACTTCGTCTCTTCCCTTTGATCTCTTCTGGGTTTGTTTTTATTCTTTTCAGTCCAAACAAACTGTCCTAAAGGCAGTTTTTTTTCTTGATCTACACAACACATTTCCTGGCCTCGACACCCCCTTCGTTTTTGTTTATTTACAGATATTGCCCTGTTATCTCTCCTGCCAGTAAATTTTCTCCTGTGCCACAGGTTTAATGTGTTTGAAATCAAATTGTGTGTTATGGTATTCTTGAAAATAGCATGGTGCCAGCCCATCTGGAAAGCTGCTTTCTCAGCTGTCTCCCCTTGCTCCTTACATGCTGTGTTACTTCTCTGTTCCTGGACCTAGTGCACTTGGGGGGAGCACAACAAATCCCAAAGCCCTTTTTCTTTTATGGCCTCACTGTGGACTCAGCTGGGATATAATAACACCAACCCTGTGGAAGTTACAGTGCAAGTTTGAGGTTGTTGATGAGAATTCCCTTCCTGTTAGCAGGGGAAATGGGCATTCCTGCTGGGTAATGAGGACATCGTCAGCAGCAGGCAGGAGCTGGAGCAGGAGGTTTGGAGCTCTCCTGCAGGGCTCTGTGGTGCTGACTGGAGAGGGACCCAGCACTCCATGTCCCCCTGCCACCCACCAGGCACCTCCAGCAGCTCCCAGGGGGGAGAAGTCACCCTAGCCCAGGTGTGAAAGGTGCAGTTACAGGCACCAGGGTTTGGAGATGGATTTTCTTTCTTGCCTCCCTTACTGGAGATCTCACCAACTAGTCTGAGCTATGAACGTGATTGTGATTTGTACTCTGAAACACTAAACTGGTCTCACTTGCCCTACAAAAATCCCTATAAAAATGGTTCCCTGTTTCTTTGCTAGTTTGAAGTTTGAACAAAATATCTCAAGGCATAACACTTGCAAAATAAAGATCTTGGTTATCTTGGAGTCATGAACCAAACACCAAATTTAGGCAGGAGTCATTCTTCATGTGAACAGCAGATGTTCTTAATTCATGTGTTCTTTTTTAAAAGATGAGGAAACCAAAATGGAGTTATAGGACATAATGCCAGTAAATGAAAGACATTTCTTACTGAAGAAGAACATCTTTTTAAGACAAATGCACAGAAGTAGCCTTTTAGTACCATGGGTGACTAGCAAAATACTGTAACTTTGTAAGGTAAAGCCTCCTGTAATTGCCAATACTATGCAGTCTGTATTTTTTATAAAAAGGTATTACCATACATCTCATTAATTTATTATTTCTTAGATTTGGGAAGAATTGGGATTTTTCTTACCTTGAGCTTACAGAGACCACATCAGGGAGGAGTCTTGTGAAATGCATAAGGGCAGTGGAAATTAAATGAATAGGGGGTTTTGTTGTTTTAATTCATCCAGGTGTTTGCTTATAGAACATTATTATATCTTCCTAGAAGGAGCTGCTTTCACATAAAGTGCAGAGGTGCTGCAGGAGCTGCCTGCACAATTTGATGGAATAATGGAGATTGTCAGGGGAGAAAGCAGCACTGTGACACACTCCTGTGGAATTGTGTTTTAAACATTCCTTCCCTAGACCCAAATGCATCATTGCAGGGGCCCAAACCAACCACAAGAATAAAAGAAAATCTCCCAGATTTCCAGGAAAAAACCTCCCACATGTATAGTTTATTATTTTTTACTTCATTTTCCTGACATAACCAGGGCCTCAGGATGAGAGATGTGGAAGAGTTTATCCAGCATTAATCTGTTTTTAAAGTAAGGGTTGAACAGCATGCAATAAATACTTTGACATGGTAGTGTGCATTATAAGGAGCAATAAGAATTAAACAAAATAATACCTGCTGGGTGCTGAATTGACCAGCATTCACTTTGAGCTATAACTGAGGCTGGAGTTCTTTGGGAAAAAGAGTTGTGATTATGTAATGAAAGATGATTATAGCTCAAGCACAAGGGAATGGATTATGTTTGCAGAGATGCCAAATGCCAGAACTAAGATTATTTTCGCACCTGTATCATCTGGTCCTGTGAGAAAGCAAATTAGAATAAATATCCCCCTGTTCTTGTACAATGACTTTCTTACATTATGAAATATTTTTAACATGCTCTTGTGGAATTCTTCCTCCCACATGAGAGGTAATTTTTACATGGAGCATCTGCCAGTCATTTATGCATCCAGGCCCACGGAATGCACATGAAAAGAATGTCTCAGGGAATTGGGCTGCCAGGGCTGCAGTGAGGATCTCTGACACATCCCTCCAGGCACCATCTCCTCAGCATCGTGGTCATCCAGAAATGGAGTGGGTCTCTTGCAGCCAGCAGCAAAGGTGCCCTAAGCCTTCTGCTGCCCAGGCAGAGCTGGAGTTAGCTCAGACCCAGTCAGACCTCCTCCTGTGACACCACAGGGACTGGCTGGTCTGCAGGCTGGCAGGGTGGCACAGGGTCAGGTAGTGTCCTGCAGTTTACTCTCTTGCTTTCAGACCAATGTTCTGTTGGAATGAGACTTCTTTGTGTCAGCAAGAACTCAGAGTGCTCAGCCCCCTTTGTTCTTGGACTTATTCTCTCATTGCAGGAGAATGTGCAGACCCTTCTTATCCCAGCTCTGCAGGATGATTAGCTGCAATGTAAACAAAGGATTTGCAACCAGGCATTCTTTTCTATCCCATTTTAATGTGACTGTGTCCTTAGAGTACACAATTTAAGTTTTAATTGCTTATTAAGAGTAGCCATTGCAGTTAGATAATTCTGTGAAGGAAAGGGAAAACAAATTACTTGCAACTAATCTGTGTTCCATTTTAGCACCCTGAAAATGAAGAATTGCCAGGAGAGTGAGAGAAGGAGGAGGGTTAAACACACATCATTCTTTTCCCCCAAATGTCAATAACAGCTTTTTCAAATTTAGTTCCTAGATTTTTTAGGGCATTAGAAGTTTTTGCACCACCAGATAGTAGGTTTGTTGGATGTGGAAAATTGTATTAGAAAGAGATGGAAGCTACAGTCTGCAATTATGTAGTAGAAAAGCAATCCAGCAGTATGTTCCAATCTCCTTTTCTCCTAGGAAAAATAGCATGGTGAAAGTTGTTTTGTAGCACTGATGTGACACTACTGTCTTAGAAAACAGGCTTTAGTAGGTTTTTTCTTAGTACTTCCTTAGAGAAGTCAACTGTGTGGTTCTCCCTCTGAAAAGTTAGAGATCCTTTAAAAATTCCTTTTGATAAACAAGGTGTGAGAGCTAACCTGAGGAAAACTGGTATTCTGTGTACTAATGGGTTCCAGCAATACTTTCATGAGACTTTGTGATGGAAATTGTCTTCATTTAGTCAGGTGTTAATATTTTACATCCTTAGAATAGAAGACTTCCTGGAGGACTGGAATGATGATTTGTGTTTCCAGTCTGCCCTGCCTAACAACAGAAATTCAAAAAGGGAAGCAGCTTGTAATACCATGATTTCTTTCAATGCAACTTGGTGGTGTACTTTGAAATTACTTCTTCAGTTTTAATGTTGGTAATATTTGAGCAGTTTAGGTTATTATTAATAATTGACCTTAAGTACCTTCAATGAGCTGCTCAATTTCTAATCTGAATTTATGAAATCTTTAATAATACTGTGCTGGAGAGCAGTGATGAAAAGAAAAAAGCATATGCTTCTGATCTTCCAATAAACCTTTTTTTTTCGCAGAGAAAAATGGTGGTTTCAGTAAGACTCAATTCTTACTTAAATAATAAAATAAAGAAGAGGCATTTTATGGGCATTGTTCTGCTCATTGTGAATATCTCTTTCCCATGTTTATTTGAGTTGGAGCTTATGTTAGCTGACAAGACTTGGGGATTTTGTATGTAAATCAGCCTGCCATTGCTCAGCTGAGTTTATTGTCTCCTGAATTATTCCACCTCTTTCCCCTCCTGCAGCCTTTGTGCCCTGGGAAATGGATATTGCTTTCTCAGGGGAATATTTAATAGTGTTAATTTTCAGAACCAGAGAAAGGAAAGATGCTTAGAGCTCCCCCCAAGAAAAGTACACAAAGATGGGTTTGTCCTTAGCAGGCAGGCAGTCCTTAGACTGTCAGTAATGTATGTTCATAGACAGTGATTTCTGACCTAACTTTCTACTCACTCCTCCTTTCTAGCAGGCAGATCATCAGTGAAATATTTAAAGATACAGAGAGAGTACCCTGCATAAAAAAAATGAAATGCGTGCTAGTAGCTTGAAATGAAAATGATTTGTTTATGCTCTTTCACAGTAAAATATGTTTTAATTTTTTTCAGCTGCATTGCTGCGGTGATTTGAAAGCCAGATCAAGTTTACCAGGGGCATTATTATAAAACTGGAATTAAAGCTCAGCCTACTCAATTTATCTGTATCATAAAGCAGTCAGAAATGCTGATGGCAGTTGATCTATTGATAGTTTATCAAGTTTTATGGAGTAATGGAATGTAGATCACCAGTACTTGTGTTAATAATGATTTTACAGCACTGTTTTTAAACAAAGGCAATGATTAAAGAATGTTGGTTAAACAGCATGTCCGATAGTTTTCTAGAAAGCATTTCTTCTTTCTTTTTCCTTTTTAATTGAATTCAGAAGCCCTAAGAGTTGCAGTTTACTCCTTGAAGGAGAGTGTGTCAATAACCATAAATGGAGAAGAGCTAATAAACCTGCATGGATATTTTAATTAATTCTGGGTTGCAGATGTCAGAGTAGCAGAGTGTGTGTGGCCGCTCTCTTTGCCTCTCCTTGCTCTCCTCCGTGTGCTGCAGATTGTACAGAGCAGCAGCCACAGTGACTGCTCCAGGCTGGAAAGCTCTTGGTTTGCAATCAGGTGTCACTGCTGTGACGTTTTCAGGATATGCAGGGTGTGTCTGAGTGTGGCTCCCAGAAGGATTGGTCTGGCTGGCTTTTGTCAGTCGTGCTGGAAGATGTCCCCTTTGTCAGAGTGGCCCGAGTGGGAGATGGGCATTGTCAATGGGTGCTGACCAGGAATGGCCATGTGGTGCTGAGCAGACAGAAGTGCTGCCCCAGCTGCCAGGCAAGGCCTCTCCTCCATGCAAGGCAGCTGAACATCCCCATTCCCCAGGCAGGCTGTGCCATCCCTTCCCAGGCACACAGGTCCAGCTTCAGGGGCTGTGAGCTGGAGCCTTTCTGCTCATCATGTCACAGCAGCCACAGCACTGCCAAGCCTTGGGTCCTGACACAAGGCATCAGAAATACCACATCAGGGCTCCACCTGAAACCCACACTTGGTCTGTAAAAGCCAGAAACTGGAATTCTCAAAACCCATCAGAGTAAGTACCTTCAGACCTCTCAGCTGGGGTTTCTATTATACCCTTTTTTTTTTGGCTTGGGAGGAAATGCACCTTGGCACTGAGAGAAATTATTTTCATGCAGGAGTAGTTCTTGTAAAATTAATCTGAATTTAATATAAGGGTAAGCATGTAGTTCATCAAATAACATTTTTGTCAGGGGCAAAGCTGGCTTGACTTAGGGAATTTTCCTTTATTCATTAGCAACTAACACAAACTTAATTAGTCATCTATATATTGAGAAAAAAAAGCCAAGCAATTTATCTCTTAGAGAAATACTGTCCCTCCCCTCTCCCCAGGGTGAGGTTGACTCACCAGGTTTTCAGGCCCCTTCCTCCTGCTGCTCCTGCAGGTGTTTTCCCCCCTGCTCTGAGCTGGAGGGGTGCTGGGAGGTGCTGGGAGGCTGAAGGCACCTCTCCTCCCAGAGAGCAAACCCAGATGGGACACGTGCTCCAGCCCTGGGGCTGAGATGAGATGGACTCTCATTGCTCCTTTTTGGGGTCAGTGTGTTGCCAGGGCAGGGGGAGCTTTGCATTTCATTTGCTGCTCTAGTCCTTGGTGCTGCAAGGATAGGAGTGCAGTGGAAACAGAAAGGTGAGGAAGATGTTTCTAGTGAAATTACCTGCTGTAGCACTGACACAGCCTGGTTATGAACCACCCTGTCTCCTTTCCTTGCTGGTAGGAACATCTTTGTAACTTCAGAAACTGCAGTAGCTTTCTTCCAATATTTTAAATCCCCGGAGAAACACAATAGAAGGGATCTACTTGTAGCTTTAAGTTACTTAAATAACAGGCTGTTAATTTAAAACTACATTAAACAGCAGCATCCAGCAAGGGAAGAGCTCCCCTTTTCTCATAGCATGTGCATTCTGGATGGTTACTCCATTCTGGGTTTGCTTTTTGGTTCCTATCCATCATCTCCTGTACAAATCACAGGTCTGAGAAACTGAACCTGTGAGGTGAGTTTAATGTTTTTCTTTCTTCTGTGTTGTTCACAGTAGAGGAAGGAGATGAAAAATCAAGTACAAAACTCAGGCAGCCACAAGTAAGCAAAACTCCTGCTCCTTCAAAGACACAGGGTTTGTTACTGCCTTCAAAGCCTGCTGGGTCAGAATGAGACACAAGTCTCACAGTTGTTGATGGCACTCCTTAAAGATTACCTTGTGCAAATGCCTGAACTTGAAGCCTGAGCTAACTTATGTGATATTTTGTCATTAGTTTAGCTTTAAATAAGTGAAGGCTCAGTCCTGTAAAAGTGAGGAAGTACCAAAGCCCATCACTGAGACTTCCAAACACCACACTTAGGAATTCTCCAGCTTTTTACAGGTCCCTGGATGGTTTGGTGCCTGCTTCCTGTCAGAAACAGGTGCCTAAATCAATGTTCTCAGCTCATCTCAGCTACCTCCTGGGATCTCTAAACCTTGATCTTTTTAAAATAATAGCACTAACAATTGGTGTGAGTCCAGGGAGAAGGCTGTAAGGGGGTTGCAGTCAAGCATTTAGAAGACATATCCCATTTTGTTTCTGTTCTTAATTGGTTTTATTAGGTGAAGAATATGTTCTAAGCCGGTGTGCATGTGAAACCAGAAAAGATCCCATTTGCTTTGTTATCTGTACAGTCAGAGCTGCAAGGACTGGTTGTGGAAAGGGCATTAGAAACCAGGGGATGGATGAATTTTCTCAGGCTGTCCTGGATATAGTTCTTTTGTTAAAGGAAGTTGACTGTTTGAAACACTTAGTGAAATTTTGCAAAACCAGAGTGGTACATGGATTCCTATCCTTTTTGCAGTGTCTTCTAGACCTTCCTGGGTTCTTGCAGGCAGGGAGATGCTGCTGTTTGGATTCCAGGTTGCACAGCTCAAGCTGTTAATAACTCTGTAATGTTCCCTTACCTTCCATTCCCACCCCAAGCCTTCTGTGTTGGTTTATATTATACATCAGATGTCTGCTCAAGCTGATTTTTTAGGAGTTTGGGTTTCTCGTGCTGTATTGCATTTTTGTGCTTTCCTAAGTTTTTTGCCTTTCATGTGATCTGTGGCCATGAATCCATGAAATGTAGATAACTCAAGATTGTACATGACTTCCGAGCTAACAGAAGGTGCTTGTGGTTTATTGATGTTGCTCATGTAAGGTACTGAAGGGCAGTTTCTTATGGATTTAGTTATGTTGTCTCAGTATTTATCCAGCAGTCAATTCCACCAAGTTCAAGTCTATCTTAACATCTGTTTAATGATAGATACTTGCTAAAAATACTTAGCAATAAACCTCTGCTAGGCAGTAGCATTGCTAAGCAGTATGGGTTGGCATGTTAAAGTCAACTTTAAAAAAAGTGAACCAAGGAAAAAGGAACAAAAGAAAAAAGCCCCTAGAAGTGATGGAGTGGTATTTATTGGAATTAATGGCATGGTACTTGTGTATTAATGATGGAGTAATGCTGCACTGATCAGGCACATCTCAGAAGTCATGTGTGTCAATGCAGGGGATTTGAGGGATCTTTTGAAAGTGCTGAGGAATGAGAGCAGGAAACCTTCTAAGAGCAAGGACAAAGTACCTGCAGTTAATGCAAGTAGTCTCCTTCTCCTCTTTTTCTTTCTCAGTCTCTTTTTGTCTTGGGTTGTGAAGTTCTATTAAGAACTGATCTACATTTTCTAAAGATTTTGTTAGTGCCATGGGTGTCAAGAGAATTTCTAAGTTATTGCCTCCAACAGTTTGATCAATATAATAATATTTTCCAGGGTCTTCCAAATGTGTAACTGAACTGAATTTATTCCAAGTGCAGTTTGACTGATATCATTCATCCTTACCTGAGTGATTTGTTTCAAAGGTGAGGATGCAGGTGAAGAAAGGATTGTGGGGTTGCCTTTGTTTTGTATATCCTTTATTTCTACAAAGAAAACAGAAGTCCAGAGGAGAAAAATACTATAGATATTACTTAGAAAGTAATTGAAATAAAAGTGTTTTCTATTTAGTCAAGGCTGTTTAAAAATAAGTAGCCAATCAAAACATTTCTGAATCCTCACAGTTGTCTTCCTAAACTTGTTCAGACTTAGTCTGTGGCAGTAAACCTGTTTGGTGTGATGATTTTATGTGCTTCTCATAGAGCTTCCCCGTGTTCTAAGTGTAATAGGTGCCTGTAAATAAATAAAACCACAGCATTGTTTTTACTACAAGATTTTAGAGAGTCTTTCTGCTGTGTGGGGGTTGTGTCTGTGAAGGTCAGGAGAAGGGCAGGGAGGTGTTGCTAAAAGTAGAAAAACTAGGGAATGGTGAGAGAATTCCAGTGGCTGGTTCTGATCGGAGTCTAATGATAGCAAACAGCAAGTCTGAGTGTTGAAGTAAATTATTCAAATACCTGCTGAAGGCTTTAAAAAATGTATGCCACTCTCAAGGTTTGTGTGATAGATAATATGCCAAATGATTTCTGTACTGTGAATCCTTGGGTAACAAGTTCTGGCTCATAAAATCTCTGCAGGGCAAGCCTGTTTTTGTTGAGGAAGAGTAATTTATCTTGCTGTGGCTGCAGTGGGCCAAACCTCCATGCTGAGAGCACATCCATTCCAGCAGCCCCCCAGGATGGTGCTCCTGCAGAACCTGGCAGAAGCAGACAAGGCTGACTTGCTGGGAGCACCCTGCTTCTGCATCTCCCCACACTCCCTGAAAGCTGGACTTGTGGAAGTGCCTGGCTGGCTGTATAGTGCATATGGCCTTTATAAACTGATGGACAGATGGATTCTGTACTGTGTGTTTCCATGGCTGAAATAACTGAAATAATAGGGAATTCCCAAACTCAGCATATTTGTTCCATGTGCATTCTTTTTTATTTCACACAGTAGCATTCCAGGAAGGAAACTGCTCTCCCATTTCTTATTAATCAAATAAGACTTCCAGATTTTAGTTTTTATCAGGAATAACTTTATTTTTTCTGTGATTTTTAAATTCAGGTGGTTTGTATGCAGGTGGCCTTCCACCTCTTCAGAACATTGTGTTTGCTAAATGACTATCAGCAGACATAAAATCAGCACTGACATTGATAAAACTGCATCAATAGGCACAATGCAGGATTAATTAGGCTTTGGCTTATAGAAAATCACTTTACTTACTCTTTCACTGCCTGCATTATCATTCTTAATGAGAATTGCATAGGGCTGCTAGCAAACATTTCCCATTTGGAGGTGACTTAGAGTGAGTCCCACACTCTTTTTCTCTGAGTTACCATTTCTGCATATTAAATTAAATAAATGATGTTCCCAAACTGGGGAAGTTGGACCATGTGGCCATGGGCAGGACAGTTGCAGAGCACAGCCCTTGCCTGCTCTGGTGTCTCAGTGCCAAACAGGGTTACACTGCTAAAACAAACCAGAAAAGCCAGGGAAGAGGTAAATCCTGCTGCAGCTGCAGTGCCTGAGTCCAGGCTGTGCCTCCTGGTCACATCTGCTGTGCCTCATCCAGCTGTGTGCAGCTGTGATGTGGAACCTGTTGTGCAGGGGTGTGACCTGTGCTGAGTTGAAATAAAGCTGTTGCAAACAAGTTGTTAAAAACCCCCTCAGCTTCAGTCTGAATCTGTGTTTGAGGAACACTGAAATTCATGATAATCCAAGGAAGAATGGTTGTCTTTAGAAGTGGTGTGTGAGGGTAAAGGAAATGAAGGGACTTACTCTTTGTTTATTCTCCTCAAGATCAGAATCTATAATTTATTGGTCATAATAAAATAAAGGTAGAAAAATTCCATGGAGCTTTCTGGCAAGATTTTTACCAGTGAGGCTCTCACAACAGTAAAACACAGGAGAGCTAAAACTTCAGGGAAAAGAAAGGATTGTTCAAAAATAAATCTGACATTGTGGGGGAGAAGGAGTGTCAATACAGATGAAACTGGGGAAGAGGATGGCAGGTGGTGCCTGCTCCCCCAGCTCACAGTCCTTGGGAAACAGGGAATTCCTTGCTACAGCAGGGAATTTGTTCATCCTGCTCCTGGCTCTGCACGTTCCCTTGGGGGGACATCAACAGCAGTGGCTTTCATAGATTAACAGGTGATGTTTAAGGAGCATAATATAGATAGAGACCAGTGCTTATTTTATAGTAATTTCACATTCCTGGGGGTTTGGAAAGTCAGTGCAGCACTTTACTGTGCTCCCTACGCAGCACTCATGTTTCAACTTGAACTGTTCCTGGGGGAATGGAGCTTACTGATGCCAGGCTTTCAGTGGTGTAAACAAATCACACAGAAACATTTATTCCATGACCAGGAAATATGGCCCATGCTATTACAGCATCATTTAAAAGGAGATATTAATAACTAAACACTGCCCATCATAGTTTATTCCAGAGCTTAATGGAGGTTGAATGCTTTGTACCACAGAGACCTGGCTCCCAGTTTGCTGTCAGTTTGTACATGCAGCAATTCAGCCTCGGGTGAGAGTGGCTTTGTGGGATGGAGAAGGGGACAGTCATCTGAGTTTTAAAAAGTATTTTCTGTAATTTAAGATCTCGTGTTAGAACAAACTAAGTTCAAATAGATTTGCAATCTGCAAATAATCTCTCACAGTGGGAACCTAATTTCAGTATTATGATAGAGAACTGTTGTACTCATTGAGGCAAATTAAATGTGTATTTGTGTTAAAATATATTTTTAAAATGCATTGGACAGGGTCCTACCACCATTAGTGGCTGTACAGAGTCTGCCAAGCCACATCACAGTCTGGTTCCTTACAAACCCTTGGAGCAGCACCAGTGCAGGGAGCTGGCATGGGCTGCCTCACCCAGCGTGGTTCCATCCCAGTGCCAGCTCTGCTGCCCCAAGGTGGCCCCTGATGCTTCCCAGGACTGCTGCAGAGCAGTGCTGTGGAATTTCCTGCTCTGGGCAGCCAGGGAAACCTCACTGTGCTGCAGGAGTCCCTCTGCCTCTGGCACTGCTGCCTGCAGCCAGCTCTCCCCTGCTGCTGCTGGCCCTTTCTGCCTTCCAGGCCAGGTAATTTCTTTGGTCACCCATTAGCACTGCTGAGCAGTTTCCATTTCAGTTTCCCTCTCAGGTACTTCTGCAGTGGCCTTAGCCTGGATATAAATAGTCATCAGGGACAGGGGTCACTGAAAAGGAGAGAGAGGGATTGTCACTCATGTCTGAAAATATCTGTCTTCCATTTGAACTACCTGCTCGGATCTTGGAAACTAGTTGGGTGTTTTTTCCCGGTTTTCTGCTCGTTTGCTTCATCATGTATTTCCTGGAACTCAACCATATCATCTTGTTGTGATTAGCTGTGGTAGATTCAGCCATGGCCCCTGGAGCTGCTTTCAGGTCAGTACAGAGCTGACAGTAACATCTGGAATATGAGGGGGGAAATGGCAGCACTAGAGACCTCTGCAGTGCCAGCCTGTGTCCCCTGTATGTGACGTGAGCATTCTCTACCTGTGGTGAGGCCATCAGCAACATGCCAAGAGATTTCCAGGGGAGAAGCCTCCCCACAGTTTTGCTTTCTTCCAAACTCCTCAGTTTCTCTGCCCTAGCACCCTCCTAGCATGTGCTCCAGGAATTGTCACGGAGTAAATAATGGTCTGCTGTCATCAGTCCTCAGCATCGAATACCTCAGCAGGGAGACAGAGCTGCCAGGGAGCTGAGGGCTTTTAATCCTACACACAGATCCACCACCCATCATCTCAGTCAAATGTCTTTTCAAGGATAGACTGACAGATTTAAATCCAAATAGCAGTCTATAAATTCTGCAAGACAGGCTTTTAATATCCTAGTCTATGGCTATACTTTCTAATTCTTGAGAATATTCAATCTATTCCTCCTTCCTCATCCCCTTTCTAAGAAACCATCACAGGATCTTGAAATCCTATCATTATTTTATCCAGATGCTATAAAATGAATCTCTTATACACTTCGATGCAAATGAGTTTTTCAGAAACTTCTCCCCAGTTGAAAGAATGAAGGCTAGAAAATGTTTTGATTTTTTTGATCCAAAACTTCCTATTTGGGATGGTGCCTCTCTGGCAGCACCCTGCTGAAGAAGGTAGCAATTTTCACTTCTCAGGCTGTGGGATACAGATACCCACATGTGCTCCAGGTCACTGCATCAGTTCTCAGCAAGTTAGAACGGCCTCAGTCAGCTCCAAGCTGCTGGTGGTGTTTCCTGCAGCCCAGCTTTGAAGGCTGTGCTGCCCCAGACACCTGGATGTGGGCTGGAACAGGACCTTCTTCATCTGCACAGTGCAGGAAGGGACTGACTGTCTGTGCCAGCACACTGGTATTAGTTAGAGTTACCTGTGTGCAGTCTGGAACAAAGCACTGAGCAAAGCACTCCCTTTATTTCTGTGAAGATTCATTTGGACTTTAAACTAATTCATGTGAGTGCTTTGAAATATTTACTGTTCATGTGTATCTGGGGAATAATTTCCTCATGTGAATTCTCACAAGTAGCCTGAGCAGGATCTGACTGTGAACTACAAAATATGTGTGTCAAAATTCCCACTGCTCTTATTATCTAAACTATTCAGTGAGGACCAGAAAACCATTTAATTTCACAAGTGATTTTAAGGAATCTGTTTGTGAAGATAATTTCTGAATGTTTTAGGCAAATTAATGTTGATCAGTAAAGCTATTCAATAGTTTTTCACTAGATGTGAATTTTACCACATTTATGAAATTACTCCTTCAATTTCTAACAGTTCCAGTAAGAATTATGTTAATAAAATTTGCTGCTAAGGCCACAGACTAGAACCTGGACCTCAGTCTCCCCTGTGCAGCATTGACCTCACCACTGCAAGCTGTGTTACAGTCTTCTGTGATCAATAAATGCATAGCACAATGGCTCTGCCTTCAGATCATTCTTGTTATCGCTAGAGGAAAAAAGCATTTTAAACAACAACATACTAAAGTATGAATAAACTATTTCCCCAGAGCAAAAAAAAAACCCCAAAAACTGTGTAGTTTAAAGTAGGTGCTTTCTCAACACATCTTCACATTTCAGGATGTTGAACCCTATTAAGAAGTCAATGGGAATTTAGATTACCAAACCTCTCAAATAATTTTAAAAGTGCTTTAATATATACTTAGTGTTGTATGGTTTTCAATGAAATAATAATTTTATTATTATTATGCACTTGAGCAGTGCTAAGCTGACCCACTAAGTTCATTAGGAAGGACTTTGCTTAGTAACTGTCTGATCTGCTCCACTGAAATATTCTTTGACTTCTGTCCAAAAGGGAAACAGTTTGGTACATTACATACAGAATTTCAGTAAGAAATGAGAATTTAATGAGGTGTCATGAGAAATACAGGGGGGTTTTATGCACCATTACATGAAATAGGATTAATAATTTTAAGGAAATGACCTACAATTATGTAAAAATACAGAAAGCAGGCTCGAGGTGAATTGTTGAAAAAAACAGCCTCAACAAAAGTGTTTTTTTTATTTTGTTCAGGAAGCTGCTACTTAAAGTAAAACACTTCTAGAATTCCAAATTACGTTAATGCTCCCTGCGTGTTCACCGTAGCAGTAAATTACAAAATTTATTATAGTTTGGAGTTAAGAAAACAATTTGCTTTTGAAGTATGGTAGCAAAGAGGCAGAGATAAAGAAAATAATGAGAGCATGCAACTGTATGTACATACAGCAGGGATAGCATTAGAATGCATGGCAGTGCAGAGCAAGGCTCCCAGGTGTGACACTGGAGTGCTGGGGCCAGGTCTGGAACTGGTGTTTGTGGCACTGGCAGAGCTGGACCCCAGCAGCAGATCAGCTGCCTCTGCCTTTGAAGCTAAGCTGTCATTTTTAAATGAACTTTTGACTCTTCTGCTGCCTCATGTCACCAGAACAGCTCTGGCTGTGCACAGCTTGCTGTGGTCACCCTATGGAGCAGAGTTTATCTCTTGATAAAGAGAAATTTCGTGGAAATACTTCTTGGTGTTTCATGCACAAATGGAGTTTAGGAACTGTAGCTCAAGCTGTGGGCTGCTGGAAATCTTGTGGAATTCAGGAGGAGCAAATGCAGAGACCTGGTGCAAGTTCAGCAATCCATCAGGACTGACCCAGTGCACCAGCGTCTGTCAGTCACTGGCTCACAGCTGAAACTAGGATAAAAACACTAGGATATTTGCATAGGATATTTACCTGACAGTTCTTCCCCTTTCTTCTCTCTCCTTCTCAATGGCTCATGTTTTTTACACAAAAGTATTTATTCCATAGTTCCACTCTGTGCAGTTTAATCTCTCTCCTACCTCACACCAGCATCTGGAAATACATTTATTTATATGCAGAACCTTGAAGGTGTAAAAAAAGAACTGCAAAACCTAATTCTGTTCCTTTTCTGACTGCTTAAAAGCACAGCAGTAGGAGTTAGCTGGCTAAGAGCAATCATTAAGCATTTCTTTATAAGATTTCATAAAGAGTTTCTTTGGATTCACTTTCACTTGGAGAAGTCTGTAATTTACCTCTTCAAATCCAAATTCAAAGGGAAATAAACAAACAGTTAAAAAAACGCTCTCAGAAGCTGCTTTTTAGTCCTTCTGACTTTGCTGCAGGTGCATCTGTAGATGGCAAGCAACAGATTCACAGCAGTGGTGTTTCAGTGTGAGCAGAGCAGGAGGCAGCGTGGCAAACAGGCTGGCTGTGTGTGCCAGGCTGCCTCTCCAGCCTTGCTCTTGGTGCTAGGACAGCTTGGTTTGCTGTGCTGTTCTTACCTGTGTAGGTGCCAGTGCTCTCCTGTTTATCTCAGCTTGCTAGCTGGCTTCCAGTTCGGTACTGAATATTCCAACAGCTGGTGGGATTTGGGATTACAGATACTGTGTGCATTTTGCTTGAGTTCACTGCTTTTACAAAAAGTATATCCCTAACCAACAAACTCTGAAATCTGAGAGTGTCTCAGCTCCATTTCTTATTAAGAATTGTCACGTTTTACTGCTATTTAACTTGTTTCCTGGTGATAATTACTGTTATCATCCTTTACATTGAGACTGTCCCAGAAAAAATTTAGTAGCCATATGCTAAGCATGCTTCTCTACCCCAAAATAGCAATTGCAGCTTGGTTGCATGCAGTTGGAGCTGTTTGTTTGTCCTGTGAGGAATCACTGTGTGTGGCATGTTGCACAAACAGGCAGCAGCTCTGGGATGTCACTGTGGCTCCTGCATATGCCTTCTCCAGGCTGGGAGAACACAGGATGGATGGAACACAAAGATAGAGGTATTCTAGGATTCTTCAGCTTTAAAGGGCTGTGGGGTTTTTGGTTTTTTCAAGTCAGTGACTTGGCTTTTAGAATGTGCTATTTAATGGAGTGTTCTACCTGACACTGCTTCTTTTTTTTTTTTTTTTTTTTTTTTTTTTTTTTTTTTTTTGGTCAGATTGACACCAAAAAACACTCCAGGAGAAAACTGTGACTAGAAAATGAATAGATAAGACATATGCAAAAATGGAGTTTACCTCCAGTGTTAATTACCAACACAGAACTACACTTTGATTAGGAAGATTTGATAAATCACTGTCAAGGCTCCATATTGAAGGCTATATTGGTAATTAATTTGATAAGTAGGATGTGCTTCTTGCTCCTTGTTGGCAGTATACTATCAGTAAGCTTAATAGTCTTTGGTTCTAAAGAAACTGAAAATTATTTTCTGGCCATATAAAACAGTAGCTTCTTCATTTTTGTGATGTTAATCTCACTTTAATGACTTCTGTGGAAGGATGTGTTTCATCATCTAGCTGGTGGCCTTAAATAGATTTTCCTTTTTTTCTTGAATGAGACTTAGAATTGAGGGGAAGGATCACATAAATAAGGTTTTGACTTCTGACAAGGTTCCTGTACTGTGTGAACTTAGTGCAGCAATACACTGACCTTCCTTCTTGCAGGATGCAGGAACTCACTGCATCCATTTGTGGGGGCTTGACCCAGACATACCACAGAAATATTTCACATGTAAAATGCTCTGTACAAGTGTGCAGAACTAGGGGAGCTGGAACCAGAGAGATCACAAGCATTTATTGTATTAGAAATTTGTCTACATAATACTTAAAGTTGTTAATAGTGTGAAAGCCTGACCTCTGTAAGTTTAGCAGAAAAAGTGCTGAGCATAGCAGTTTGAGAGAAATATCAGCAATACAAGGTGAGATTTCAAAGGTTAGGAATGCATGTGCAGACATCAGTAAGACACTTCAGGTTTTGGTGATGAAGACAGCTTTCCCAAGCAGTTCTTTCAGCCCCCCAGATTGCCTCCTCACCAAAGGACTTCCAGGGGCATGTCAGCAGCCAAGGAGAATATATAAACTGATATAAATGTTGTGGGAGCTGGTGTGGTGCAGTGTGGCTGTAGGGCTTGGTCACTGCAATACAGCTTCCTATTCACAGTGTGGCATGCTACTGAGGTACTAGGAACAGCAAGGCTCTTTTACTTGAGACCCATCATGGGAATGGCTGTGAGGTTGAGATGGTTATTACTTAGTGCTGTAGCTGGATTAAACCACATTTGGTGCTTTGCAAACTGCTACACCCAGAATTTTGCAGTGCTCTCCTCAGTGAGGACTGTGCCATATGACAGTGCAGCCTGTAAAAAGACCCAGACAGCTCAGAGTAAGGGCACATCACGTAGAGTTCTTTAGATCCCAGATGTATTTTTCTTTCTATTTTTCCAGGAAAAGTTATTGGATTGGAATTTCTCAATATTCTGTAACAACACAAGAGCTCATCGTACCTAGAAGTGTCTCCCTCAAAGAGCCATGACTAAACAAAGTGAGGAGTGAAAGGCTTCCTCAGAGGATGCAGTGGTCATGTCCTCTGCCTGGAGCAGTGGGCTGGCTTTACTAGAGCTGCTCTGCTTTGCCCCAGAATGTGACTGTGCCTCTCCCTGCCTGGAAGAGAAGGGAAGCTGCCCTTCCCAGACCTGGTGCTTGCCCACTTACAGAAAACAGAAGTTCCTCCACTTCATCTGCAGACACAAAGTGCTGCTCAGTGCTTTCATATCAAGCTTCTGAATGTTAGAACAAAAGCATGCCAACATTATTTAATGTAGCACTGACTTTGGAGGCAGATGGCCACACAGTGGTGTTTGAGGTCAGATATTTAATACCTGCAGATAGCAAAAGCTGCAGCTCCTGAGATCCCAGTGGGCAGCAGCTAATGTGGAACACCTGAGGAGGAGCAGGCACCTCCCCAAAGTTGGTGTGGCCTTGGCATTGCTGTCAGCTGTGCCTGAGCAGCCAACGAGTGCATGTGGGGCAGACACAGAGCCTGAGCAGCAAAGGGGATGCACCTGTGGGACAGACACAGAGCCTGAGCAGCAAAGGGGATGCACCTGTGGGACACACACACACACACAGAGCCTGAGCAGCAAAGGGGATGCACCTGTGGGACACACACACACACAGCCTGAGCAGCAAAGGGGATGCACCTGTGGGACACACACACAGCCTGAGCAGCAAAGGGGATGCACCTGTGGGACACACACAGAGCAAACAAGAGGCACCTGTGGGACATACACAGCCACGGCATCTCAGAGGAACTGGGCTGAGGACAAAGGACAAAGGCACAGAGAGAAGGACGAGGACAGAGTACAGTTTTGGTTTTGGTGCTGCCTTTGAAAAGCTGCTGTAGAGCAGAAGAGCTGTGAGAACACTGCTTCAAAGTGCTGCTTGGGCTGCCTCTAGCAGTCCCCCACAGTGAGGATGAGGATGGAGCAACCCCTGTTGTAAAGACAGGTGTTCTGCACTGGGACCTGGAAGAACAGCTGCAAGCCTTGGGAAAGCAAGGTAAGATAGCCAGAAATAAAATTGTTTAACCATATGGGCACAGGGGCATGAAGTAGCACAGCACTTGCTTGAATTTTGGTGAAGACATGTTGGAAAGTTGTAGTGCATCTTTACAGGTGTAGGATTATCCAGGATTGCAATGAACCCATGGCAGTAGGAAGGGTTTGCTTGTTGTGACTGTTCACAGTGAGGATGTTTGCTGATACTGCTGTGGCAGGTACAGACTGTGCCTCATTGCACATCTGACTTTTGTCCTGGGCTGGCAGGAACTTGGAGCTTTAGTACCTGCTGGTACCTGGCACAGGTGACAGAGGGGCCTGCTGGCTCCCAGGGTGAGCTCCTGGGGAGTCAGGGTGTGGGAATGGCTGCTCTGTGTGCACTCAGCACACACACCCCGTGGTGTGCCTGCTCAGGACACTGGGCTGTGGACAGAATGGATGGCTGTGCTTATGTAGTGCTCTGTCCTCTCCAGCTGGGGCTGCTCATCCTCCTTGCCTCTGGAAAGGCTTTGCTCTCTGAGTGCTTCAAATGTTAGAGCAGCACCAGTGAGCTCTGTGCTGCAGCTCTGCCCTGTGCTCACTCCCTGAAAGCCACATCCTCTGGGAGAAGAGTGGGGACTGATGTGAAATTTGGATAGAGGAGAGTGGGTAAAACTATGCAAGCAGGTTCCTGGATTGGTGATTAGACTTTGCAGAATGTTTGTGTTGGAACAGTAAGTCAGGGTTGTATTGCAGCAGTACTACAATCAGAAGCATGGCTTGACTTTGAAGTAGCTGTTTCTGCTGTAAAAGCTGCTGCTCTGTGTATTTACATGCCCACTCCCCATATATTTTCAAACTCTGAATTTTCTAATACTTTCTTTGTCTTTATGATGCTCTAAGTATAGGCAGTTTCAAATTTTAATGTGTCTAGAACTGCCAGTTGACGCAGAGCTCAAATGCTAGCTGAAATTACCTTAATTATGGGCACAGTACAGGAGAAAGTACTTTTCATATAGGTTACTTCAATAAAAGTGCCTCTTGCTCTTTAAAAAAAAAAGCATGTTCCACAATAGCTCCTTATTACTGTCAGCATTGAGGTGTATCAGCCAGGTAGGGCAAAGCAAATGCTTTTGGAGACCCAGATTTATCATAGCTTATGTGGCCTTGTGGAATATGACAACTGCTAGAATTTCAAGGCTCATAGTTAATAATGGGAAAGAAGTCATCAGGAGAGGTGATCTTTTCCTACATTGAAACCAAGTAAGGCTGGTGAGGAGGGAGGCTACCTCAGGAAGAGTCATTATAAAACAGCCAGCATGGAAATGCTTTCATATTTTTCTCAATTAAAATAAAACTTGAAGGTGACAGCAGAGAATTGAAGCATTAGAGTCAAGAAAATGTCTTGGTCTGGGAATAACGAGGATGGGGGAGGGGGGAATGGATTAAAAGTCTTAACAGCTTAGAATCAGTAAGTTAATGTTTTATACAAAGTGTTTTCGTTGCCTCAATTGCTACTGTGGGATTCAATTGTGGCTTCTTTGCAACAGATAAAGTGTTGGGTAATTTAATTTTGGATAAACCCTCAGCCTCTTTTTCATAATCTGTAAGAGATATACTAAAGGATTTACTGGTTTGTGTAAATTTCAGAGACAACAGGACATCATGATTGTATAACTTGTTAATAATAATGCATGTGGGTGTCTTTTATTGTGGAGTAAAAGATTATTGGTTTATGATTTTTTTAAAGAAACATTTGTTTCATTAGTAGTGTGCCTTCATAGACATTGTGTCCATCCAGCTCCCTAGAACAGTGCTGGAAAAGTTCTGTTTCAGGCAAGAATTTTAAAATACCAATCATTGCTGAACATGCTAGATTTTCAGATATATTTTATTCTTCAATATAGCGTAAGTTGCCTTCAGCTACTCCAATAGTTAGGGTCAAACACATAAATATTAAGTAACAGCAGGATAGCAGCTGTGCAGTGTGCCATTTCACAGCTCTTTCTTTGGTGCTTGGCAGGACTGCTGCAGCTATTTAGCTGGAGTGCTGACTCCCCTTCCCTGGCCAGTGTTTGATGAAAGACTGCAAAAGAAGCTTTCTCCCTAACAGGCAGAAGTGTTCAGCCAGTGAATAAGTACCACCTGTCACACTTCCACCAAACTACTAATTAAATCCTCCTCCCCCCATAATTAATACAAAATTGCAGGCCAGAATCAGAAGGATTCTATTAGCGCCTTCTAAATTACGCCTAAGAGAAAATACCTGGTGTATTAAAACAGCCTTTACTGTACCTACCACTCTGTTATTTCAGTCTCATTCCCAGTCTTTCCTGATCTTATCCACTTTCTTAGGCATTCCTAAAATCTGGCAGTCTGAAGCTGAGCTTTGAAAGCTTGAAAGTATTCATGGTCTATTTGGTTTATTTCATAGCTTTAGCCACCTGGCAATTTTAATTTCCAGTGACAGTGCTGGAGACAAGCAAATGATCATTTGAGTGAGTGTTCTTTCAGTTCCTTTTGGCCTGTAGGAATCTGGGACTTCCTTGTGGGTCCTGAAACCAAGGAAATTTTCAGATCCTGGCCTGTCAGTATGGTTCCTGCCAAGAAGTCATGAGAAAGTTGAGTTGTAGTAGCTGCAGTGGTGAGCAGACAGTTGAGAAAAGCAAGCAATGTTGGAGTGAATTGTTCATGGAGGGTTCATTTCTAGTCACCAGTACTTCTCTCTTAGTTATAGATAACAATAGTTGTATCTGCTGGGGTCATCTTATCCTGGTATTTTATTGCTTTACAAGAAGCCAACCAGTGGAATTACAAATGGAAGACAATGAATATCCTTCTTGAAAAGTGTAAGGCTGGCTGTTAATCATGGTGTGAACTTCGGGAGAGGACAGGCTGCAGGGGGGTGGGTTACATCTGTGGGTACACAGCCCACTTCCAGATTTATCTTTCTCGCTCCCCATTAGCACTAATAGTTACATTTACACTTTTTATAATAAAATGTATTTGGCTTGCAAGTGCTGTGGGTGGGCAGGGCTTGGTTTTTCTGAGCAAGCAGTTAAGTGATTTGTAACCATTTGAATGGTGTACATAAATAGAAGAAATAGCTCATGTGTGTATTTGCAAGGCCACTAGCAGGCATGTAAAACTTACTTTTGCATCAGCTTGTTCTGAATTCATCAGTTATTTATTGGGGAGTTGTATAGGAGGGCATTTTAAATGGAAATAGAATGCTAATCTTAATTGATTTTTTTTTTTTTAATCTCTGTTTTCAGTTATGGGATGTGGTACCCTGCAGAATTGGGGAATTTACTGTAATCAAACCAGATATTTTAATGTAGTAATTATGCCAAGCCAGACACAACTGGCACCAACACCAGCCTTTTATTAAGAACTTCTCATGCCTTCTTTCAGGCAACACTGACTCCTTTCCTCCCAGGCAGCTCCCCCCAGCACTCAGTGCACAGGCATAACTCTGACACTAGGAATTCCAGGGAGCTGGCCTCACAGGAAGCCTTTTCCCACATCAGCAGCTCAGTCTCTGTGATGTTCTAAAGTCAGTGGCTGACATGGATGAGAGCTTTGCCTTGAACAGCCTAAAAAGCAGTTTTCTGACCAGTACTTGAGGAACTGGCCAGAATACTTGTCTCATTTGTGTTACAGAACCGCACCAAAAAGTCAGTGCATTTTGTTGTTTTGCAGGGAGGGGGTTCCAAGTTTTCCCAGTAAATGATAAAACACTGACAGACTTGCATGAATACTTTGTTTGGTGTAAATGCCTCTTCAAATCAAAGCTGCCAAGTACACAAAGGAATACAGATGGGCAGCTTGATCAAGTACATGGCTAACACTGTTTTATAATTAGAGAAATGGTTGACTTCTATGATGAGCAGCCCAGGTTTATTCCTATTTCACTGGTCAGAAAGCACTCTGAAAAAAAAATCAACAGAGTAAGGGGTAAGAAGTAAATTATAAATACATGGAATAATCAGGGCTTCTGGTGAAGGAAGGCTCACTGCCAAGGGCTGTGATAGCAGTTACTGTGCTGGGGTGCTGTCCATCCCTGACACTGCAGGATCTCCTTCCCCTGGAGCCCCAGAGGTGATGTTTATCCCTGACACTCCTTCCCCTGGAGCCCCAGGGCTGATGTCCATCCCTGACACTGCAGATCTCCTTCCCCTGGAGCCCCAGGGCTGATGTCCATCCCTGACACTCCTTCCCCTGGAGCCCCAGGGCTGATGTCCATCCCTGACACTCCTTCCCCTGGAGCCCCAGGGGTGATGTCCATCCCTGACACTCCTTCCCCTGGAGCCCCAGGGGTGATGTCCATTCATGACACTCCTCTTCTCAGAGCCCCAGGGGTGAATCACACATTCCTGTCTTTGGGTTCCTGTGTTACATGGGTGAGGGCCATAAACTGAGAGAACTCTGGGGTTCTGGTGCTGATGAATGAAACCAAGAGAAGGAGGAGACTGGGCTCAGGTGCTTGTGCTCTTAGAGCAGTGGGAGGAGGTGGGTCCAGGGAAGGTGGTGAGGCAGTTGCAGCACCTAGAGGTGGCCAGGTGTCCTGAGCATCATCCCTGAGTGGTGGAGCCCCCATCAAAGAAGTGGTGATGCTTTGGTTTTGATAAATTCAAGAAATGAGTTAATGGAAGAGATGGCTGTGAGGGGATGGTAAATTTATAGGAATACCATCCAAGTCATGATGTCCCTAGGCCAAAAATAGCTGGCAGTTAGAAGAGTTTTACCTTAGAAGTGCTTATTGCCACTCTTGGAGGCAGGATGACCTTCATCTGATAGAGTGCTGCTTTTCTGCTGGCAGAGTTCTTTTCTCATTTTGCAACTTGTACTGTCAGAGGAGTTTGAGCCACTTCTGTAGCCCAGCTAATGTAAGATTTATTACAAAAGCAATTCACTCAGGGGCCCCAGGGCTTGAAATACCAGTCCAAAAAGGAGAAAAGTCACTTCAATGGTTTTTTTAAACAGACATGTTGTGGTCTTGCTTATTTTCTAACTGTGATTTGTTGGCATCTTGCAGCCTTACCCACTCAGCTGACCTGTTAAAATACACACAGAGTTTCTGTTGAACTGTAGCAACTTGGAATATCTTGGCAGAACTCTCGGTATTTTTACACAGTTAAGTGGAAATTAGAAATCTGTAGTTTTGTACTGAAGAAGTTACTCTGAATTGCAGCACTATATTAAACCTTTTCTGCAAAGGTCAAACTGCACCCACGACCTGAACATTCTTCACAAGAATGTGCTTCAGAATCTGTAGTTTTTCTTAAGCACTGCTTTCACTGCTTTATTTCTGTCCCCTTGATCCTTTTTTTAAGGAAGTAAAATAATCAATTTGAGACCAGCAAGTCACTCATAGGTGCTCTGATCTGAGTTTGGTTTGTGTCTGATGAACAATTTGCTTTAGAAGCTGGATGGCTTTGGTGGTCTGTGCATATTTGGTTCAGGGGGTGAGCATTCAGGCCAGGGCCTTGTGCCTAAGCAGAGCATGTCCTGCTCTCACACTGGGGCTGTTCAGGAGCATCCCTGGCTTGTCTCCAGGGTAATGGAGTGCTCCCCTGCAAGGTTCATGAAATCCTTCTCACACAGCTGGGCTGTGACAGCCCTGGCTGTGTGTTCTGAGCCACAGGACATGAAGGTTAAAGTCACACAGCACTTCTGGGGCAGGAGCTCTGGGTTCCCAGGGGCACTGCAGAGCTTCACATTCAGTGCTGAGCATCTTGTATGTGCATGTTACAGAATGGAGTTAACTTACCTAAAACTGTTCTGACTGAAAATATTAGATTTCCCAGTTAAATACTCCACATAAGCCAATAGGGACAAGGCTTCTTGATATCCAGAACAAACAAACATTTGTTGTGTGCCTATTTCTGTTTTAAAATTCACCCTGTGAAGGAGAAAGCAGCGATGCTTTCCATCCCCTTGTATTTACTCTGCCCAAACACTGCAGGTAGGGATGCTGAAGGACATCTTAACAAGGCATCATCTTTGCCTGTTCTTTTTCTCCTAGCCACAGACCATTTCTTGAACTCTCACTCAGTGGAAGTAAAAAAAACCTCCAGTTTACTGTGTCACTGAACCTTGTGCTGTTTGAGTTTCAAGAAATCATAGAATCCAGTGTGTTTGGGGGTGCTTTCCATTCCCATCTCTGTAGGACAAAGCTATTTTGGAACAGGGTCAGCCTCTTCATTTCCAGGCAGAAAGGCCACCCAGCTGAGCAGGCTCAGAGGCTGCTGCACTGAACTGCATGACCAGGTAAAGCATCTCCTGCAAAATGATATGGAAAATTTCTGCATTCTCAAACTAGGAGTGTTCCAGTAAGAGAGAGGAAGATGAATTTCTTTTAGAAGAATAGGTAAAAAATATAAACAATTCATGCCGTGGGTTACTACCACACATTCATTCATTCATTCATTCTAAATATGTAATTAAATCATCCCTCTCTCTTTGTTCAGTTTTGTTGCTTTTTATTTATGAAAGTTTTTCATTCTCTTAATGTTTGCTGTTTTGTCTCACACTTGCCTTGACACACTTGCTCATTTTAATTTTAGGGGTTGAAGATGCTCTTTTTATTGTCTGCTTTCTTATCAGATCAGCTTCTCAGATTGTTGCTGCAGGATACTTCAGGAATGAGACTTTGCAATAGCTGGCAGATTGCATCGGTTTGTGGTTGAGGGAGAAAGGAATAGTGCATGTTTATATGACATGGTATTTTGTAGTGCAAAGATGTCTTTGCTGAGTGCTCCCTGTCTTGGGTACTTTGTGTTATGACTTTGGTACAGCTGTGCTTCCTGGAATGCAGCTGGGCTCCAGCAGAGTCTCCCTCTGCCTCCCTGATTGCTCACATTGCTGAATGGCTTGCATCCAACTCATCATCAGAGCATTCTCCAGGTGCTGCACTTCCATAACCTCCTCTCTGCTGACTTAGCTCTGCTTGTCCCCAGCCCCAAACCAAGAGTAGGTTTCAGTGGCCATAAAAGAGGAGGCCCACAGAATTCAATGAGGCTGTGAAGCAACGTGACTCGAGGTAATTGCTTAAATACATTTCTGGGTGCATACCTAACAAAATAAAGGACTGGATTAATAGATCATTAGGAAGCAATTAATTTGCTGGGTTTTTTCTTCTCACCTTGAGGCCTGTGATTGTGACAGCATGTTATTAATTACTTCATAGCTTCTCCTGGGACTCTTGCTGTATGTGATGTCCTCTTCTGCCTCCATTGTTACACTGGCACGTAAAACAAGGTGTTTAATTTGGCTTCCCTGGAGCTGTGCCAGATCCTGATGGAAATGAGGTTAGAACTTACATGTCCAGTGTAAGTAGATGGAAAGCCATGCTAAGAATTGCTAAAACTCAGCCAAATTAGTACTCTAACAGAAGGGTGTCCATAAACATTAGCAGGAATTCTGTCCATAGCACAGCTGGGGCTGTGCTTGTTCCAAGTACCTCACACAAGTCTGATACAGATGGCTGTAATGAATTAAAAACAACCTTGGAAGTGCCACTAGCAATGAAGGAAATATGGGCTGCTCTGGGATATCCCTTGGGTCTCCTGGGGTCAGCTGTCCTGCTGTGTCCCCACCAGCTCCCTGTGCCCCAGGCTGGTCAGAGCTGCTCTGGGGATGTGCACATCCCATGGGGTGTGTTCCATGAGTCCAGCCTGGCTGGGCACTGCTGCTGCTCCCTCTGGGTGTGTGAGCTCACAGGCCTCCTCTGGCACCCTCTGCTCTTCTCTGTGCTGTCCCCACCAGCTCCCTTTTCCTGGGGACCTTTCTTGTTGGAGAGGCACTCGGGTTATTCTCACTTCCAGCATAACAACTTCTACACCATAGCTTGTCCAAGAGTGACAGAAAACCCCTTTCAAGCACTGTCAGCCATAGCCAGTCATGAGTCAGAGGCTTTAGTGGAGTCAACAAACAAGAGATGATTACTGGAATATTTGAACATGACTGATGGAGCTCTTGAGGGTTGTTCTTGTGCCTTGTCCAAGTGTATGTCATATCAATCCACATTGATACTTGGAGTTGTTTTTTTAATCTTTGCATCCTTTTCAGAATAATGACCTTGCTTTCATGCAGTATCAATGAGATTGATTTGTAGTTATGTGTTTCTTTTAGTACTCTTTCTCAGGCCCTGGAATGTAGATGGATCTTTTCCAGGAACCTGGCTGCCCGCCAGTTCCTCCCAGCTTCATGGCCACAGAAATCAGCTTTGCTCTGTTGCTGTTCAGGAGGCTGTACTGGTGCATCATCCTGTCTTTGAACTCTTGATTCTCACAGCAGCCTGTGCTGCTTTGCAGTGCTCTGTGCTGGTTCTGTGTTACCTGCTCAGGGGATAGCACTCATCTATTCCTCACCCTTCTGCCACAGCTCTCCTCTTTTCTCCCCACATTCTGTCACCTGGGCACCCCTGACAGGAGCTGTTCAGTGGCACTGTTCAAAATACCTCGAGTCAAATGTTGCATCAACATCTCATTATTGGAATGCCTTTTGATCTCCTCATTGCAGCTTTTTTCAAAGCTTTGCTGAATTAGTACACGTTATTCTCTAATAATATGTTTTGGTATCCTAAATAACACTCAGTAGCTTACCTAGGAAGCAGCCCTGTTTGTTAGCAATGCTCCAGTGACACATTTTTTAAGAAAATGTAGTAATATGTCTTCCTAAAATTGGTTCCAGTACTTTGTTTGGGTCTTGCTTTCAGTTTTAACAGTGCTTGAAAACAAGGTTCAGTATCTGCAGTCTGTGTTCTGTTCCATACACAAAGTTTAAACAGAGCTTATCAAAACCTTTTTTTCCTGTGCCTTCTGATTCTGGAGTCCAGCTGATAAGTCACAGGTTTTGCACCAGGACTGGCAGTGTAAGATGTACATGTTTGGATTAGGCAGACCTTCAGTACAGAATTCCACTAGCCTTTCATTTTAGTTTTCCTTCATTCTTGACTTTTTTCTTTCATCTTTCCCAACTTTGGCATTCATCTAGGTAAAATATTCAGAGCCTCTCCCTTGGAAAATGCAGCTGTTTAACTCCCTCATTCATTCACTCATTCCTAATGCAGGAGTATCCATGTAGGCTGTGATTCCCTGCTGTGTTCTTTGCTAAAGTGTTCAGATTATTGTGACGTGACTCATGGCCAAAATTCCCAGCACATCTGCTGCTTTTAATTGTATAATTCATTTACAGGTAATGCAGTTATTGCTGTGCAAGATGCATAGAAATTACACCCACAAATGTGTTTTCTTCAATGTTGATTTTGATTTTTGCACTCAGTAGCCACTATATCTGAATTTGGCCAAGTTGCTGCATCATAAAAACAGTTTCTCAAAGTCTAACCCTTATCTTCCATCATAAACCTACTGATTTCCTACTCTGAGAGCAGGAGAGGATTGAGGGGTGTCTCAGTGATTTCTGCACTCACTTGAGTGTGCCAGGTAAAGTAATTCAGCCTGGCCTAACAGGAAATGAATTGCCCTGGCATTGGAAAAGGTGAAGGCCTTGCTTCTGTTCCTGTGCAGGAATCAGAAATTATTTTTCTTATTCAGAGGTTTGTTTGGTTGACAGGATTTTTCCCCCATTAAGAGGATGTACCCAGAACGGTCTGTACAGAACAGATGGAGGTTTTTGGGGCTTTTTCAGATTTTAGAAGTAAGGTGTATTGTAAATGCTTGAAAGAATGCATTTCTCTCCATGATGTCATAAGTGATGGTGCTGATGGTCTCCCCACAACTTAGTGCACATGTTCAGCATGGTGGGACTCTCATAATCTTCTGGCTCTTCTCATTTTAACACCAGAATACTCTACAGGGAGGTTACACAAACTGAAGTTTTAAGCAGTAGCTTTTCTAATAGCAACAGGGCAATAAAATGATGCCCTTAGTGTATGGAAATGGAAAATGCATTCTAAAAGTCTCAGATCTCTTTAAACCCGCTGAATTAAATCTCAGGCATTCTGAGAAGAAATATTTTGGTTTGGGGCTGTGTATATGAAAGATTTAAGTTTAAAATAAATTATTTTGAGAGCAACTTGACACAGAAGAGATGATGGAAAAATATTTTAAAGCCATATGGATAGCTTTGCTGGAATTAGTATGTGTATACAAATAAGTATATGCACATTGACTTCACAGTCTTTTCTAGACTTCATTCTGCAGCCTTACAGTCGTGGGTGGTCCTGTTTTTCTAAAAGAAAATGTCCTTTAATGAGTATAATTATTTTCTCTTGAAAAATACTTACTTCTCACGTGAATGTGAGGGATGAAACTGGAGATCTGGTTTTATTTCCTGGGTTTTCTATTTCTGAGTGGCCACTGTTGTGCATGAGAATTTGTGCAGTGTTCTGAGCAGCACACCTGTGTGAGGAGCAGAGCAGGATTTGGCTTTCCTCAGGCCCAAGGACAGAAATGAGAGATGGGAGGGCAGCTCCCTCCTGCCTGTGCTGGCATCCCAGACTGCAGCAGGCCAGGGGATGAAGGACTGCAGTGTCCCCAGAGAGGAGCTGCCAGCTGCCTGCCTGCCATCCAGATGTCACATTGCTCACAGGCACAGAGAGCAGCAACTGCTCAGCCTTCACCTGGGGGAGCTCCCCTGGCTGCAGGGAGGCAGATGGGGAGCAGGCATAAAGATTTGGGAAAGTAATTAGAAAAGATTGGATATTCTGTTTTATATTCCTCAGAGATTTGTTCCACCTGGTTTACTGTTATTACAAATCTTGGGAGTATCCTTGAAATGTCAAATACGACAAAAATGTTGATGCCTTTTTACTATATGTGCAAAGTGTTTGGGTAAAGGCTTTTGAATGCTTTTCTTTATCACAGCAGTCTTTCCACAGAACTGAAAACTCTGTTATTAAACCACTACTTTAACAGTGTGCTTTAATTTTAGAGAGTATTTGCAACCGAAGTGTTCTCTGAATCATTGATGTTAGTATAATAATTAATTGTAACCAGGATCTAAGGACCAAAACTGGTATTACTCAGCAAAAAATACTTGTTCTGGCTGAGGAGGAAGCTGTGTGCATTATTCAGAAATCATTGTACATCAGAATGTGCTCTGTCTGCAACAGAAAAAAAACCAAAAATCATCCATACTCAGTTAGAAAGTTGAAAAACTGGTGCTTAAATAATTATGTATCACTAACTGATGCTTTTTATCTACCCCATGGTTCTGTTCTGTTACAGAAATTACAGACATCAAACTGGGGCAGGATTCCCAGCAGCTTTTGAAGTCCAGATGAACTCAGTTTCAGCAGTGGAGGGGTGGTGCTGGCAGTTCTGAGGCAGCATTGCAGTCTTTGCATTTGCCTCCAGTCAGCCTGGGGCTAACCCTGGAGGCATCCCACCATCACTCTCATTGTCCTCAGGAAGTGTCTTTCAAGTTCTTGTCTGTGTGTGTGCCACACTTTGGGAGCATCCTTGCCAGGACTGTTGATTCCATCATTTTTCAGCAGTGCCTCTGAGCCCCCACTCTGTGCAGCATTTGATCCCCAAAGAGGCAGCAAACCCCCCACACTGTTTTAAGGAATGCTTTTGTGGGAGTCTCCTATAGGAGGCCCAGCACTAAAATATTCAATTCCTAAAGCTCAAAAGGAATTTTTAGAGGTTTTTCTGCATTCTAGCAAGAACAGAAAATGGGAAAACATTGGAGACATTTTTATGTGAAAAAACTGATGTGTGGGCTAGCAGTTTTCATCCAAAATCCTTGTTTTCAAAAAGGAGATTGGTTTGTCTCTCACAGCCTGTAGGATGTTTACAACTGCATGGTTTTCATCTCTTTAGATCAAAACAAGAATGTTACTGACTCAGGGTCCTGCCTTTTTGTCAGCTCATTGCTTCAACAAGCTTCTGTTCCTACATGCAGAAGGTGACAGGGCCTGAAGAGTTTGCCTGGTGCAGCCAAGCAGCTTTATGAAATGAGAATTCCTGCACCTCCCCTGCTGGGGTGGTTACACAGCCAGCCTTACTCCATCCAGTAAGTGGCATCAGTGACTTCCAGCTGGGAAATGCTGTGCTGCCTTCTAAGAAGGGGAAAACTTCTAGAGAAAGACACATTTCTGTTCAGTTGTGGAAGCTAAGCCACATACATGAGAAATCTGTTGTGTTTGATTCCTTCTTGGCTTGTTTTATTTTGCAGTTTTCAAAAACCTGATTGGTTTGGCCTGTGACCTTCCCTATCCCAGCAGGTCCTTTGCTTCTTTCTGGCTGCATACCTGGAATCTGAAACCCTGGATTTATTATCCCATACTGGCCAGTGTCAATTTCAAAGTGACTGCAGGATCATTACATGAAGTTAGGCACTGCATATGTATTTATAAAGTCATATGTAAAGGAGTCCTTGCAGTGAAAATACATTTAATGAAAAATAGAAGCATGTTTCATAGAAAGGTCACATCATCAAGCATCAATTTCATGGAAATGCTTTCCTGCTTCTGAGGCTGAGCCTCAGTGATCAGTCTGCCTTTCTGTGAAGCTAATGTGGAAGTTGCTGATGTTGAACCTCCCTCTTTCTCTGGGTAGGCAGGAAGGGAGGTAATTATTTAAATATTAATCCATTGTTAGTGGTTTTGTTGATATTAAACCTACAAGACACTGCAAACAGTGTTTTAGTGTTACAGGAAGGAGACCAGTGGTGGTTTTTTCTATTCACACAGCTGCCAACTTCATACCCCTAGTGGAAACTGCTTTAATTAATTGGTATTTCCTTCTTTATTCGATGGGACATAAAGCAGAATAGCTCCCATGACATAAATATATAGAGGATTTTATAAATGCTCATTTTGTACCATACCTATTCAGACCTTCTGGGAATATTGTTGAAAATAGTTATGGAATTTTGCTTTAAAATGGCAGTGACAGGAATAATTGTTGTGAATGTCTCTACTAATAGTTGGAGCCATGGAAGGTTGGAAGTTGCACCTGAGTTTCCATAATTTGACCCACGGTTGTATTTTCCATGTTATTTTTATTTTGATAGTTTTTTTCAACAAATATTTTGTTTAACTTCAGCAATCTGACAGTGAGAGTGAGTCCAGCCCTCTTTTACAGCTTTGTGTCAGGAATCCCTGGTCACGTGTGTGAGCACCAGCACTTGAGTGTGGGGAAATGCAGAAGGCACAAGAGTTTAAATCTGGCTCCAGAGGGACAACAGGGAGAAGAGCCCATGGGAATGGATCATGGAAGTTCCCACTGGGCATGTCCTGCCAGTAGAAGTCACAGATTTTATAACAATTTTGCTTTTTATGGATTACTTTTAGTACCTTATGGCTTCTGCTGGGGGAGAAAGAGTGTTGGGCCAGAGAGAAAAGTCTAAGTTCCATTAGAGAAACAGCTTTTGATATTGTGATTTAGACTTTACCTTCAGTTTTAGGATACACCTAAGCTGTGTGATGGCCAAGACAAATTAAGTTCTTTAGCTGAATATATAACCAGCCAACAAAGTTAGCTTATTGTTACCATGTGTGTTTAAAAGCTTGATTAGTCATGGTATTAATCCTTTGATCTAATTAATTTCATTTTTAATTCAGACAACATTGAGGCTAACTTATTGGTGTATCAATTTGGCCATTATTTGATTTGGGTACTGAATTTTATATTCAGATTTTGAGAACCTCCAGTATAACTGCCACTTACTGACATTGCTTCTACTTGCTTCCACGTGCATTGCCTAGGAATATTGCAGGCACCAGTCTTCTAATCTGTGAGACAATCCATTCTCCAGTAGAATTGCTCCTTTTAAACCCACTTATATTTTTTGTTACCACTAAGATTTGAGGCAGTGGACTCCAACATTATATGCTGAAAAAGAACCCTTCACTTTGTTTATTTTGGACCTGTCACTTGGCAAGGTTACAGCAAAAAATTTTTCTACATATTGTATCATGCTATAATAAATGCAAGTACAGCTTTTTAAATAGAGATATCCAAAGTTAGATATCTAATTTAATCTTGAAAACAACTGAAGTTTCTTTCAGAAGTGCCTACATTAATGTTGCAAACTAGTGGGTCAAGAGTTTATTTCTGCTTCTAAAATTACACGTAGCAAAATAAATGTAATTTGAGTTTTATTAAGTGGAAAATTCATTTTCACTCTCTTCCTTACCAAAAAGAAGTTTCATTTCTGAAGTTTGGTATGCCCATTTCCTATGCATTAATCTTGATGGGAAAAAATACAAATGAAGCATTTAATTTAAATGATGCTTCATCTTCTAATGGTGTTTCTGCCAATTTTCAATAGTTAATGCCAGTGTTAATAAAACTTGATTTCTGAGCAATTATGCAATGCATTTCATACTGGCAAAATGATTAATTAGGAGCCTTTGTGGGGAAGCCAGAACAGCAGCTAGCACTATGCCTGTGTGTGGGGGGGTGAAAATTCGGGTGAAATTCTGTAGTTGTATTGAACTCTCAGGCTGGACACGAAATGGCAGAACCATGGAAGTATTTACATGGAGGTGGCTGCAGGTGAGATGGTTACTGCCAGCTGACAGATGAGCATGGCACAAAGAGCATTTCTCCAGAGCTGCATCCCTGCTGCCAGGGCTGTCTGGGACCTGCCCCTCAGCTGAGCTGCTCCTCCCCAGCACAGGCTGCAACTGAGACTGGCACCTGCTCGGGGTCAGCATTGAGCAGCTGCTCCTTCTTGTCCCAGAAGCATTGCAGTGTTTCATTGCACCTCTTCAGTCCCTTCCAGCCTTCCTTTGGAAGTGCTGCTTTCCCTAATGGAATGAGGAGAAATTGAATCCTTTTCCTGAATCGTGTCACTGGTGCTCATCCTCTGTTACTCACGTTGCTATTCAGGTCTTTAATCAATGGCCCAGAAGTCAGTCTGTCTGTCTGTCTGTCTGTTTTCTTTCTAATGCCTGATCCTTTCCCTGCAGTTCCTTTTGACTCTTGTCCCTGCAGCTCTGTGACTTTGTCTGTTCCTGGCACTGCCCAGCCATTCCCTGCAGAGCCTCCCCACTGGGATGTGCAGTCCAGCTCTTGGAGAGGGGCTGTGTTTGGGGCTTTTGTTTGTTTTCTTCCTAAAGAAAGTCCTTCCTTTGTGAGGACTCAATGGACAGGCTGCTCTTGGGGATTTATGAGTCATGGTTTTCACCTCATGCTTTGATTTCTGTTTTTATTTCCTGTGTTTGAGGTGCATTGAATGTGCTGTGTTTAGTGGGTGGTGCTTCCACAATCCATTGAACTCTTAAAATGCACGTGGAATTATGTGAATTATTTCTGGCTTTCTGCAAATACATTTCTGCTTTGCTCTGTGCTACCAATTATTTAATATACCATGGAATGTTGCAGGAAAACCTGATGCAAGCATTCTGTGACTTCATTGCTGATGTATTCATTCTGAGATATATTAATCTGTTCTACAGGCACTACAAGCTTTCCAAAGTAATTTGGCTTTTAGATTTCTTTAGGTTTAAACATTTTAAAAGGAGGTTTTCCCAGGTGAGCTGATCTGAATGTACAGTAAGGGGCTCTGATTTCCGTGCTGCTTTACTGAAATGAAGAAATTTCAGTTACACTTACAGTTATGAAATTTTGTTCTTAACTACAGACTGCAGTAAAAAACCAGCAGCATCTTGAATATCTGCTTTCATTTCTAAAGAACACAGTCTGTCTCAGTTTGATGTAGCTGTGTAGCTGGCCATTCCAATTTGGAATTCCAGGAGGTCACAGTAGAAGATCAGAAGTGCTGAAGTATTCCACTGAGTACTGGGGGGAAATGCCTCTGCTAAACTTGCTTTATGAAGGAAATAAGGAGGGGATATGTAAGGAGCTGTAGTTATGGATTTATGTAACCAGGAGCAAATTAATTCCATTTCCTTTCTTAAATAAGATCTCAGGAAAAGATTAAGGTTGAAATTTCTTATTTGACCTGCTGAGTTCCTTTAAATTAAATTTAAAGGGTAATGGATCAGGAAGATATAAAAAAAATCTTGTTTTCTCTGGAGTGTTTCTGGAGAGATGCTGATGAGTGAGGAGTCACCTCAGCAGACAACTCAAGCACTGATCCACGGGGGCAGGCAAGGCTGGATTAGGGTTAGGGACACTTGGGGTTGCATCTTCTCTTCTGCTGTCTGCAGTCACCTTCTGAAATCTGCAGATCACCTCTGATTCTGCCAAACTCTGCCTGTGCTGCTATTTCCCTTTCCAGTCTTTATTCAATAAATGACATAAAAATACTGGCTGTAGGACATGGGTTTTAGTAGAGGGTGGTTACAGGCTGGCTTTAGTTAGGTAATTCTAGAGTAGTACTTCTTTTTTCTTATGCAAATCTCCTAAGTATAGTGCATTTGCAGGCCTTGCAAAAGTCACTGTTATAATCCATGTACCCTATGCTTTCACTGTCTGAGCCTCCCATCTAATGGGCTGATCTGTGGAAGCTGCTCCACTTCCCACAATAAAATGTATATATTTACAGGCTCCCAGAGGAAAGGCTGTAAACAGGAGCACACCCCTTAGACACAAAGATTAAAAGGCACGTCCTGCCATGGTGTTTAGTTGGTTTGTTTGTTTGAACTCACCGTGGGCCAGCTTTGAGAAAGCAGAGTGTTTGTCAGTGCAAGTCAGAGAGCTGTGTCTGTGCTCTGCAGCAGTCTCTGGACTGGGAGGTTTGGAGGCTGTGCAAGCCCCTGCTATTACAGTGACACCCATGGGCAGGCCCTGGCTGGGAGCTGGAAACCAGGTAAAACCAGTCTGCTGTGCTTCATACCCACCTTCTCTAGCTCACACTGAGATAAAGAGAACACCTTGTGTTTGTTTTTTTGGTTTTTTTAGGCTGGCATGAACAGAATTTGTAGTGTTGGTTCCTTTACTTGCTTAGATTAATGAGAAATCTAATGTAAACCAACAAAGTTCTGTGCTTATAAAGACAGTTTGAAGTTACTTGTCTTGCACTTTCAGTGTGTGGAAGTGCAAGAAAAAAGTCGATTTTTTAAAATAATAATTCAAAACACCACAAATGTCTGTGTTTTTTTAATCATAGCTTCAACATACAAATTGCCTTATTAAGTATTTCTTATAGTCAGTCAGACTTCTGAGAAAGAGTTCTCAGCTGCAAGTACTGTATCAAAGCAGGGCAGAATAAATGAATACATACATATTTCTGCAAAAAAGTAAGTCTTTCTGTAGAGTTAGAAATCTGCCTTCAGTACTTTCTCCACCTTTTCTTGTATGTGGCACCCAAATTCAGCTTGTTAAGAAGTGCTGGCATATGAGAGCTTTCCTTTCCAAGAGTCTGTTTCAGTGTTTCCCTCCATAGAGAAGACTGGTATTATCTGGCCTTCTGAACCAGCAATTCTGTTTTCTGAAGCAGAAAATTAAGTTTTCTCTTCTTCACTGTGAAGAAGCCAGTGTGTGTCTCATATTCATGCTAGACTGTCCCGACACAGAGCAGCAGCAAATGTGAAAATAGTGTGTCCAAGCACCCAGGGCAGCAGAATACAATTTTCTAGCAGAATTTCTATCAGATGCAGGTTCTGATTCTTACTCATACCGAGATACCTTTCAATGGCTGTGGGAGTGCCAGGAGCTGTCCCGAGGGAGAAGGGTAATTTAAACTCTGTGCAAGCCAGAACACCCAGCCCCTGCCCTGCAGCTCCCCCTCGCTGGGGCTGCCTCCTCCTCAGAGCCCTGACCGTGGGTTTTTGGGTCCTGCTGCTCTGATCCTCAGCTGAACATCTCATCTCAGTCTAGTGTTAGTGCTGCTCTAGGTGCTGAATGCCTGGGGGCAGATCAGGAGCTTTTATTGCCACAGGGTAAACCACTGGCTCAGTGCACAGTGACCTGGGGCTGGAGCAGCTTTTCCTGGGGATTTCCTAGAGCTGCACTGCCAGCCTGCCCAGGAATGGAACCTGCTTCTCCTGCTGTGTTACTCAGCTTCTCCTTCATTGAGGCTGGGATAAGAGGTGGAGAACATGCCTTGGGCCTGGGATAAGGGCTGCCAGGTGCAGTGTGTGTCCCATGAATGACTCAGGTTAGCTGGAACATTTACTCCAATGCACTGTGTCACAGCCCATGGCCTTCCTTGTGTCTTAGCTAAAGGAAATAAAAGTAACTAACTGGAATGTTGATTGTATGGAATCTTGCACAAATATGACATTTACTTGTTAAATACTGAAGAAATTTCAATCTCTTTCTAAACCCTAAGTACTGTGACCTCTTCCCATCTCCCTCTGCTCTCTCTTCCCCTCTCCAAACCAGGCCAGTTTACTGTTTTTATTGCAGTCTGTTCTCCTGTCTTGCTCAGAACTTACTGTTAGCTGTGAGAGCATTTCCCTTTTCTCCAGCCATCAGTGAATCCCCAGTGTGCAGCCCTGACACATCACATGAAGCTTGTGTTGCCTTATGAGGGATTTCATGGGAGGGTTTTGGTTTTATGCTGCTGTTCTTCAGCTGAAGTAAGTTCTCTGGCTTTCTTCTCTTCTGTTGTGTGCCTTTGAAACAGGGTTTGGAACAAACTTCATTTATTGGAGTTGGAAAAATGAGCATGGTGATGATGAAATTTCCTGGAGCTTAGTTACAGCAGGGAACTGTTAAGTCAATCCAGCAATGGTGAGGTGAATGCAAACTCTCACAAGGAACTATGGAGAGCAAAACAGCTTCCTATATAAAGGCAGGGAAAATGAAACTTGCCTTTTAAGGCCTATGGAGTAAGATAAAAACTGGTTGCAGTGGCAAAATCAGTTTTGCCTTAGCTTTTACATCAACTTTGAATGAATTGCATACATTCTTTTAATTACATCACTTGTGTTGCTTTATAGTAAGTCTCAGGCCAAGTGACTTTCCCATGATCATGTGGCCAGAACTTATGGACACAGAGTCACTCACTCCATTCATGTCCAATCTCCCTCCTCCAACAGTATGAAACAACATAAGGTGAATAAAAGTGGTGGTTTTGCTACTGTACTGCAATGTTAGCACAAAAATCAATTTCTTTTGCTTTGGAGATGCCAGGTGCCTTCTGAATGTGGTATTTAGTGATCCTGCAGAGATAGTGAAAAGAGTGAAAGGGATGTCAAGAGAAAATCCATCTGTAGAGGAAAAATCAATGTTTTTAATTCATTTCAATTTCTCATTTTACAAACTTCATTACATCCAATTCTATTATAAAAATCCACTCTCTCAATAAGGGAAATAATTGGAAGAAGAAAGCTCAACTGGATTAGATAATTAATTTATCTAAGTCTTAAAATGTTTCTGGGTTTTTTCAATCAGATATAACAAAATTACAGAAGCTCATATTATCAATCCAGATACAGTCTCATGCACGAAAGATTTATCCAAAAAAGTAATTCTGGTCTGTACTTGTTATAAATTCATGCTGAAGTAATTCATCACCCCACAGCACAGGGATTTCCATGTTAGCAGGAGTTGGTAGGGATGATGTGCTGCCAGGCTGGCTGCTCCTGAGCAGCTCCCCTGCAGGAGTAATGCAGGCTGCACTGGGCAGCAGGGCATGGCCCAGCAGCACACCAGGAGAGATGGTAATTGATGGGATTGAGTGAGTGAACACTGGCTTAGTGCATTTAATACCAGTCCTTGTTAGGACACTTGTGCTGCTCTTCTGCACTGGAATGGGTGTGTGTGCTGGGGAGGCTGGGACAGAGCCTGGGGCAGAGCCTGGGCTGCTGCTGCTGCTGGGACAGAGCCTGGGACAGAGCCTGGGCTGCTGCTGCTGCTGCTGGGGCAGAGCCTGGGGCAGAGCCTGGGCTGCTCCTGTGCACAGTGGGCTCCTGGCACGGCCAGCCTGGGCTCTCTGAGCCCCTTCCCTGCAGGGCACATCCCGGGGCATTGCCTGCATCCTGCTGCCATTGTCACGGGGAGCAGCAGGCACTGCTTCCTGCAGGGCTGTGTCCCTGTTACCTCCTTACCTACCACCCAAGAGAGGAATAAACGGCTCCCTCCGAGGTCAGGAATTAAAATGCAGGTACAAACCTGATGGTCGCTGTGCTTCTGGAGAGAGCTAAGCTCAGAGATCACAGTATTGGAAGCAGAGTACTGTGTCTGCAAAACTCAGAGACAGTAGTAAGCAGTGACACAGAGATGGCTGAGGTCTTTAAAACACTTCTGATAGTTCTCAAGAGAGAGCTGGTTTCCTTGAGGCCCCTGTAAAAGAGATTGCAGTGCAGTGGCTTCAGGAGTCCAGGGAATGATTCCTGGTTTTAAAGGTGAAATCTTGTTTTCTAATCTCTGTCTAAAAGTCTTGTTTTCTTTTATGACACATGCTTTGCCATCTGTTGTCAGAGCACACAAGTTGCTTTAATTCTTTTTAAGTGTTTAATTCTTTTTTAAGTGTTTTGCTACTAATCCGTTTTACCCTCCCTTTAGGTATCAGAATCTTTAGGCATGACAGTGGGCAATTAACACAGCTTGCCAAGACAGCTTGGCACTTGAGTGAAAAAGGTTGGAGTCCTACTGCCAGGGAGGTGGTGTGGGAATGGTGACAATTAGGCTCAAGCTGGTCAGTGGATCTTTTATTCATTTAAGGAGAGCTAACTACAAGGGAAAATCTCTCTACAAAGGAAAAAGAGAGATGTTGAAGAAATATGGGAGTTTATCTCTCTGTGTCCCTCAGGTCAGACAAGCAGGAGGGCATGAGCAGGTTGGCATCACACTGATTTCCCAGGACAAAGAAAAACCTTTCACTCCAGAGGCAAGGATGGAATTTGAGTACATGTTGCACATGTATAAATAATAGCAACGCTAAAAGCATTGCAAAGTGATCTGAGAGCTGTTCCAGCTCATCTGCTTCCAGCAGGTTGGCCCTGGAGGGTGTTTGTTATCCAGGGCGTGGGGATGTGTCAGTCCTAGGTGCTGGAACAGGGCAGGAGGACACTGGCACCCTGGAGCTTTGCCTCCATTACACACCCAGCTCCAGGGAATTGTAACACAGTCTGGCTTGTCACTGGATTTCCAGGCTGAAGCCATTTTCTGGGAATATCCAGTGCAGGCAGTGTCTTGCATACGAGCTAAAAAAGCAAAAGAGAATAGAGAAGGCCTGGGACAAGAGGAGTGAAGGCAGAATAGTTTGGCAGGTTTGAGACTTGAATTCCATTCCAGTGACAGGGTTGTCTACACTCAGTTTATTTTTAGCCAAGATTATGGGTTAAATTCACAGTAAGTGCTTCAGATGGAATCTCTGGGATGGATACAGTCACCAAAATGTTAGTACATTTGTATATGCTGAATTCATTCCAGAGAACAAGAGGTTGTTCCAGGGGGAAATAGGGAAGAGTAGTTGAAGGACAGGATGCTGGGGGAAGTGAAGCATCTTAGTCATTCTTGTTAACGTAACAACTGCTTGTCTTGAAATTATATTGGCTGGTGTAATGCTTGCAGCTAGACAAAAATTATTTCAGTGATAATAGAGCTCATCCTAAGCCAAAAAGTTGTCTCATTTCCCTTTCTTTTTATAGTGTAATAAGTATGAATATCCTATTCAAACTCTTCAAAGGTTTGCAGACATAATTATTCTGTGCTTATTTTTAATTGCTGGGGGCTTAAGTTCCACTTTGCTTTTTGACTGACTAGATGCAGTTGCTACACTTTTGCCATAAGATGCAGCCATTTTTTCCCTGTCAGATTAATTCAAAAGCAGAAAATTGAGGCTGAGTATATGAGATGCTGCATCTTTATAAAGTAAAACATTCATGTGCTTCTGTGTACTTGCTATGAATTCTAACAACTTCAGTTTATTGGTAACTAAATGTTATGGAATTATATAAATACATTTAATATATCTGTATTTAATTACATTAAAATAATTGCATTATGTTACTCATATTTTATGATGTGTTATAATAGTCATTACTAATATGTGTACTAATACATTACAGGTAAATGATGTAATTGTATAAATATGTAAATAAGAGAGGGTTGTTTTTCTGTCAGCCAAGGGCAAAGATGGCCCAAGCACATTAAGGGCAGATGTTTGCAGTGTGTGCCTGAGGCTGCCTCTCTGTGTTTGCTGTTTCTGTACAAAGTCTGTGGCACCTCCACAATCCATACAGTCTCTCAGAATGTGGGGGGCTGGACTGGACCCTGAAGACCATCTTGTCCAACACTTGCCACTATCCCAGGCTGCTCCAAGCCCCATCCAGCCTGGCCTTGGACACTTCCAAGGATCCAGAGGCATCACAGCCCCCCTGGGCACCCTGTGCCAGGGCCTCCCCACCCTCACAGTAAAGGATTCCTTCCCCATATATAACCTACATTTCCCCTCATGGAATTTGTGCCCCAGGTATAAAGTAGCAAAGCTCTAATCCTCTCTTTTCTGCCCTCAACTTGCTCCTAAGTGCAGATGAGCTAAACAGGAATTTTGCAGTGTGCACCCAGATGTTCTCTTAGAGAAACTGATGCAAACCTTCCTGCCAGCAAGTTGCACTGGTGGTTTTATTTACTTCTTTTCATCTGAGGTTCTGAGGACCAGGCACCCAGCAAGCTGCAAAGCCCCAACCCCCAGTGGTGCCTGGGAGGACTGGACTGGGTTTGGAGAGGAGGGGAAGGCAGAATAGAGCTTTGAGAGCCTTTGCTGTTTTTTCCTCCTTGGAAGGAGGAAGGGGTGGGGTGTTGGCAGCTGCTCGAGTCGTGCTGCCATGTGAAGGTAACAGAACTGCAGCAGAAAAGACAAAAGCTCAAAAATGACCAGGCTGGTAAAAGACTGGAGGGTCGAGAGGAAACATCATCCTGCACAGGGCATCTCTGTGCTCTGCAGCCTGTTTAACACGGTCATTTTCACCCTCAGGAAGCAGAATGTGAATATTTCCTATCCTGTAAAAAGCTCCTTAAAACATAAAACTGTTAGATCCACCTCTTGCAGTGCAAGCTTTCATCTTAATTACTGCTTTTAGGCTGGAGCCAAAAATTAGTTCCTCAGCTTCCAGTTCCTTGGACCACGGCAGCACATTGCTCCTGTTGATGAGAGACATCAGGGGCGTTAAAGTATTTTCATGGTTTGTTTGCCATTTCTGCTTTGGATATATTTTGTTTCTCTTAGTGCCAAGAAAGTTTCCAGTGAGTTGTGGTTTGTTATTTGAAAGGTGGTATTTTTCAGTGCAGCACCACTTCCAGTGCACAACACAAAATCCATGGCTGGTTAATTAACCCTGCCGGTGCATTTTCATCCCTTGAAGAAGTAGTTGTGCAAAAACCAAGCCCACTGATCACCTTGGGGAGAGAGGGAGTGAAGGCAGTTCTAATGATCTCCCAGGGAAAACAAAAGTGTGTAGCATCATCAGCTTGATCTCTAACGATTATTTAATTACTCTACTCATATGCTAAATTGCCTCTATGGACAGAATCAGAGGAGTGCTTTGTTCTCTTGTGTCTCTGTTCCCAGCCCCAGGGCACTGGGGGTTCCAGCGCTGCCACCCTGTTCCCACACTCACACCTCTCCCTCCCTGCCCCTCCAGCACAGGGCATTTGTTCTGCTCTGACTTTCAATCCAGCCTGAGGCAACGGGTTTATTTATCTCATTTCCTGAGCCTCATATGCTGCATGTCCCCCAAGTTCAACCAGGAGCAACACACAAGGGATTAGTAATATCTGGAAGCAAAACCAGGTTTTACATAGAATTTTATTATCTACTACTGATAAAGACTTAATTTTTATTTTTCGTCAAAAAGAAAACTTCTAAAGGCTCATGGAAGAACTTGCTATATAAACATACTTTTCTCAAATGCTTCAGTTGTGGACTCACAGAAAATAAAGAACACAAGCCTTTCAAAAAGCTCTGCAGGACTTTGGAAACACCATGCCAGGCCTGATGCCAGGCTCCTAGCTGTGTTCTTTAGTGGAGATGCAGCTGCAGAGCTTCCCTAGTGGTACCAGGCTACGTTGGGAGAAAAAGTACACTGGCTGTTTATGAAAAAAACAGAAAAATCCAACAGCTCCGGGATTCATGGAAATGACACAGACCTGTCCTTTCAAACTCATGGGCTTCAGCAATGGGACTCTCAGTTTTCAGTGCTCTAGTGACAATTTTTAATAGCAAATTGCCTTCAGTCGTCCATGTCCCTTTGCTCTGTACTGTGGTCACGGGGAGAGGCCAAGGCAGGCTAAGGAAACAATGGGAGCTGCTGAGGTGAGGCAGCTGCAGCCGTGCCAGGCTGGGAGCAGCTGAGGGCTGCACGCACAGACTGGGAGAGGCTGGGCTGGCAGCGACTGAGGAGACTGCAGCGTGGACGAGGAATAAAAGTTCCTGAGCAGTTCATCTGCTCGGGATTGTCCCTGGGGGCAGGGAGGGGTGGTTCCCTGCTCCCCAGAGTGGCTGCTGTGGGCAATGAGCTGGGCTCTTCACAGCTCCAGGACTGCTGCCCTCTGCCACCTTAGCCAGGAATCAGCTTTTCACTGGGAGTTCAATTTGACCCAAGATAAATTTAGTCCAGATTTAATTATTGTTCCTTTGGCTCTTCCCAGCAATCTGCAGTGGGTTTTAAATTCCCTGCTCATTTAGAGGGTGGTTTTTGTGTAATAAATTGTTTTGTAGAGGTCAAAGTGGCCCTGAGCATGGCCAGGGTAAGGGCAGAGGCTGGCAGTGCAGCAGGAGCAGGAAATGAAGCACAGGGTGCTGTAGTGACACTGGTGCTGCAAAACCTCTCCCCTGGAGCAGCTCATGGAGCTGCAGACAGAGGGAAAATCCCACAGCACTGAGGGCAGCCTCTGGGGGTGTGCCTGTTTATTAACAGTGCGACACGGGGGCACTGGTTACAGTGTCTGACACCAAAGGTGAACCCGGACACAGGAGGGTCTCAGGGCAGTCACACCCCCAGTGCAGCTCCCCTGCTGCCTCTGGAGCCCTGGGAGCAGCAGCAAAGGCAGCAGACATGAGCAGCATCTTGATGCAAACATTCTGGAGGGAGCTGGAGTTGGAAAAAGGTGACTTTCTTTCAGACTTCCTCTTTTGTTCCATTTAACTGATTGCAGTGTTAGGGAGGGTGGAAGAATGGTCTGTAGAATTTTTAATTCATAGTTAAATTAAAGTTTTCATTCATAGCCCTTACAGTTTCACAGGGTTTCATAGGCAACAGCCTAGAAATTGCCCTGCCCAGCATCCTGAGCTCACAGAGCAGCCCCCAGAGGAAAGGCACAGCCCAGGGTTATTCTGGGCTAGGTCAGCCCTGCTGGGCCAACATGGTAACACATGACCTGGAGCAGTGGCCCAGAGTGTGGAGCCATCCCATAATGGCAGTCAGAGACACACAGCAGCTCTGCTTTTAGGGAGCCCTTTCACCCTGGCAAGTGCAGGAGGCCCTGCCAAAGGAGCTACTGAGCAGCCAAGCAAAGACATCTTGAGTAACAAATGGAGCCTGGGAAAAACTCATGACGTGGCAAAAAGGCAAGTTAGAGCCTAAAAAAAAAAAAAAAGAGTCTGAGTGATTTCAGATTTGAAAGGATTTAGAAAAAAACTGTTTTTTCTTAAGTACCTTGCAGAGGTCTGGCCTAGCAGGATTTACCTTCATTACACACCTGGAGTGCAGCCATTCAGCACTCAGCAGCACAATCCTGCATTTAGGACTCGTGTCAGAAGTAACTTCATTCCCTTCAGCTGCTTTGGAAAAGTCTCCCACTCCTAAGAGTCAATACGGTGTATTTCACACACTGGTCTCAGGATAATGATTTATTTCAAGGTTCTCCTTTGGTGCAGCAATTAGGATTTTAGGTTTTTATTGTTAATGTAACAGCAGGTTTATTGGGACTTTGAGATGAGAGCAGGGAGCAGAACAGAGATTCCTGTTGGTGTTTCCTTCTAAAGAGCTGTCAGCCCTGCTGGCTTGCACTGGTGCTTTTTTATTACATGATTGCATCCATGTGTGTGTTTCACCAAACCTTTTCAAGCTTACACTTCCCAGGCGTGGTCTTGGCCAAGGACAGGTGTAGGTGCTCAGTCTGGAGCCAGGTTTGGGGCCCAGAGCTGGGCTCAGCTGAGCAGCCCCTGCCCTGCTCAGGCTGAGCTGGCCAGCAGCAGTGGAACCCTGTGTCACAGAGCAGAGCCTGCAGTGGGGCACTCACCCCTCAGGGAGCTCCCAAGGCCTGGGCAGTGCAGGATGGCTCTGGGCTCTTGGCACAGGGCTCCCTCCCAGTGTGCAGCCACCAGAGCCTGGCACTGCAGGAGGAGCAGCACTCTGTTCAACTGCCTGCTTCCAATTAATCCAACAGCACTTTCCAATCATTTAGGCAAGTGTTATCTCACAGATTTAGAGCAAAATGCTGGCATATAGAATTATTAAATAAGTGGGGGGAAAGAGGAAAAATCATTGAAAATTCAAGATAGGAAGACACAGTGACAAAATATTAGACTACTTCTCTGCCTCTGAATTCACTCATGACTTGCACAGGATGGATTCTCTTCTTTGCAGAACCTTTTCTGACAGCAGCATAGATTTCTTCTGGCTTCTCTCTTTTAACCAGGGGCTTCTTCTCTGGAGCCTTCATTCTCCACATCACAACTGGATGTCGTGGGCCAGTAGGACTCTGAATCTTGATAATCTTTGTGGATGCAATATAGGACATCTTCACTGTCTGCACCACAGAATTCATTAAATTTTTGGCAGCCTGAATTAGTGAAGTGACGCTGTCCAGCTGTAATAGGAAACACAAACAGCAGCCTAGAAGTCAGTGTGCTTTTAATCACAGGAATAAACAACAGTTCAAGATTACCAGAGACTAAACCATAATTTCTATGTTTTCCCTTTGTGTTTGATCACTGTACTCCTGGTCTGCTGCTCAGATTTACTGTGCTGGTGGAGTATATAAATGCTTTGGGAGATAATGCTAATGTTTTGTTTCTTTAACAGGAATTCACCATGCCTGTCTGCAGGGTCCTATTGCAATTACTACTGATGGGTAATGAAAGCAACTGGAAGAAGAGCTGTGAGAATGTGACCCCTTGCTTCCTTTGTCTGAGCACTAGGTAAGGCCTCCAGCTACTCCTGTCACATTCCAGGTCCCACAGGTGCTCAGGAGCAGTGATGGGATACTCTGAAGGCTCTGTTCTCAGCAGCCAGCATTTCTATGGGATATTACAAGTGGGGTAACCCACAGAAACCCCAGCGAGTGTGTGCCCCCCCCAGCTGCTTGGGGAGTGCCCCCCAAGGGCAGAACACAGAACAAACAGAGCCCAGACCTTCCCCAGCAGTGCCACAGCAGGGCTGTCTGCTGCCGTGCTCAGGGACATGGAACAGCCACACTGAGGCAGCTCTCTGTGGCTGGGATGGACAAACAGCAGGATGGCCCTTCCAAATGGGGGAGCCTTCACACTTCACCTTCCAAACATCCCCTCTGCTGAAGCACTCGTGTAAAAGCACTGAGGCTGGGTCTCTGAAGGGCTGTTCATGGGTGTAGTGGCACAGTGATCCTGTGCTCTGCCATCCAGCCCAGCCCCAGAGCCTTGGACAAGGTACAGATTTACAAACAGGGTTATCAGGAAAGGTTCAAGGACTTCTCCCTTTGCCAGGCCAAACAAATTGATGAGGTGAGAGAGGTGTGTTATTATTGTGTGTCTTCATTCTGGTAAGGCAGAAATAAACAGTGCAGCCAAGAGGCAGCATTTAGTTGCAATTTGGAAACACCTCTGAACTGGCAGAAAAATCTTGCAGTTAATACAACACACACTGCTGCTCTCTGGAAATGCAAAAAAAACACCAGTATCTGGTTGAATGCACAGATATGTGTGATGGCAAACTGAAATTATCTCAATTCCCCAAGAGAAGGTGTAAAATCTACCAGGTGGCCTCTGAAGTTCACTCCCTGCTGCAGCATGTGAACTTGCTAGGAAGGGCTGCTGGTCTGTAGCAGCCACGTGGTGTCTGCAGGGCACTGCTGCCATCAGAGGGTAGGTGGTGAGTTTGGGGACTGGGGTGTGTGACCTGAACCAGCCCTCAGAAGCCTTGGCCCTGCAGCACAGCTTGTGTCACACACTGATGTGAACCCCAAAGCACGTGCTGCCCCCCAAATCTGGAACACTTTTTATACATCTAACATGTCTGAAACAAACCACTGCCCGAAGCTGCAGGCTGTGGGGAAGGAAGGTTGTGCTCAGAGTTCCTGCCCCACACTCCCAGCACTCTGCAGCACACCCCTTTCCCAGGGAGCAGCCTGGAGCTGCAGCCCTGACTCAGGCAGCTGAAGGGAGCCTGGCCACAGCTCACTGCTGCATGCTGCCACACGGTGTTCACTGGGGCAGGACACACAGCTTCATGGGAGCAGCTGCCTTTCCTGCTGCCCTGAGCACTGCTTACACAGACACACCTCTGCAGGCACACACACAGGGCAGTTCAATTATCTCTTGTTACCCAGAACAGCTGACACCATAATCCTGACAGCTCCTTCACAGCCTTGAATAACCTTCCTCTCCCCCCCTCAACAGTCCCTTTGCTATCACTGGCATAGCACTAACACCACTCTGGAGCTGCTGGGACAGAGGAAAAGATGGTCCTGGTTCTGTGGCAGATGGTGAAGGACTTTAGAGGAAGTTTTTTCCCTGGAGTTTCCCAGTGGCTGCAGTGTTCGTGATTGCTCCACCTTTTTTAAAGTTGCTGGATGATTAGAGGCATGTGAGGAGAGGGTGGCAGGTTGGGCAGCAAATAAATTCCTGTTTGCTTGGCAGGAAAAAGGCTTCTAGAAGAAACTGATAGCATCCAGGCAGGATGCTACAAAATTTCAGCTGTTCTTTATTGTGACTTCAGTGTGCACTGTGGAACACAGAGCATGTTGAGGTGAGCACTAGAACTTAGCTGGCCTTTCCTCTCCTGTGGAAATGGAACAGTTACCTCCCTCTTGTGCCCCCTGCAGCTTCCTCCACAAACGGGCTGTGGAGCAGTCCAGGGCTCCTCCACCCCACCACTGGGATGAAGAAAACTGTTTTTACTGTTTTTTAAACTACAATCATAGGTATCTACTGCAAGCAGCAAAACAACTCGAGGGGTGCCTGGCTGTGATGAGGTTGTAAGTGAGAAGCAGCGTGCAGCCGTGCCAGCCCCGTAGTGCCAGGCTCTGGGAGGGGACACCTGCCAACTGCAGCACTGGAAAAGCTGAGCAGCCAGAGCCTGGCTCCAAAGCCAGCTGCAGAGCTGCTCCACAGCAGAGCTCCCCTGCCCTTGGCACCCAGGGGAGCTGAAGCTCTGCCATACCTTAGAGCTCCACAAAGGATGCCTGAGGCACAGGGAGTGCAGGCAGCTGGCCCCAGGCTGAGAGCAGCTCTGTGTGTGCCCTGCTGAAAGGCAGGGACCCAGAGCCAGCACAGCTCTGAGCTCTGAGCAGCACTGAGGGCAGGGACACTCACTCAGTGCTGCCCTTTGGGCTGGCTGTGTCCCACAGCTTCCTGATGCATCTCACATCTGCCTTCTCAAGAGGAAGGCTGTGTTGGGGTGGGGTATTAACTGCAGTTAAGTTTGGGAGAAGCTTTTAGATGTTCTTAGATGTGTACTACAGATGGTAACAATCAGGCCATACATTTAATCTCCTTTTTTTTGGCTTCAGAGAGCAGCTGTTTTTCTACCTCAGTGCCAGTAACACTGTACAGTTTGGTGGAAATATGTTGTTCTGTAAAACTGATGTACTCAAGAACTTTCTTCACTTGGATGCTTTTATCTCAGATATTCAGCAGGCTCTTCAAGGTCTCATATCCAGAAAAACCGAAGAAATGAAACTTGGCATAAATGAAAGACTGATGAAATATTCATTGAGCATTTAAGTTCATTTCACTTAGAGAGATGTAGCTGCAAACTCTTCAATGCACAGCAAGCAGTACATAAAGATTCACTAGCAAAACAAACCAACCAACCAACCCCACACTAAAACCTGTTTTATTCTTGCCTAACTTCACTTTTGCTCTTTCAGCATTTTCCATGGAGATGCCATGTCCCAGCCTCCAGATTTTACAGGTCTGACTGTGTGAGTTAAGACAGTAATTCATTAAAGGCTTTAGGAAAAAAGTCCCTTGCCATTTCTTTCCTCACCTATCCTGTGAGCATTAGTACTTGGCTGCCATTGCAGAAGGAACTCAGAATTATTCTGACCACTGTAGTTTCACACTGGGGTGAAAGACACAAGATACAGAGCAGATGGCAGCACTTTGTAAGGAAAAAACCCCACCTCAAATCAGCCGGGCAGCACTCCTGCTGAAATCCACTCTCCCATCTCCAGCACTTCTATTCCTCCTCTGTAGAAAGTCCTGAGAGCAAGAAAGCAAACTCTGCACTGAGTAACAAAGCTGAAGGAAAGGCTAAACAAGAAATGGATTGTGAAGCTTGTGAACTGTTGAGGCAGCTCCTGCTCTGTGTCTGTGTGGCTGTGCAGGTGCTGTCCCGCTCCCTCAGGCAGTGCCAGACCAGCCTGGAGCTGTGCACTCCCAAAGTGTTCTGTGGGACAGGGCAGTGCCTGGAGCCCCAGCTGGGACCCCTGCACTGCTCTGCTGGGGGGCTCCTGCAGTTTGTGCAGGGTTTTGCCCTTGGAGAACACATGTATTAGCTGGCTGTTTATAATAGCCCAAGTCCTATTTACAGTTCAGCCAGATTTGGGTTTTCCACGCAGGTGGAAACCAAGAACTGAAATATTTTTTATCAGTGTTTGAAGTCTCAACTTAAAATTCTTTTGGAAACAAGGTCAGTAATTAAAAATTGATTTTAATTGAAACACAAGGTTCATTAAATACATTCATAGAAGCAGATTTCCTTTGGTACACTATGCCAAGAGACTAAGACTGCATTTTTATTTCTTTGACAGCTACATCTGAAATTAACACAAGTTCTGCATTTTCATGGAGAGCAGTGAGTGTCTGAGTAGTGCTGCATTTCAGGTAAGGAGTCCTTGCCACACTGTGCTTTTGATTTTAATCCTGCTTTTCACTAGGTCTGGCTATTTGCTGGTTTTAATTATTGTAGGGCTCTTTCACTAAGGTTGCTATATAAAATAGTCATTTAATCCCTTGGCATTAACAGCAGCAGAACAATCCAAACAGGTGAATTATTTAGAGTGAACTCTGGACTGTTGAAGGCACTGGAGTTTTTGCTGGGCCTTGGGCAGGATTTTACCACCACCTACTTGCTCAGTTTTCTGAGCCTCCCTTTTCCCCTACTCAGAGTGGTGCTAATTTCACTGAGTGCAGTGGAGATCCTGTCCAGCTGTGCTCCCTCAGCTCTGCCCTGCCGTGCTCTCCCTCTGGGACACAGCACAGACCTCATCCCCATGGCTGTGGCCTCAGGAACCAGCCCCACGGCTGGTTTGTTTCCCAGGAACTGACTTTTCCTAAAATCGTGGCTGTTCCACTGGCTGTCAATGTCTGTGTGTCCAGCCAGTGATTGCATTCACCACCTCAGGGGGTCTGGGCTTTGTTCTGTGCTTTACCCACTGTTCAGGTGGGGAAATTGAATCTAATGGACTAAAAACTAACCATTACCAGAGTTTGCTTCAGGCTAAGCAGGATTCAAAGAACTGAGTTCTATAATTAGCCCAGGCCTGTGTCCAAGTTCAATGATAAACAACTTACATTAAGGGCTGTGAAATTGCTCCTGTGCAACACCATAGTGAAGCAGATGCTTAGCCAGGCAGATAGCTCAGCCCCTCCCCAGTGCTGCTGCTTTCACTTCCAGGGAGGATTTTAAAAAAGGAATATATTTTTTTAAAAACAGGCCCTTGAGGAAAAGAGAACAGTGGCTTAATATAAATCCTTTCCTTGCTGTTGAGGAGAAACAGAGTATTTGTTGCAATCATCTTTTACATACACTGAGGCTAAGAACTGTAAGATACATCCTGATTTTGCTAATTACCAGAGTAATTATTACTAGGAAAAGTTAGCTGTCCTTTGGTATACATGACCAGAAATACTTCCTACTCCTTTAAATTAGTTTTTCTCACTAGATGCAGTTTAGAAAGCAATAGTAACTGAGCTCTCTGTAAGGAAAATCCATCCCTTGCTTTGTTTCCCAGGATTTCTATATCCACACACCTGCCAGTGTACACTAGGCAAAAGCAAGAAAGGTAAAGTGTTACTAGATTAAAAAAAAAACAGAGTGAAACATTTCTGTTAACTTTCAGCAGAAGAAAACTTGTGTCAGTTCTTGGGCGTTAATGTCAGCTTTCAGAAATCGAGCAGTTTGGTATTTTCAGAGTGAAATACTGAAATAAGTCATTGCATGCATGGTGTGAGGCCCTACAGGTGCCCTCCCCTGTGCACTCAAACAGGACTAGGAGTTCTCAGAAGTGCCAAGGACAAGCAGCAGCCAGGAGCAGCCTGAGCAGGAGCCTGGGTGCCAGCCAAAGGCCTGGGGCACAGACCCTCCCTTGCATTTTTCTAACTCCTGGCTCGCTGCTTTGCCTCTTTTCACCTGTGGCTCAGCCTCCCAAGTGGAACACATTCATTGCAGTGTCATGCTGGAAACTTGTGATTTAACAGGCCTGGGAACTTGGGAAGGGAAACAGGTATTTCAGTACAGCCTTGGCCTGAAGTTAGACACATGAAAGCACCTCCATTTGGCACAGCAGTGGCCTGACATCAGTGTGGAAGTTACAGTCTGGCCCCTGAGATAGCAGGGGCAAGAGCTGCAGGTGAATGAGACATCTGCAGGAAGGGCAGTGAAACTGCCCTCAGTGCACAGGTAAGGCTGGCCAACCTGGGGGGGCCTCTGTGCCAGTTACCAAATTCTGGGACTCTCGAGAGTTTGCTCTTCCACACCCTTCCTTTTTAAGGCCAAAAAGCTTTTGTCTTTCTTGCCAAGTACAATGTAAAATGAAACACAAGAAGGTAATGACTATAAGTAGCACAAAACAGAATTGCCTGGCAAAAGTCATGGAGCACAGTATTAATATATGTAAGCTATGTTCATTTTCTGCCCTGTGATACAGTTCTCTCTAGTTAAAGCCATTGCTGGAGAAAGAGCAAGCTGGCCAGGTAAGGTGCAAGCCTATGGCTGTGCAGTGCTTGTAGGTGAAGGATCAGCTTATCTGCAAAAGTGCATGCAGTAACTGTCAATCTGCATACTGCAAATGTTACCTGTTATTTTCTGCCTGAAGAGGCACCTATTTAATTAATAGAAGGAAATGTCCCTTTGCTATTTAATCACTCCTAATGGAGACTTAGTGAATCCTCATCAGTTAGACTTGTGCAGTTTAGAACCTGGCAATGCAGCAGCAGTACTCCAGTATTGGAGTTTCCTAGTGGGACTAGGAAACACTAAACAGTGAGCAAGGAATTTTTAATGAATGAAAGCAACAGAACTGCAGTGAATGGAGAATGAGAAGGTGATGATCCACATCTCTTCCTCTCTTTTTCTGAACAGGACCCCTTCTAAGCTCCATAATGGGGGGCTGACTGCAGAGAGAGTACTGGAGCCTGGGGACAGACAGTGAGAAAGGCAGACTACAAGAGTGTGGAGCCTCAAGCCCAAAAGCCACCTGACCAAGGAGAGCAGTGAGAAGAGCTGTCAGCTGGGGGAAAGCCACAGTGCATCACAGCTGCCCCAGGGAACCTGGCCTAATTAACCTGCACTAATGATACAGCCAGGTATGAACTGCAGGTAAGAACATTCCTACAGGTATGAACTGCAAGAATCCTTCCAGGGCAGGGGGGCTGAGCACTGCTGCAGGGCAGACAGGGCACATAGATCCAGAACAGCTGAAGAGAACTGAGCTGTGTTTATGGATTTCAGAGTGTTTCCTGAGTCACAGAGTAAGTGCCAGCCTGAGCTGTGCTGGCAGCCAGCAGCCCCTCCTCCAGTGCAGGGCCCCATGGAGCTGAGAACACACTCTGCTGCTGCCAGAGACAGCACAGCTGCCCCTGTGCCATGGCCCTGCCACCCTCTGCTCCTGGGCACCATCCAGGGTTAACCTGGAGCTCCAGCTCAGGGCTCCTGTGCTTGCTCCACCACAGCATCATCCACAACTGGTAGGACAGGGCCTGTGGCTGCTGTGTTCCAAGAGGACAGTTCTTTCTTTTGCACATCTGCAAATATGTGACACTACAGCCTCTGCCCTTAATCCCTCCCTTCCTCTCACTTGGAGAGGCTGGTTTGGGTTATTTTTAAGTGAACCACTACTCTTGTGAGAAGGAATTTTCCTTGAAGGTGATGGAAATGCAAGATGCTTGTGCACAGCTGTAATGGTTGGAGAAGGGAGGTGTGGGGTGGGTGTAAGAGCCTTCTCAAAGCAGGGCTGTTGTGTGTACATTCACTAGCTGCTACTCAGAGTGGGTTTGTCCCTGTGCAAGTTGGTACTGATCCCTGTGACTGTGGCAATGTGTCATTTCTCCCAGGAGAGGAGCCTCCCCCCTCAGCTCTTCTGCTGCCAGACTCCTGTCCCAGCTCCTGAAGGAGGTGGCAGATGAGGGAGGAACTGGCAGGAGCCCAGTGCCAGCCAGAGGAGGGGAGGGGAGGGCCAGGGAGGTCATTCCTGGCACACACCCACACGGCTGCAGGAGGGACCTGTGAGTGTGATTACTTCCTAATGCTCCTTCTGGTACATTTCTTTTCCTGTAGCAGGTCTTCACTAACCAGAGGATGGATTCAGTTTCAGTTATCTGGAGACTCACAAGTTTTTTACTTAATGCAAGATAAAACCTTTACTAGCTGCAAGGGCAGGGCCCCTTGTGTTTTTTCTTAATCATCTTGCTGTCTCCTTTCTGATTCTCATTCAGAGACGATCAGGACTGGGGAGAATATAAAATACCATCCTATTCCAGCTGCAGTTCTGACTCCTGTATTTTCTAATGGAGTTCTAATACTTCTGGGGGAGGCAGAAGGTGGGAAGGGGGAGAAGAACCCGTCTGCTTTCTCACACAGACTTTGGGTTTGTCACTTTTTCCAAGGCCAGCTAACCTAGGAATGTGATCAATTGCTAAAGCCCCATGTGCACTTTCAGAGCTGGAACTCACTCCAGTTTTTTAGAAAAGCAATTCAATAACCATTTTATACTACTAGTGCATTTCTGTCCCTCTCAACTGGGCAATTTCTCTGTACAACATAAATCCTGCTGTTCTTCTAAAACTGAAGCAATTAAAACATGAAATTAATACAACAGGTCATCACTGGCTTGTTGGGCTGCAATTTCACGTAACCACAGTTTTAATTGCAGGGGAGCAGTTGAGCACAGTCAGTCATGAATGGGCTCCTTTTCCCAAGAGGACACCAGGGAGACTTTCTACAATTTTCTACAAATTTTTCATCACTGAGACCAACCAACTGTGTCTGCACTGTCTTCAAAAGGCTCAGGGTGAGAGCACAGGTCTCTTTTGACACTGGCTGGCAGTTTGGCTCTTTCCTGTGTAGCACCCATATTATTAAAAAAAAGAAAACCAGAACCACACAGTCACTGTTGGCATATTTCCCAAGAGTAGCAACCTTGCAGCATCTCACCTTGATTTCACAGAACCCTCCCAAAGCCATTCAGGCCTCCAAGCATGCTCTTCATTCCCACTGACTCCCAAACTCAGCACCTCCTTAGCTGTGTTTACTGAACTGGAAGGGACTGAGCATTTATCTGAACAAGCCATTGGTTTTCTCAGGTTTCCAGATGCACACAGGACAAGTTCTTACCCTCCTCCCTTGAAGCAGGGTTAGGATCTATGGTCATCCCTTGAGGATGATCAATGAAGTTACATTTGGGGTTTCATTTTTAGACACTTAAAATTTTTGCACCAGGTGGATTATGCACTGTTGACAGAAGTGACACAGCAAAAAAGGTAAAACAGTGTGAATATTCTACAGTATGAGACAGAAATAGCAAAAACCAAACTTGGTCCCAACATCTGGCTTTACTATAACCCACACTGGTCACAGAACTGCTTGTGAAAAGACACAAGTAAGGAAAAGAAAACTTTGTTAGTGTGTACCCCAAGTTTGGCTTCAGAAATTACATATTCATTTAAAATTAATTAACTCTATATTCCAGAGGTTCAAATGTGGTGTCTAAATTACCATTTGAATAGCTAGCACAAGTATCTTGTAGAAATGAGTATTTCACATCTCACCTCAGCAACAAATGCTTCATTTCTGATTAATTTACAAACCACATGGAATAGTTTTAGTGAGATAGGGAGAGGTAGGCCTAGAGAGGGGCAGAAATAGATAGGTACAGATACCAAGGGATAGAGACAGGCCAGACAGGCACAGGGAGAGGTGGAGAGACAGGACAGAGAGGGTGACACAGGAGCAGACAGGGACAGACTGACAGATATGGACAGACAGAGAGAGGTGCTGACAGATTCTGACAGGTAGAGAGAGATATTGACAGGTATTGACAGATACAGAGACATTTTTGACTGGGAGAGGCAGTGACACATAGACACTGACAGAGACAGCTACAGACAGATTGTGACAGATTGTTAGATTTTGGCAGATTCTGTCAGAACCTGACAGATACTGCAAGATTTTTAGCTGATTCTGTTAGATTTTGGCAGATTCTGACACATTCTGACAAATTCTCCTAGGTTCTGACAGAGATATTGGCAGTGATGGAGACAGAACTTCACCAGATTTTGTCAGCTATTGACAGGTACCAAGAGGGACATATATATATCTATGTATATAAGGACAGAGAGGGACAAATAGGGACAGGTAGAGTAAGTGCAGGTGGACAGAGACACGTGGAGATAACTGGTGATAGGTACAGAGCTACAGGTAGAGATGTGTGTCTATAGAGAGGTGTAGACAGATATGGCTGTGCACAGACAGAGGGAGGTTTAGAGAGGCAGAGCTAAATACTGACAGGTATGGACAGGCACAGGCAGAGATATGTATGGTTTGATAGAGACACACAGAGTAAGTACAGCAGGTATGGATAAATACAGAGAGCTGCAGATAGGGCTAGACACACAGAGCAGGTAAAGGCAGATACAGAGAGGAACAGACAGAGATGGGTAACCTGAGATAGGTACAGGTGGGTACAGACAGAGACAGGTGTAGATTAACACAGACAGGCACAGATGGATGCAGACAGGTATAGATACATCCAGACAGGTCCAGAGCAGGACACAGAGCTAGAGGAACACAAACAGCCAGTGATGGGTACAGACAGACACTCCAAATGTGTGCATGTGAAGCTCCCTTCAGGACAGTGCCAGGTATGCAAAGGGTAGAATGTGCCCAGTGGGAAGGTGTTTTATCTGCTTTTGGTGCCATTCAGCAGATTTATACCTTGGAATCATCATCCCATGTGCTCCAGGTAGTAACACATCACAGAACATGGGAATGTGAAGGTGTTTTATGGATGGCTGTGCTGAGGCCAAGTGCATAAAAGTTCCATAAAATCACAAAATGTCTTTTCCATGGCTAATGATACTTGACTGGAAAGGAGCTAATAACTCTTAAAGCAAAATCAAGAAATTCACTCAGGAACCAAGTCACCTTGCTCTTCCTTTTATTTATTTCTGTAGACCTGTAAGCATCTTTTAATGCCCTGCAGCATCTTTTTTCTGGGCTGGAACTCCACCCCTGGAGTGTTTTTGTTGTGTTCAGACACACATGAGCATATTCCACATGTGTAAACCAGCACTGTCAAGTGGGCAAACCCAACCTCACAATAACAGAGGTAACAGTGTGCTGTGAGAATTTAAAAAGAAAAGGCAATGGTTATTCCTTTAAAGCCAGCAGTCTTACACTTCACTGTGGTAGAGTGTCACTGTTAAATGGGTGCTAGAAAACAAAACAGGATTTGGAGTGCCAGTGGAACAGGCTGCAAGCACAGAAAGCCCAACTCCAATGTAGCACAGTCTGACTAACAGAGTTCTCCATGCCATTTCCTACTTACTGCAGACATGATGAGCTCTCCACCCAGATTCTGGATTTCTGCTTTCACCTGGCTGCAGATCTTCAGCTGATGGGAGTACAGCTTGATCTGTTCTAGGTAAGCCAGTAAATCCTGTTTGCACGACTGGTCTGGGCACTGAGAAGAACAAGAAATAAAGCATTTCAGTCACTGCTGATTCCCAAGGATGTCTCAGGAATCACACCAGAACTTCACTGAGGAGTGTCCCAGTTGCACCCTGCTGCAGCCTTGCTTTTCACTGCAGTTGTATCAGGCTGCAAGGTTCATTCCTCTTGGGAAGCTTTTTAATGCTACAGTTGGAAGGTCAGATTAAACCTAAAATTCCCCATGTGCACTCTATTTAACATTGCTGTGCCTGCCTTAGCAGTATTTCTGAATACATCCCTCAGTGTATGGAGTAATTACTTCAATTCCTGAGATCTCTGAGAAAATACCTCCATTGACAGTGATGAGAGCATTCCACACAGATCTCGTGGGCAATGTAACCATACATTGGTGTCTAAATTACACTGGTGTCTAAATTAGAGACATGGTGACATCTGTATGTTATGTTCTACCTTGTAAGATGATCTATGGGGTTTTTTGGTGTTCCATCCAGAGTATATTGAACTCCATCTGCAGATCTTCTCTAGCAGTGGGAACAGCACAATTACAATGCCTTATGGAAAACTCACTGATTCCAATATTTTTAACAATACAGATTCCTATTCTAGAAATAAAAATAGGATTGTTCTATCCTAATTTTCCCCAAAATGGAGTACTTGGAGCAGTGTTGCTCTGGGGTACCAGGCCAGCCATGAATTTGTCCTAAGGCTGATTTTCATTGCTGTGGCAGAATAAAGGGATTGTAAGGGGAAGGGTGAGCCCCTGTTGGGCGCGAGATCCCTGCAGGTTTGCAGCCATGGTTTTGGCCAGGGTGTGGTCCTTACTGATAGACACAGCCCCTCTTTTTGGCAGGAAACCTTGCTCAGCTTTGAGCAAAGGGAAATCCCCACCAACTGCACACTGGCAATAATCACCTGTGGCTTTGCTGAACTCTGGTCAGTGCATTTAAACCCAAACCAGAGCCAGAAAAAGCACCAATTCTACTGAGCTCCAGAAAGATTTCAGCTCCTGGCTCTGCTGAAGCACCAGGGTGTGTTCAGAGGGCTGCTGTGACACTGCTGTTCTTCATGGCTGTGCAATGAAGCTTGCTTAGGCAAGTTCATGCCTTAGACTGAGCAAAAGGTAACAGCAAACAAGGAAAGTCAGTGTGCAATTTTAAATTCGTTATTATGACTTTACATCAGTGCTTATCTCATGTTCTGCTACATCCATTATTGTTTCTGTGTCTGGGCACAGTTTACAACAAAACCAGAACACTTCCTTGACATGTTCTCTTTCATGTGTGATGTTTTCAAAATGCTAGCACATTATGGAAAACTGCCCTAAAATAAATCTCTATTTCTTTCTTATTAAGCACTGCTTTAAGGACTGCACAAATCAGTATTTATAGAATGGTATGTCAGTGTTTACAAAGCTGGAAAACTCACTGTTTATTTAATTTAATTAATAAAAGAATTATACTTCCAGTAAAAAACAATGTACTCCCTTAGAGCATCAGAACTCATAATACCAAGGTGGTGTGTATTCCTGGAATGAGATTCTTCCTCCTCCATTTTTTCCTTTCCTTAGTTACACTTGGATTTTTTATCCCCTGGCCTTATCCTTTCAGCCAGAAAAACTCAAGGTGTATTGGGTGTCACTTCAAGCAGTGACAGCACCACTTACAGAAGTTCAGAGACAAGAATGATTGTTCTGTAATACTGTTTTATATAAGAATAGTGTCAGGCTAGTCACAGGTACTGTGTCCCTTACACAGCATTACATTTTGGGAATGATACACAGCCAAGGCCAGCAAACTGCACTCAGGAACAAGACCCTGAGGTTCTCTGGAAACACTTTGAGTGCCAGAAGCATTCAAAAAAGCCAGTGCAGGGATTGGATAAGGAAATTCTCCTGCAGTGTAAAGCCTGTGGCACATGCACAGTAGCTGCAGTGCATCCTTCCCTCCATGGGCCACACAGAGAGCAAGGTTGGAGTCAGTCCTGGTATTCCTCAGTTACAAACCCTGGGGCCCCCAAAAAGTGACTCCCAGGAGTGCAAAACAAAGGACATGGGTTTTAACATTGGGTTGTTCAACTGCAGAAATCTTTGTTACAGAATGGTTACATTAAAATTTTACACAGGTAAAAGAAGTTACTGAACAAGGGAATGGAAAAATATCAAGGACTATTTGACATGTCAGGTGGATCAGAAATATGTTTGGTTATGTAAATTCTGGCATGGCTGCTGGAGGCTGGGAGCACCAAGGCAGCAATAATGGATTTATAATGCACTTGTGATTCACGTGCACAGGTTGCTGTTGATGCTGTAACTGTGACCATTTTCACCCTTGTTAATCTGAGCCATCCCAGAAGAGCTTGTGAGTGTGGACTGAAATACTGCTAATTGTACCTCACTGTATCCCTTCCCTTCAAACACAGCAACAGGGAGCTATAAAAATCATTCAAATCCTTTTTTCCCTCTAATAGAAATTCTGCATAAAAATTTAGTTGTTTGTAAAAGGCAACATGTGAAATACCCCGTGCCAGGGTGTGTGTGTGTGTGTGTGTGTGTGTGTGTGTGTGTGTGTCTCACCTGCTCAGCAATGAGCCGTGCCAGGGTGTGTGTGTGTGTGTGTGTCAGTGGTGAGCA